>OY992530.1:112987711-113470210 GCA_963921185.1 Dasysyrphus tricinctus
TTATTTTTAGATAACGCTTTTATTTTTTTTTGTTGTATTTAATTACTCACACTTGGTTCTCTCTTCATTTCAGGTTTGTTAACTACTAAATAAATTGATGATTCCATTAACTTTTATGTGTAATATAATATGCATTAAAATAAGTAAGTACTTTAAACAAGTTAAGTCGCACAAATATAATTAAATAAAATATTAAGGTACCTACATTACATTAGACTAGGGCTTGTTTCACAATATCTGATTATAGTTTCAATTAAGCTACTTTGAACTTATTCGTCAGTTAAAAATCTAATTTATGTTTCACAATATTCGATTTGGTCTAACTAGTAATTAAAGTTCTGAGTATTTTAATGGCCAGATGAAGTACCGATTATCAAATTTAACTGGCAATTAAATCATTCGTAGGAACATGATAACTTCATTTTAAAATCTGCATCCTTACGTCCACTTTACATCGCTTATAGCGACACGAGTTTACTGATTTTCCCCAAATTTGGATTAGTTACGAAAATATGAACATACTCTTTGTCAAATTATCACCCCCATTACAGAATCCGACCAATGAGCAGTAGAAAGAATCAGACTCAATTTTGAGATTTTTACTATGAGCCAAATATCAAAATTAGGTCTGACTCCCTCCGCAACTCATTCGTCAGATTCTGTGATCGGGGTGTATGTTTCAAATTTAAAAGAAATCGGTGCACCCGTTTAGGCTCCTGTAAGCTCGATGTAAAGTGGACATTTTAAAATTGAGTTATCATGTTTCTTGGAAACACCACAGAAATGTGATGGTTTGGACTTAAAATTAAAATTGAAAGATTTGGACTACCAGAGTTCTTATAAATATATGTACATTCATGTACATACAATCATACATACATATATGAATTTATGAATAACGAAAAAACTATTTGATTTCCATTTAACTGCCGCAAAACGCGATAAAAACTGCAGTGGTTTGAGGGTCACTTTAACGTGTTTCATATGCAAACTCGCACCGAAGGAACATAGAGTCACCACTTTACATTTGAACACCCAAAACAAATATTTTCGGGTACGTTTGTCTTTCGATTTGGAACCACGAATAGAGAGAGAAAATTTCAAAGTTGTATGAGTTTGAAGTGGTAAGCCTACCCTCACTAAAGCAATTTTCTTTTTGATGGAATTAAATTTTCAAAAAAAAGTGTACTTCTGATGCACTTTTTGGCAGTATGGTACCACTACATGCAGCAGACGAATGTATTCGTTATCATCTTCACCAAAAATCTCTTGTTGCAATTTGTTTCGAGGTCTCGGTTGAATTTTGATGATGTTTATTAATTATTGTTTTGAATATTTTCATTCTGTCAAAATTATTTTGTCTGGAAAACTGGAATAACTTTCGAATAACTAATTGACACATTATTTTAATACTTTGATCATTGTGAAACGCAAAGTTCGTTAATGAGAGGATTTAATTTCCGGATAATTTAACTGTCGAATAACAAATCAGAACTTTACTCAGACATTGTGAAACAAACCCTTAGACTAGGTACCTAAGTAAAAATTATAATTATTTATAAATTAATAGTAAAAAATATAAAAAAAACATTTATAAGAGCATTTTTTATTGCTCTTAAAAGATGAACTTTAAATTAAATTAGACCAATCAATTTATAATATTACACAATTTTTATGATATAAAAGCTTGTTAGGTTAGGTTAGGTTGAAGTGGCTGTCAGTTATGAAAACTGACACACTTACACCATAAGTTGGCCCATTGTGATACCACAAGAATCTGGGAAGCCTTTTTCCCTACTCGATGAACCATTTGGAGCTTCTTATGAAGCGTAACAGACTACCTATGTCAACATTTACTAAATCACTAGGATCATTGAAGTAGAAATCTCCAAGATGGAGTCTTCGCCTATGAGATAGAGCAGTACAAGTGCATAGAAGATGAGGAATCGATTCTACCTCTTCCTCGTCCATACAGCTTCTGCAAAAATCGTTAGAGAATACGCCAAGACGCGTTGCGTGCTTGCCTATAAGACAGTGCCCGGTAATGACACCTATCATGGAGCTAATGTGCAATCTGCTAAGAAATATCAAACATTTAGATTGCTTAAAATCCATTACTGGCCAGATTTGTTTTGTTGCCAAGCAAGTGGTGATATTGTTCCACCTAAGGTTTGTTCTCTCTTAAGCATCTTGCTTCAGCATAAGTTTACATGTAGCGATGGGAATACCAATATCTGCCTTACTAGGTAGAAGAGGTAGAGTTGTTCCATATTTAGCAAGCTCGTCTTCCTTACAATTACCTGGAATGTCTCTATGCCCCGGCACCCAACACAGGTGAATGTTAAACTGCTGCGCCATCTCCAGCAGAGATGAACGACAATTTAGGGCTGTTAAAGAGTTAGTAGAGACCGATTCCAGAGATTTGATAGCTGCTTGAATATCCGAGAAGATGCGGATATCTGTAGTTGATAACACGTTTTCTTTCACCCAAGATAAGGCTTCTTTGATCGCCATAAGTTCCGCCTGGAACACGCTACAATGATTAGGAAGACGGAAGGAGAGACTTAATTTTAGTCTTTCTGAGTACACACCACCACCCACCCCATCATCAGTTCTCGATCCGTCGGTGTAAATATGGATTGATTCATCTTCCAAGAGAGCCGTATCCTCCCAGAGAACTCTAGAAGGAATGCTGGCTTGAAAGTTTTTGCCAAACTGAAGTTTTGGGATGGTGTAATCAGTGCGACTTGGGATTGATCCGAATGAATTCAGAATGATGGAATGGCCAAAGTTGTTGTTGGTCCATTGTGAGGAAGCTTTAAGGCGAATGGCTGTATTTGCAGCCACTTGTTTGCTGAAAATATTGAGGGGTGTCAGATGGAGCAGAACGTCTAGAGCAGCGGAAGGTGTTGTACGAAGTGCTCCACTTATGCACAAACAAGCAGAGCGTTGGACTTTGCTCAATTTGTCGCAATTTCCCGCTTTATCCAGAGCAGTCCACCATACTGTCACTCCGTAAGTGAGGATCGGTCTAATCACCGAAGTATATAGCCAGTGAGTGATTCGAGGTTGAAGGCCCCATTTGTTCCCAACGGCTTTTTTGCATGAGAAAAGTGCCACTTTGGCTTTTTTGACTCTTTCTTGTATATTAGGTTTCCTGCTTAACTTTTTGTCCAAAATAAGACCCAAATATTTTGGTGAAAAAGCTTGTTGCGAGATTAACTTTTAAATAAAAAAAAGCTAAATATCATCTACACAAGTAAATCTCACGACGCAAGAGTGCGAAAAGCGTTTATATCGTACTAATTGTGTAATCGTAATGTAATAAACTGATTAAATTTAAAGTTTATTTTCTTCTTTTAAGAGCATTTAAAGTTTTCTTATTAATTTAGTTTTCTTTTTAGAGCATATTTTTTTTACTATTAATTTACATATTCTTCTCAGCAAACCCTCTCATTTTATACTCTATACTCATATTATAGGAGTGCGTGATAAAGTCCGCCATCTTGGGCCGTCCGCCATACTGGATTAAAAGTAAAGTCATTTTATTTTCATATTCTTCTCATTTGATACCCATATATAATGAGAGTGCACACAAAATAACTAGTCTGACATATTGGGCCGCCATATTGGATTTAGAATTATCTAATTTAGCTTAGCCATGCATTGTCATCCAAACTTAGAATGTATGCAAAATTTCATTTCAATCGGTTGAGGATATCTGCTTTAAAATTCTGTTCCAAGATTTACAGAGTATATTTTATACAAAGAACCAAACAAACAAACAAAAAGGGTGTTTTTTCAGACGTGTGTGTTTTCAAGAAGAAATAAAATGCATATAATTTGATGCTATGGCCAAGAATAAAGCTTTATTATAAAGATTAGGGTTTGCCATTATGTTTTAAAAATGATTTCGGGCAAGTGGCCGCCAGAGAGGCCCAATTTTCAACCACTTTTTGCAACAATTGCGTTGTTGATTGTTTCGTTGGCTGTATGGTATGTAGCGCCGTCTTGTTGGAACCAAAGGTCGTCAACATCAATATCCTCCAATTCAGGCACGAAAAAGTCATTTATCATGGCTCTATAGCGTTCCCCAGTGACTGTCATTGTAACGGGCGGCTTCATTTTTCATAATTTTTCATCTCAGCGCGTGAACCGAACCATTATTTTGGTAATAAATTTGCACGATTTGCAAACGTTTTTCAGGAGTATGTCTATTAATTATGGAATGGCAAACCAAACTGAACATAAATCTAGTGACAGCTGTCAAAAAGACCAACTCCGAAAAAGTATTGCCAGATTGAAAACCACACGTAGAAAAAAAACCCTTTATTTATAAAAAAATTAATTGATGAAGGTTTTTGTATTTTATTCAAAAAATAATTAAAATTAAATTTTATCTCAAACGTCTCTTAAGTTTAAATCTGAAAGAGAAATTGCTTCCAAATAATTTAGTAACCAAGTTGGTCAGAAATAATAAAAATAAAATGCTTAGAGCTGCAGACCAAGGTATATCTGGGCCTTGAGCAACAGGCATCTCTAGCCTGATCGATGCGATGTTTACAAGCCAAATTGCAATGGCATCCTATATCAATAGAAAGAAATGACAGCTCCAATCCGATGAATCTTTGGTCAATTACTCTCTTTCCGAGAACCAGTAATAGTCCAGCCATATTGTGTTCTTCCTATGCAAATTGTGGGGTAGCTTTGAATTGTTCCCTCCTTTATGTTTCTCAGGAGGTGCTGAATCTGAAACTGAGGTTTGCGACTAAAATTTCGTGACGCAATATGGAACAAAAATGCAAAAAATGATGCAAAAATGTATTTTTTTGAAGTTTTTTTATAGCTTGAAAACTATCAATTATTCGTGATTTACATCAAAGTATAATTGAAAGTACAAACACTTTCCAAAATATGTCTGACTAAGGTTTTTTTCTGTGACAACCCATTTGGACTCAAGGGCTAGTTGAAAATTGATTTATTTGAAATGTTTCTGAAAATCATCTCGAAAACACTAGCCTACTACTTTTCGTGACAAAATTTGAATTTTTTTCTTTAACATACACCAAGATATACCTACTTTTCTGATGCACTGAGTTCGAATCTGGCCCTGAAATTGCTCTAACACGTCATGTTTTTGAGATATTAGAATCTATAAATTAAAAAAAATGCGTTTTTGATGCAAATTTGGGGCTATATTTATTCTCGATGTAGCTTTTTTTCGAATTTATGTTTGTGGTCATTATGAAGTGTGAACATTTTACTTCTTAACTTTTTTTGAATCTTAAAAATACCTTCATTAATCTTTGAGAAAATAACTAACTAGTTGTTAGCCTTCGTCTTAAACTACCTTATTCGAAATTTATCAGCGAGCAAATTGAGAGGTTGCTTCAATTTTTTTCCTGAATAATGTTTTTGAGGGTGCTGAATCCAAATCTAAGGTTTGCAACAAAAACTTCGTGACAAAACATCCAAAAACTTGCAAAAAGTAGTACAAAAATGCATTTTTTGTTTAGTTTTTAGCCTATAGCTCGAAAACTCTTGGTTTTTCACAAATTACACAGAAAAGTTAATTGAAAGTGTATACAATTTCAAACAAAATTTTGTTCAAGGTTTTTTTTCTGCAACAATCAATTCCAATTTCCCTCTAAGAAATCCTTATTTTAAATTTAAGAACTAAGCGTACTCTCAAATTTTGTAGTTTAAGATGAAAGCTAGCAACTAATTAATGATTTTCTCAAAGTGAAAGACGGTATTTGGAAGATTTAAAAAAAATTGACTGAATATTATCGCTCAACAATTTTCTAAGTTAGTGTTTATTATTTAAACCATAATTTTTTCCTTTGCAACCCACCTTCGCATTAATATTTGCATATTTCATAAATTCAGCAGTATTTTTTTTAAACTTGTTTTCATAAGAAATCTCCAGAATACCATACAGTGAATCATGGTTTAACTTTTTATAGGTATCTGCGTGGATTTTCGTTCTTGACCTATTCATTTCAAAAAAATAAAAAAAATATCTACTTAAAGCCCGCCTTCTTATAATGCACTAATGTCAAATTAAATCAACATTAACATCTTTATTTATTTAATTCCAAACTTAACAGACAAACATTAACCACAAAAATCGCCACTCAATTTAAACGAGATAATTTACATGACGGCATATTATCCCACGTGAGGAGCCAATCTCTTTTCTTCTTTTTCTTTTTTGTTGTTGTTAAGTTGTTGACATATGCAAACATATAGTGACTTAGCCCGTATAGTTAAAAACCACATTATATCACCAGGTTCCTCTATTGCAGCTGCGAGATAATTTGCATTAATAAATAAATCAAAAAATCATTAAAACAAAATTTGAAAAAAAATACTTAAAGCAAATGATAAACAATTGCACTAACAACAGAAAATTAATTTTTTTAAAGAAAAAAATAAGCAAAAAGTTAATGCATAAATATCACTATCTGTATCTACACACCTGTTTCATAGATAAATGCCCAATGGCTACAAAATAATATTCGAATTAAAAAAAAATAAACTTTAGCAATAGAAAGATCATAAGGTGAATTTCACCCAGAAATTTGATTGACAAATAATTTTGAGTGAAATTCCTTTTAACAGTTTTGAGGACTGAGGAATTCACTTCTTTCACGCGTACCTACTGACCTGCATGAGTTTGTTGTTGATAATTTCACAACTCAGCTTATATCTTGTGATTTGTATTAAGATTTTTGGATGTGCATGATGTTAGCACCACCATTTTGGACTTAAAAAAAAAGGTTGTGCTGTAATGTGCCCAACTTGTGCTGCCATGTGCCATACATACGGTTTGGTTTTTAGAGCGAACCCATTTGCTTAGCTTGAAGCTAGCACTGCCATTTTCAATTTTCGAAAAAAATACATAACGTTTTTGAAAAATTCGCAAATTTGCAAATTTTGCGAATGAAATTTTTGCGAAATTTCAAAATGTCTAAAAAATAGAAAAATGTGCTGTTCTATGTTCAGAAAATACTGCTTAATACCAAAACAAAAAAACAAAGCATAATTGCAACTATTATGGCCAAAACAAAACTTTGCGAAGGGCTGTAGTGTGAAGTTAGCACTGCCATTTTCGATTTTCATTTGGCGAAAATATGTTAATATGCACCTGAACATGGCAACACAAATTGGACGCAAAATGGCTTCGCAAAACTGTTTTTTGGCCGTAGGAGTTACAAATATGCGATTTTTCTTATCTCTTCGGAATATGGTCGTGCTGAGCACAAAACAGCATAATTTTAATTTTTTACAAAATTACAACATTTTAAAAATGTTTATCCGTAAATTTGCAAATTTTTTAAAAATACTTTATTTTGTTTAAATATACGGCACAAGGCAGAACAAGTTGAGCACAATACAGCACAACTTGAATTTTTTTGAAAATCAAAAATGGCGGTGCTAACTTCACGCTACCGCTCTTCGCAAAGTTTTGTTTTGGCCATAATAGTTACAATTATGCGATTTTTTTTTATATTAGATTCTTAGTAGTATTTTCTGTTGACAAAAAAGCACATTTTTGTCTTTTTAGAAATTTTGGAGTTTCGCAAAAATTTCATTCGCAACGCCAATTTTTCAAAAATATTTAGGGAACACGGAAAGAATTCTTGGATCATATCACGAAAAAAGAGCTGCAAATTACAAAAAATGAATCCCGATTTATACCTTGGCTCGGGGTTTCGTAATTTACGACTATTTGTTTGCAATTTGCAAAACTGAGCAAAATGAAGATACTGATACTCAAAAATCGTAAATCAACCCTCTTAAAGTATCAATTATGCTCTACCCTTCATTTTGCGGGTATACACATTTAATTTAACTAGTACGTCCAGCCCTCGAAACTCGAGTGCTAATAACACTATCGTCTAGTTGGCGAACTTCTAGAAAACCGTTCAAGAAACGATCACCAAAATGATTCAATCAATCGACCTTCTATCATTTTCATTTCACTGAATTTATTACCGATTCAAAAAAGGGTGATTTTAAGGCAATTGGCAGACATTTTGATCTAAATATACTTTTTCTGTCAAAGAATAGCTTGTCTCCTATATTTCAAGCCATCAACTGTCAAATTCAATTGACGGATGGCTACGATGTCGATGGATTTAAAACTACAAAGAAATCTTTAATTTTTGATGAATATTTACTGGTGATTTTAGGGCGATTGGGTGACATTTGGATCGAAATACACCTTTACTGTAAAGATACAATTCATCCACTCTTTCAAGTCATAAACTGTCAAATTCCATTGACGGATAGCTGCGGTGTTCATATCAGCATTACGTGAAGTGACTCATTTTGACGTCTCTTATTTTTATCTCACTCTTATCTCTTGGAAAGAGATGTGAGGCAGAAGATTTTAATTTTTTTGAAAATTTCCACCTCACTTCGCCATCTCTTTCTTTCCAATGAATAGGAATGAGATAAAAAAGAGAGACGTCAAAATGAGTCGCCTCACGTGAAGCTGGTATAAACACCGTCAATGGATTAAAAAATCTTTATAAGAAATATGAAATTTTTGATGAATTTTTGGTGCTCCAGAAAAAAGTAATTTTAAGGAAATTGGGTGACATTTGTATCAAAATATACTTTTCTGTCAAAATATAGTTTACTCCCTACATTTCGTGCCATCAAATCAAATTCTTGATGAATTTTTACAGCTACAGAAAAAGATGATTTTCAGGCAATTGGGTGACAATTTGAGCTGGTGTGTTGAGCTAAGTGCATAGATTTCTCGGCACATAACTTAAAAGCGGATACAAACTATGTTACCGGCGTGTAGTAGGCACTAAAAGTTTACTTGTCAACGCGTTGACAGTTCGCAGCAAAATTGACGTTTGCATAAAATTGGGGCTAAGTTGAACCAAGAGAAGTGGCATTTGCATACGATTTATTGATTACAAATTCAATCACGGAGGTAGAGAATAACCACTTCGGGCTAAGGTAAAAGAAGAGAATTATCAGCGCTTAACTTAAATGTGTTAACACAAAAAACGTTTAAGTTATAAGCGCGCTGACAACTTATAGCTTTTTTGCAAGCGTGGATGAAGTCGGTAGAAAAAAAACACACCGGGGATTACCGACGCCATCACATAAAAACAGAGTTTCCATTCAAACTATCGATAGCATATATGAAATTCATGCCTGTAACACAGTTTTTCTCCGTGCTTAAGTTAAGCGCCGGAAAATCTCTGGGCTTAACTTAGCCCGAACACTTAGGCTGATGAGCACCGACATCATTTCTTTCATCCAATTCCCTTCGGGCTTGCAAAAAACCAGGGCTATTATCGATCACGAACGACAGTCCACTTATAACAAAAATTGGCGTTTGCATACAATTTTTTATAGCAAAATGAGCCAGGGTATTTGGATACGATTTTAAGTCGTACTCCAACATTGAGTGAAAAATCGCAAGAATAGTTCCATCGTGTAAAAGCAGTCTTGATCGTGTAAAAGAACTGAGGTACTTATCATTATTTTCTGCAGCACTGAACGCTGCCATCCGACATTTCCATAATCTTTCCAGTCGCGCTGGAAAATTTGTTGGTTGGTGGGTGTCAAAATCAAAACGTCACCGACCAAAGTAGAAGTACTTCTTCTTCTATGTCACTGGCAAATACAAATAAGCTAAAAGTTAATATTGAATAAGAAAGATAAGAATACCTAACAATAAATAGAACAGAAGAAAAATGTTTGGAAATAGGTATATCATCATATTATAAAATGGCAAAGACGAATCGTGTATATATAAAACAATAGTGTCGTGAATTTTAAAGTAAAAATATTAAGAAATCAAAAAATTAAGTGTTGTGAACAAATACTCGGTCTCGCTCTGGCTCTCGCTCGCACTTATTGTGCAATTTTCTTTTATTGTTTATTAGTTATTGTGGTGCAATTTAATAGTTAATTTTTGCATTCTGCACTTCTGTGCAAAAAAACCTTTTCAACGATATATAATATATATGCCTTCGGCTTTTGTAGACCGCGTAAATTGTACCACAAAATTCGTGTTTGCCGTTTTATAATATGATTTATTTGAAATAAATAATTTACGCTTGATTCTACTTGGATTTGAACTCGCAACCCTCAAGTTGCGGAGCGAGCATGCAACCACCAGGCCAATTTGCATTACAGATCGTTGGTGTCACACATTCATTCATTCATTCATTTATTTAACAATAATGGTTTGTACAATAAGATAACATCTTTTATAGTACTAAGGTATGACATGCTTAGATATTACACAGTATTTTACAATAAATAAGGTAGAGTTTAATTTAATATAATATTTTTAAATTTGATTTTAATTTAATTTAATATTTAACTATTTTTGACAATGAAAGGGAAAGGGTTATGGTTGGATTGCAAGGGACGAAAAGTGAAGAAAGATAGCTTGTTTGAATTCATTGAAGTTAACTATTGATTTTGTTGAAGACGGAAGTGAGTTCCAAAGTTTAACAGCGCGGATGAAAAATAAACGGGACGAGTTCAATCACATTGATGATTAGATACCTGCCATGTTGTGGTGCTTTATTTCTTCGAGAAGTAAATTGCGACAAGAAAGTCGTGATTTAAGAATTTTTTGTTGGTGATTTGCAACTATTCTCATGGAGTTGCGAATTACTACAAACAAAACGTAATTCAGTGATTGTGCAATGTTCATCATCATAAGTGATCTAGCTCCCACTGGGCGCGGTGTTCTTTTTGCAGTCCACAATCGTCTCAACGCATCTCTAGTTGATATCTCCAAATCACCATTATTCGAATTTGTGTGTATTAGATTGTCTATCTCCAAGAGGTGCTTTTATCTTTTCTGTTGTTATATTCGTCCTTCGCAACCCAGCTCTGTTTATCAACTATTTGTTGATTCAGTTAGTTCCTTAATTGAAGGAGCTACTTCCAATGATGATATTATCATCCTGGGTGACTTTAATTTACCTGATTTGATCTGGATACCGTCCGAGGATGAATCGTGTTTTGTTCCCTCTAACCCCACTTCTGAAAAAGAATGTATTTTTACGGATCTTCTACTCGAATCAGGCCTATTTCAAGTTAGTGGTATTTGCAATAATTTAGGTAGACAACTTGACCTCATCTTCTCCTCGGACCCATTCAACTCCGCTGTCTACGACAGCTGCCATCTTCTTTCTACCCTTGATCAATATCATCCTCCCTTATCTCTTATCCTCTGTTTTTTTGATAGCTCTCCAACTATGGAGTCTGAAAACTCTTCTTGCTTCAACTTTCGCAAAGCTGACTTCAATCAACTTAATTCTCTTCTTACCAACATTAATTTCAACCTTTTTCTTAATATCACCACTCCCATTGATATTGCCCTCTCCTTCTTCTACACCTCAATCTTTGCATGTCTTATCCAATGTGTCCCTTATACGATACAAAAAAGCTGTGTTACATCACCCCCTTGGTACACAAAAGAATTAAAAGCTCTCCGTAATATTAGAAATAAGTTGTGGAAAACTTACTTGAAACTCCAAACGCCATTAAACTACTCTAACTACCAACAAGCTTCGTCTAACTTCTCCACTCTATGCCAATTTCTCTACCACTCATACCTAAACAAAATGCAATCTTGTCTCATCTCGGAACCTAAGCGGTTCTACCAGTTCATAAACGTGAAAAGAAGATCCGATGGTCTACCTCCGACGTTCAATTTCTCGGCACATCTTCCTCAGACGCAAAAGTAATAGTTAACCTCTTTGCTACTTTCTTTAACCAATCCTATAGTAATTCTGCAAATGAACCTGACCTTGAATACCACAAGTTTTTGTCAACTAGCCCCAATACGTCTCTCACGTCTCTAAACATTAGTTCCCTTACCGTTTGTGAAAAGTTAAGCTTACTTAAGGACGACTTTTCACCGGGCCCTGATGGTATACCAGCTATTTTTCTTAAAAAATGTGCTAGTGCACTCTGTGAACCCTTTACTAATCTTTTTCAACTCTCGGTCTCACAAGCAGTTTTCCCCTCTCTTTGGAAAGAATCCTTTATTTTTCCAATATTCAAAAAAGGATGTAAGAACGAAATCTCTAACTATCGACCAATTGCTAAACTCTCTGCTATCCCCAAGCTCTTTGAAAGCATAATATACGACAGTCTTTATTTCCACTCCAAATCAATCGTTTCTCCACTACAGCACGGTTTCTTAAAGGGTAGATCCACCACGACAAATTTAACCCAATTTGTCACCATGACACTCTCGGCGCTGGAAAAAGGCTGCGATGTCGATGTTATTACTACTGACTTTAGTAAGGCATTTGATAAGATCAGCCACCAAATTATCTACGTGAAACTCAACGCATTTGGCTTTCCACCACTATTTATCCAATGGATAAAATCTTACCTAGAAAACCGTATATATAGGGTTGTTTTCAGAAGTGCGGTATCTAAACCAATCTTTGCCACTTCAGGCGTTCCTCAGGGCAGCCATCTTGGCCCACTCCTATTTGTGCTTGCTATTAATGACGTGAGTAGTATACTCTCCTTCTCTGACATGTCTATTTATGCAGACGATATTAAAATAATTAAGGTAATCACTTCTTCTCACGACTCTTCCCTTCTCCAATCCGACCTTAATACCTTTCTTACTTGGTGCAATAATAACTTTATGGAGCTAAATGTCAATAAATGCCAATCAATGACTTTCTCCCGCAAACGCCTACCTGCAGCTACCCGAACATATTACTTCACTAATGTACCTGTTCCTCTTGTTTCCTCTATTCTTGATCTTGGGATATTATGCGATAAAGAGTTGAATTTTCGTTCTCACATAGATCGTGTTATTGCAAGAGCAAATTCCTCCCTCGGGTTTATCAAACGGTGGTCTAAAGAGTTTTCCAATCCTTATGTTACCAAATCCTTATACACAACATACGTTAGACCTATCCTAGAATATGCTAGTCAGGTTTGGTCTCCTTTCCATAGCACTCAATCGGCTAGAATTGAAGCAGTGCAACGAAGATTTCTCCGTTTCGCTCTGCGTAACTTTTCTTGGTCCAATCCCCTTATTTTACCCCCCTATGAAGATCGTTTACAGTTAATAGATTTACACACCCTTGCTCATCGCCGCGCTGTTGCTGACATATTATTTGTCCACAACCTTATCACTGGCACCATAGATTCTCCAGCGTTGCTGCAGCTTATAAACATTAACACCAATCCCTGTAACTTAAGATCTGTCCCCCTCTTCCACCTCCCCACACACCGCACCAATTACGGCCATTTTAACCCTATGTCCAGAATGTTACGTTTAGCTAACACCGCACAACATATCCTTGATTTCTCCCTTAGCTCTCCCTCCCTCAGACAATCTCTCCACAGCCTCTCTCTATAAGTCCCCAACCATCTTTAATTATCTGATATTATTAATAAGTATATTGAATAATGTATCTTTATTGTTATTGTATCCACTTTTATGCACATTTTAACTTGCTATATTAATATAATATATAATACAATACACACTTTTAATAAAGCCGAATAAATATATAACACCCACACAGTGCACCCTTTCCTTAAACCCAGTTTCCCCTCCCTTAGTAGAAATCCATACTCCAATTTTACATAGCCCTAATTTTGTAGTTTAAGTCTAGATTAAGTTTTTATTATTTTTTTTTTTATTTAAATTTATCTAAATATTGTTATTCTTATTTTTTTCTAACCAGCTTGTAGTAAGCGAATAAAATAAATCATCATCAAGTCCTGTAACCCCGGTACGGGCATATAGGGCGCCAACAAATCGTTTCCATCCTTCACGGTCTGCAGATAGATATTTTAACTGTGGCCACGTCTTTCTCTGGGAGTCTGCTTCTGCTAGAACTGTTGATTTCCATGTTGTTCTTGGTCTTCCAACCCGCCGTGCACCCTGAGGATTCCATTCAAATGACTGCTTTGCAATTTCATCGTTTGGTTTCCTCAGTGTGTGACCAATCCATTGCCATTTACGCTTTCTTATGTCAACGTCCAGCCGCTCTTGACTTGTCCTGCGCCACAATTCCTCGTTTGATATAATTTGTGGCCAGCGAATTTTTAGAATATGGCGTAGACAACGGTTCACAAAAGCCTGCAATTTCTTTGGGATGGTAGTCGTGACTTTCCAGGTTTCGCAAGCATATAACAGCACGGATTTGACATTGGATTCGAAGAATCTCAACTTTGTGCGCAAGGAGATTTGACATGATTTCCAAATTTGGGAGAGAGAACCGAAGGCTGCGCGAGCTTTATTTATTCTACTTTGAACGTCCAGATCAGTACCACCATTTGCTGAAACAATGCTTCCAAGGTAGTTAAATTGTTCGACCTCTTCAACTGGCGTCTCCTGTATTAAAATACGCTGATGTGTGAAGCGGCCTGTGAGCATTATTTTTGTCTTTTTGCTATTTATTTTAAGACCACTCGCCTCTCCTTTTACCTTCAGATCTTGACACATCCCGTTCAGCCCGCTGATGTTATTTGCCAAGAGACATATATCATCGGCATAGTCTAAATGGCTAAGCCTTTCAAACGGTCTCCATTGAATGCCCTGCCTCTCTGCTGTTCCAACGCTGGCCGTCAAAACATCGTCAATCGCCAGTAGAAAGAGAATTGGCGATAGAACATCTCCCTGTCTCACACCCTGCCGCACTTCGAAAGAGTCGGATAACTGCCCATTGTGTAAAACAAAGCATCTTGCGTTGTTATAGGACTCTCTTATAATGGCAACAATTTTTGGGGGAATTCCTCTACCAAGAAGTAATCTCCATATACATTCACGGCCTTCTCAAAATCCACGAACATGAGGTAAAGCGGTGATTGAAACTCCGCAGACTGCTCAAGAACGATACGCAGAGTGTTGATATGGTCGACACAAGACCGCCCACTGCGGAAACCAGCTTGATGCCTCTTGAGTGTAGACTCGATTCTAACCATTATCCGCTCCAGAATGATGGTTGCCATTAATTTTGGAAAAACGGACAAAACTGGAATACCTCGCCAATTGTTGCAATTCTTAAGATCACCTTTCTTTGGCAACTTAACAATTACACCATCCTTCTAGTCGCTGGGATAGATTTCGTTTTCCCACACAGCTTGTATCAACGGGTGTAGAATACTAGCCGTTCTAACAGGGTCAGCTTTCAGGAACTCGGCTGGTTTACCGTCAAGTCCAGCTGCTTTGTTGTTTTTGAGAAGATTTATCGAAGATTGAATTTCCAGTATTGTAGGGGGTTCGATGTCAATACCCCTATATGATCTACGCATCTCGTTAAGCTGGGGCACTTCAGCACTCTGCTCGACAGTATCCTCATTAAGCAAGGCACAAAAGTGATCCTTCCACCTGCGCAGCTGATCCTCGATTGATACCAAAAGTGTACCATCCACATTCATTACAGGATGATTGGTGTTGCTTTTCTTCCCGACAACTTCCTTGGATATTTGGTACAATTCCCTCATATCTCCTCTTCTTGCAGCGTTTTCCGCATTTTCTGCGAGACCGTCTAACCTCACCCTCTTGTCACGTCTCACACAGCGATAGACCATCTTATGTGCTAAGCGATACTCTCTTCGCAATTCAGCCTTTCGTTGAGCATCCGCTTCGGCATTTATTTGCATCTTCAACGATTTGCGAAGCTCTATTTTATCCCAGGTGTCTTGGGATATCCAAGAGTCTCTAACTCTCGACTGCTTGGGTACAGTTTCGGATCTAGCATCCATAAAAACACTTTTTATATCACCCCACATCTCATCAATTGTTGAATTCTGAATGCCGTTCAATGACGAAGCTCTGTCGTTAAGGTTGGTGACATAGTTACGACATATGTTGGGATCACTTAAAGCATTTGTATTGAACTTCGAATTCCTTGCTGCATCCTGTGATTGACGTACAGCTGCAGTTCGTAGCTTGAGACTCATGAGAACCAAATGGTGGTCGCTTCCCATGTCGGCATTTCTAATGCTTCGAACATCGCACATTGACTTCCTCCATTGCTGCTGAATCATGATGTGGTCAATTTGGTTTTCAGTTTGACCATCCGGATGTACCCAGGTGATTTTGTTGCAAGTCTTATGTTTAAACACAGTCCCACCCAGTACAAGACGATTAGCGTTACAAAAATCGACCAGCAAATCGCCATTTTCATTTCGTGACCCCAAGCCATTTTTCCCCATGACGCGTTCCAGACCGTAGTTGTCTGATCCGACTTGGGCATTGAGATCACCCATGACAATTATGATGTCGGCTCTTGGAACACCACTGTAAACTGAGTTAAGATGAGTGTAGAAAGCGGTTTTGTCTTCCTCGGTCGCTTCATTTGTGGGGGCGTAGCACTGAATTATTGTGACGTTGCGAATTTTTGAACGGAACCTTGCTGTCATTATTCTTGCAGAAATGGGCGCCCAGGATATAAGACTACGCCTCGCTTCTTCATTCAACATAATTCCGACACCATGCAGCCTTTGGCCACCCTCTTGCTGTTTGTGAAATTATGCTTTTGGAGAGTAAATTACGCCAAAACAGTTGTATTTTGCTATGAAAAGTACAAACTTGAATCATGGATTTTAATTGCAAATCACGAAGAAACAAATTTTGTAAATTGCTACGTTTTAACTGTTAAATTACCAGTTTTTGTATTAATTGGGGATTAAAATGTCTTGATTTACGAATAAAACATGATTCGTAAATTGCAACTGCAAATTTTTCATTTGGTGATTTTTCAATTCACAAGCACAAGCCAGCACAAGCTGAGCACAATACAGCCCAACGTTATTTTTTCGAAAATTGAAAATGGCCCTAAGTACGATTTTTTTTAAATACGGCGATTTTTTTGAAAATATAAAATGGCGGTTCTAACTTCATGCACATGATTTTTGTTAGTATAAAGTGCATTTTGTGATTGACATCAATACTTCAGAAATTCATCTTTTTTATAAAAACGTATAATAGCCTATATACATCTGGGGCGCCCGACTACCTTCCTTTCATTCAAACTTACCAAGTCACTTTGTCATTTTCTAAATACGCGACAATCCACGGTGCATATCGCAAAATAAGACAAAATGCCAACCACTGCACTGAGGCCTGGGATTTGTTCATTCAGCCCCACATTCGACTTTGAATTTGAATTTATCACCATTGCTTAGTTGATGTAGCATGCGGACTGACTTAATGATTTCGATTCAATTCGAATTATCAACGGTATAAACAGACTTGAAGGCAAAGATGCAGAGATGAAGGCAGAGTCTATATAGCCCGCCGCCAACCCACCATCTCATACAGCCAACAGTGGTGCTTAAAGATCGTGCAGTAGGCTTGACTGATGGCAAAAAATAGGATTCCGATTGGAAACGTGTTTATCGTACGATTGGAATCAATTAAAAATCATGTTTTACCAGTGGCTCAGTGCAGCACGGATGCGATTAGGAATGTACAATTTGCGATGAAATCTATCGCCAGTGAT
The DNA here is from genome assembly GCA_963921185.1 of Dasysyrphus tricinctus. Classification (NCBI taxonomy): domain Eukaryota; kingdom Metazoa; phylum Arthropoda; class Insecta; order Diptera; family Syrphidae; genus Dasysyrphus; species Dasysyrphus tricinctus. The sequence goes on from OY992530.1 coordinate 113,005,201, forward strand.
AGTGAGCTTTGTCGCTTGGTGTATACCTATTGAACGGATTTAGCAAAAAAAAAAAACTTGCCAACTCTTAATAGAAAAAAAAGATAGATATGTTGTGTTTGGACAAATAACTCAAAATAAGTGGAATTGCCACTTGCTAGAGGTGGCTAATATGCTTACAAGCGAATTACAGACGATTTGAAAAAATCGCGCAATTAAACAGACTACTTTTGTAATTTGATTGGGTAACACGTGTTTATGTAAATTGGGTATCATAGTTGTAGGAAAAAAAAAATATTCTACTGAAAGTTGTCGACTTGTTTGAGGATATAAAATTGAAACGAAATAATGTCTCTAAATTAATTATTTGAATTCTTCATTTTTTTCCAATTGAACAGTGAAAAATTGTTGTTTTTTAGTTGTGGTATACATAGCAAAAGCATACACTTTCAGACTTCCAGTATAGTCTCAAGACTGAACGCACGAGTCGCACTATGTCCCACGAAAAAATATGTAGTTAAACCATAAAATCCCCAAAATATAAATATTGGGAGGCAAAATCTGGGATATCTCATCTGAATTTCGGATAAATTTTGAGTGTCTACTACTTACGGACCCTAAAAACAAAAATCCTAAAGCTTAAAAAAAATATTGAGCTAATGATTGACTTGCTTATGTTCTGGGCAGATTTCAGCCTCAACCAAAAAGCTTCTCCTTCCAGCTTTGCCTTCTATTTACAAAGCTCCCTATAATTCCACAATCTTTGTTAGTTGAGACCCACAATAGGCGTGTTTTTTTGGGATTTTATATATAGTGAGAAATTTCCATAAAAACGCATCCGCAGCGGCCTATATTTTTGTATTTGCAATATGGTACGCCTGAACAGCTGTCACGACACAAAAGTGAATTTTGTGAACGTTAAAAGTAGAAATAAACCAAAATTATTAACAAAAACTAACATATTTGCAAGTTAAATGGGAAATATAACTATATATTTATATAATTAATGTTTTCAATCAAATGTTTGTGTCCCTTTTTGCTTTATTTGCCATTTTCAGATACGACAATTGATTTTGCAGCTATAAAAGAAAAGAAAAAGGGTAGAGGTGTATTGGTAGACTATGGTCAAAGTAAAAAAGTCATGATTAAGTTTGCTATTACACGAAGACTTTTTAGTTGAGATTTTTCGAAACTTAATATTGTGAAAGTGAAATCAAATTTTGTTTTCTCAATTGCACTCATATAATTTTGAAAAAAGTCACGACTCAAAAGTCGTCGTATAATAACAAACTCAATACACATGGAGTAGATGACTTTATTAGCGATAATTTTATAAATTACAATAAGGACATGATTGTATGGCTAATTTTAATGCATTTACCTAGTTTTCTACTGGAAATTTTTTAACTCACCAATTTCACCGGATTAACTGAGTACATTAGTAGCCAAATAAGCCTGAACCTTCCTTGAACTTCAGTTAGTTTCAGCTGTACTAACTGGTTCAAAATTTGATCCATGGTTCAGCATTTGTGACTCATCGATTTTATCGGATCTATGAAGTGCAACGATGATTCCAAGGTTCAAGTATGTTGTAATAACAATTTCAAGCTTGACCATTGTTGAACCTCAGTTAAACTGCCGAAATCAGTGAGCTAAAATAATTGAACCACGCATCAAAGCTTGAACCACATTTGTACAAGTAGCCTTTCCACCAAAAGCAGTGACTTAAAACTGCTGAGCATCGGATCAAACTGGTCCCTATAGACCAAAGGTTTACAAAAAGAGCTTTTCATATGAGCTGCGAATAGTGAATTTTGAAATGGGAATGATCGTGAATTTTGACCTTCCATTCCCTTGAGTAATTTGTTTGGTTGCCTATAGAAGAAAATGTGAAGAAAAATGCTTTGTGAAATGCGTCTTGATGTTGTGGTTTGCGAATTATCGTCTGACAGTCGGCAGAATATATATCTTGTTTGTCACTTATAAATAAAAATGCTAAATTTTGCACTTTAAACTAATTTAAGGCAGCATTTTCTTTTAGCATAGCATAAGATAGGATCATTTTTTCATTTTGTCGAAAAGGTAAAACAAAACAACCATGCACTTACAAACAACCCTGTTTAGACTGTAATTGCTCACTACGCCACCATGACGTAAATTTATGGGTGAAATTTTCTCTTCACCGATTTTTTCTACAAAAACATGGTCTTGACGAAGTGAAAAGTTACAGTCTAAACAGGGCCATTCATTCAACATAATTCTACTCTACGAACATAGCCATCGAGAATTCGAGACACATAAAAGTACCAGTCGTACCAATGACGACACACAAAAATCCTATTCAATTGAGTTCGATACTCGAACAAATGTCAAAAGTTTATCGGCAGAGAGATTCTACTTTAACTTTTATCGGCAGCGATTTTGCTAGCGATGCTGTTTTTGTAATTCATATAAAATTTCACTGTGCTGCGGATAGCTTTTCCAATAAAACACACCTAATATTCCTTTCCTGCCACTTCATGCCCTTTATACTTCTCGATATACCGACCATACAAAATTTAAAGTTTCCTGAAGTTTTATAAAAGTTCAAACTGAAAGAATGAATATGTAAGAGAACCTTTGTAATTTTTTGTTTACTTAACAAGCAAAAACCAAATCGAAAAACAAAAGGATAGGTAAGGTTTGATAATCTCATCATAATATTTAATTTATAGCTATTATCAGGTCAATCAATGCTATACTGAATTCAAAGTTCTTCTTAATATAAACAATAATCCAGTTCAATAAGATGTTTGAAAAATGCAAAATGAAGCAGTATTTTTAAAATTTTATTTGCTCATAAATAAGTTCAGCTTTTCAACTGCAATGTTATCACTTAAAAATAATGACCCTTTTAAAAATCAAAAATTGTATCTCACTTAATTAGCTTGAGCTTTGAAATATGGGACATTCTTTGTTAAAATGGTTGGTAAAAAGTTTGACCAAAGGCATTTAAATTAGTACACACTCGTATGTACATTAGGGTGGTGCTTATATTGGTTTTTTTTTGAAATTCCAACTTGGATAGACATCAAATAACTCTAAATAAAGAAGAAAAAAATTTTGTTCTGATTTTTTTTCGCGTGTTATAAGAATCACCCTTACTCCATTTTGTGTACCTTGAAAAGAAAAAAGGGAAACCAGGGGGGTGAAATAAAAATCTGAAAAAAATTAGGGAAATTGTTTTTCAATGTTTTGAATCGAATGAATTGTCTATCCAAGACAATGTCCAATTTAAGGACCACCCTAATGTACATATACATACATATATTTTTAGTTTAAATATGTCAAAATTAATAAAAACATATTTTTTTTGCGAATTCATTTTCAAAATAAAAGCAAATCATGTTTTTTTTAATGTAAGGAATGTTAAGGTAATTTGTACTAAATCGAAACAAAAATTTTCACACAGGGTTGAATTCAAAGACTTTCCGGACCGGAGCTTTTATGTCCTTTCGCTCGAGGTGACCCAGCTATCTCATTCCTTGTTTTTTCACTTATGTGACTAGGTCGGTGTCACTGTATAGCCTATAGTTCGTTGCTGTATCTTCTTCTCCATTCCCCATCTATACAGACGGGACCAAAAATCATCCGAAGAATTTTCTTTTAAAAACAGCCAAAGGCGTTCTCATCCACCGTTAATAGTGTCCATGCATCTGCACTATACATCAGGAACCGGATGATAAGCGTCTTATACAGAGACAGAGAGAGAGGGCTTTGCTTCTCAATTGCCTTCTTAGCCTAAAGAAACAGCGACTGGCAAGATTAATCCCTAGTTTGATCTCAGCACTGTCAGTTCCTCGCAAGAGGCAGTACCTCGAATAAAGCATATCTGTTTTTAGGTGGCACGGCTGGGAATCGAACCCACACCTTCGGCAAGACAGTCCTACGCACTAACCATCATGCCACGAGGTACTACTGGCAGGAAGATCTACCGAGGTGCGAATATTTGGTCGATGGTGGACCTCACAGGCTTAAAGCCACACTAATATGGACCTATCAGGTTGTTGACGACGATTGGCTTCAGGCGTGCACAAAGTATGGCAAGACTGATGCCTCTGTAATTGGTGCAGTCCAGAGGATCGCTGGATCAGGATCCTAACCTTCGCCACCCACTTTGAATATTTCGGCCGCAAGGCCATTAGCTCCAGCAGCTTTATTGAACTCAAGTTAAGATATCGCTTTCTTTACTTCGTCGAGATCGGGTATACGGAATTGTTGACCTACGTGGCGTCGTCGTCGGTCGTTCAGGTTTAATAGTGCAATCTGCATTGTAGCGGAATTTGGACCGCCATCGCCGTTATACAATTTGCAGAAATGATTTTTTTATATCCTTAGCCCCGACTGCGATACTTCCACGATGTTCACTGATCGTCCTGGCAGACTTCGGTTTGGGCTTTGTAACCCTGGGAGGTTCTTTTTACATTTTGGTAAAATTTCCAAACTTGATTCCGGCAATGGCATCCCTTTATTTACTCCATCGAGCGCTTCTCATGCTCTTTCTTTATGCTTCTGAGAAGCCGGTGTTCTTGTCTCCTGTCCTGCTCGTAGAGCTCACGAGCATCTCTTGTCCTTCTATGCAGGATGCAGCGCCGCTTTGTATGCCTGTTGTGTGGCTGCATGTTCATACTGGCGTTTTGGAAATATAAAAATAATTAAAAAAAAATACTTTTTTGAAAATTTTGTTACACAATAATATTGCATAAAAAAAATGAGTAAAACCTGTCACACTGCTTTCAAGACAATAAAAAAAAGGGTTTTAAAAACTTCCAGCTTAAATATTAATAGTTCTAATCTTGTTGGATATAGTTTACAGTGGATGTTTGTTGACAAATTCGTGTAAGTGGAACTGAACTTAATAAAAATTGCGTATGACAAAGCCTTCACTATGGTAAATAGTGGTTTTTGGTGATTATGCCCACATATTTTTTTTCATTTTTTTTAGAACAAAAAATAACGGTACCTGCCATCCAATTGTTTTTTAGCAATTTTACATAATCGTACTTTTCTCAAAAACGGCTCGACAACTTTTCTTAAAAAAACTTCAATAAATTTATTTTAGTAAAGGATTCCATTGGGCGGAAAACCATTTTTCATAAATGGTTATTAATGGTATCTCCCAAAGAACCATTTTTTTTTTCATTTTTCATTTTCTTCAAAATGACACCACCGATTTCAATTATTTTTTCTTACAGAAGCCTTTAAAAAATATAAATAGTTTTGTGTACCAAAAATTTGGAAAAAATATATTTTGGATTTTTAAAAAATATTTCAAATTTTTTTTTGGAATATCAAATATTTCGAAAACGACATGATTGATTGTTTTGAAACTCAATATTTAAGAGTTTTTTAGTATACTTTCTAAAATATTTTTAGAACAAATTTTACATTAATGAAAAAATTACGGTACCTTCCATACAATTGTTAAAAAGCCGCAAAGGAAAATATTTGTATTGCTTAAAAACGACTCCTACGATTTTGATTAAACTTTTTTCATAAACTAAAATTAGAACGATCTACCAAAAATAATAAATTTTTTTTATTTTGAATTTTCTCGTTACCGGCTAAACGGATTAAGATGAATTTTTTTATATACAGATTTCAGAAAATATTAAATAATACTGCATATCAAAATTTTCAAAAAAAAGTTTTTAAATTTTTAAAAAAAGTTTCAATTTTTTTTTTGAAAATTCGATATCTCAAAAACAGGTTGACAATTTTTTTTTCAAAATTTGTTTTTATATACACATATGTTAATAAATACTTTAGATTTGCATACCAAAATTTGTCCTTAAAAATATTTTAAGAAATTTATATATAAAAACTTAATTTTTAAAAAAACCACTCCAACGATTTAACTTTTTTTTCCACATCAAACTGTCAAAGGAGTTGTTTTAGCTAATTTAAATATCGTATTTCATGCTTCTCTACATTTTTCTCTCATAATTTTCATATTCTTATATACAATTTTCTTAAACGCGCAGTGTCTGAACATAAGAGCACATACGTTCGACCCAGTCGTGCATTTTATTTTTAATGGTTTTCCACTCAAAGGCCTTAAATTCAAGTAATTTATTGATTTTTTATGTTGACAAAAGTTATTTTTGGTTCTATAAAAAAATGAAAAAATGTGTGGGTGTAGGTACTCACCAAAAACCACTAGATATGCACCAAGTTTGGAAAAGAAAATCGCCACTGCTTTTTCGTATGTGAACTGCTCTTATCAATTCTTAGTTTATTCATTCTTTTTCGGTATGCAGAACTTTTAATTACGCACTCTTGACTATAGAAATACTGCCACTGAACCTTGCTTGTTCCCACTTTAAGTTAATTTTCAGAAATTATACCCCTCCCCGCCTCAGGAAGGGGGTTGAGAAAGGATTTTTCCCATACAATTTTTTTTTTACGAACGATCCCAGAAATCATCATGTAAAATATCGAGTATGGATTAGGGAACACCCTGATGTATATAACAAGTAAAAGAAATACAAACAAAAATCTATGGCTGACCAATAACTGAAACTAATTGACCTTTTATACGATGGCCAGTGGCCTTTCATATGATACACATTTGTTGCGAATATCACACAAATGAGGTGCCAAAAATTAGTATGAACTTGAAAAAAAAAATCATTGAGAAAAATCTTTGCCTGACCAATTAATTACTGAGACTAACTGACCTTTTATGACCAATTATATTGACCTTTCCAATGACATACTTGTTTTTTTTTCTTTAAGTTAGGTTGTAACCCAAATGAGGTGCCAAAATTTTGTTCAGCAACCTTGAAAAAAAAACTTTAAAAATGATCTATTCCTGACCAATTAGAAACTATTAAGTCTTTTATCACGATCTAGTGACCTTTCAGGTGGTCCCTATACATTTTTGGCGAATATCCTACATATGAAGTGTCGAAAATCACACGTGAGCTTGAAAATCTTTGTCCATTGATTAAAAATTGTCCATGGCTGACCAATTTCTAAAACTAGTTGACAATTTGTAGCCAACCATTGACCATTTAGATTGGATACTTTTTTGCGAATATCCCATTATAGGGTGCAAAGACCCTAGAACCAAATGCATTCCTATTTCCACTAAAGTTTAAATTCATCGTTTGTTGCTGAAAATACATGTTACATTTGCCAACATGCATGTAGGTATATGTAAGTAACTGGGGTTCATCATCATCATAAAATACTACTACCATCTACCTATCTACATATACTATCGACTTTATTAATGACGTTGCTCCCTAGAACGTCATATCGGATTAGGAAATCATATCCCAGACTTGGTGTATATATGAGAAAGCAACTGTATGATCTTATTACAAGTTCGCCACACAGACTGTCCCTGTCAGTCACTGTCATATTTTCCTATTCTTTGAAATTTTCCGCACAGCTCCCCAGCTGAGCTGGGCTTTATTTTGTTTTGTTAAACACACCCCAAACCCCAATTAGTAAGGCAATCTCTTCATGGCACCGCACACACATGTTCAACAAAACCTCAATCACTTAGTAAATTAATTTGAATCCCAATCCCATAACTCAAAGACCACCACCGCGACCTTCTCTAGTTACACTTTTCACTTTCGTTTAACTCATGGTATGGTGCGGGGGGTAAAGAAGATTAAATTTGCACTCGAGATTCATTTAAAATTTATTCAACTCATACCGCGTGAAGTTTTCACCACAATCATCACGATCTCAGCTGGCAATATAATATTCGTCTTCGTATATAGTTTGCGCAAATGTATCGCACATATTTATTCATCACATATGTGCGCTCTTGCCTGACGTACGATTAATTTTCTAAAGTTAACTTTGGTGTTTGCCAAATAACCGACTTTACAGCACAGCATGGGTTGCGGGTGGATATGAACATTCAACATATACAAACAACATAATGGAGACTCGCCTTCCTACTTGTGGTGGTCCTGCGCACCACTTTACATATTGCAGCATCGATTCCTTGAGTCATTTTTCTTTAGATCACCAAATCTGCTCATAAATCTAAGACAGCCCAAACCCTGGGGCGTGCAATAAAATTCCATATTGTGGCCGTTGAAGACCGATCTCTAAAGGAATTCACTTAACCCACCTCGATTGTTTATTATATGTGGGCGAACAACTGAAGAACAGTGGGAAAATACTCAACAAATTTTAGTTATAAAATGACTGTGATATGGTTTCAGTTAACTGTGGAATCATGTCCAAGATTTAAATTTTTTCACTAGTTTAAGTTAAAATGATTAAATGTTCCCACCAAAACGAAATCCGAGATTTCGGTTGAAAACTTTTCATATATTTGAACTGCTGGGAAAAAATTTCATAGAAATTTAAACGAAATCTCAATAAAAACTCTGGATTTCAACGAAATCTCCATGAAATTCTGCTCCACCCATTTGAAATCTCGAAATTTTTTAGCTGAAATTTCGGATTTCGTTTTGGTGGAAACATAGCATTACTTAATTCATAAAACAATACCAAAGGGAATAACTTTTATTATTTTCAAAATCAGTTCTACATTCAAATTTTGATGTCTTCCTACAATTTAAGATGTTGGTTTTAAAATTTCAATCAAACACACCTTACTTGACGTAGAATGTCAATTTTACAACCTGCCAGCTGTCACTGTGCTCAAATTGGAAAATATTAGGTTCGTTCTTTTACTTTTAATTTCTTTGAATTTGTGTGAATTTAAATCTGAAGTTCTGCAAAAGTTCAACATTTTAAGATTTACTTAATACCTACTACGTTCTTCATAAGAAAAAATGAAACAGCATTTGCATTTTTAAATCTGCTGTCAAAGTAAATCTTTTTTAAATCTTTTTGTGCGGTGGAAACACCAAATAGATTTATAAATCTGAACTGGGATAAACCTTTGGTGGAACACTTAACCGAGATTTAATAAGATTTACCTCAAATCTTCTCTAAATCTCCAAGATTTACCATACGAATTATGCTCGTTAGTCTACAAGATTAAAACTTAAACTTGCTAAATCTCGCTCGAACAAATAGATGAACAAATCAAACTAACCTATTCTTATATGGCGCTGAAGGATTCACTAGTGGCTGGATTCAGTTCTCTAAATGCTATGTTTCGACCAAAAGTTTAACTCAGTTTAGATTAAATAAATCTTTTTGGTGTATCCACCGCACAAAAAGATTTAAAAAAGATTAAATCTGACAGTACCTTCAAAAATGCAAATGGCGTTTGAATTTTTCCTATGAAGTGCGAAAGAGACAGAATGTTTGATACGCGTCAAACAATGAAGAACTGAATCGAGTCTCGAATGAATCGTTCAGCACCATGTAAAAATAGGTTAGTTCGATTTGTAAAACTATTTGTCCTAGAAAGATTAAACAAGATTAATTTCTAAAATCCAAGATTTACGAAATATATTTGTATGGTAAATCTTCAAGATTTAGAGAAGATTTGAGGTAAATCTTATTTAATCTCAGATTAGCGTTAGGTGGAAATGTATGTGTTTGACACAAAAAAAAAAAAAAAACATTCTGTCTCACTTCCACTTCATAAGAAAAAATGAAATCCCTATTGCTTTTGAAGTGTGCTGTCAGATTTAAACTTCTTTTTAATCTTTTCAGCCGGTGAAAAAACCACATAAATCTTTTTCCTTAAATCCCAGATTATCTATTGGTGAAAACGTAGTATGAGATCGCAAATTAAACAGCATATTTACTAGGCATCAAACGATTTGTGGCAACATTTTTGTTGATATCATATTTGTGTGCTATGTTTCCACCAAAGGATTATCTCAGTATAGATTTAATAAATCTTTTTGGTGTTTCCCCCGACAAAAAGATTTAAAAAAGATTAAATTTGACAGCACCTTCAAAAATGCAAATGGCGTTCCAATTTTCTTATGAAGTGCGAATGAGACAGAATGTTTGATTCCTGTCAAACAATGAAGAACTGAATCGAGTCTTGAATGAATCGTTCAGCGCCATATAAGAATAGGTGAGTTCGATTTAAAAAACTATTAGTCCTAGGAAGTTTTACAAGATTAATTTCTTATCTTCAAGATTTACGAAATAAATTTTTATGGTAAATCTTCGAGATTTGAGGTAAATCTTATTAAATCTCAGATTAGTGCTAGGTAGAAATGTAGTATAAGTTCACACTATCTGTGAAAAAGTTGCAAATGCATTTGTGATTTGGGCCTTGCACTTGCAAATCATTAGCAAAGCATTTGCAAGCTGTCTCAGAGAAGTGTTATGAGAACTTTGGAACAATAGTCGTTAAACGTGTATTTGCAGGTTTGGCAGTACTGTCCAACTTAACCATTTGCGAAGAATTTGTGAGTTTTTTCCTGACATCAAGCTCGCAAATATTTGCGACTATCGCAAATATTTGCGACTATCGCAAATCGGTTTGTCTGCTCGTAACTTTACATATGTACATCGTCCACATATGTAATTTAGATTTTGTTTGACTTTCAAAAGAATTTAAGTGCTCATAGGAACTCTTAAAAAAAGAATCCATTGCAATCAGCCAAAGTCCCAGGACATCATTGCACATATCTCACTTTTTCTCCTTTTTTCTGTAAAAAAAAACATAAAAAGGATCACAACCTGAATACACTGTTCTCATAAATATTAAATCTCTTTTTTCTATATTATGGGTAAACTGTTATACAGCAGAGAATGAGTAAAGCTATGATTAGACGGTCAACGTAAATGGTCAACGCATTGACTCTCTGACGTCAAAATGGCGTAAAATGTTGTCCTAAAATTATCCTGTCGTGCGATCGGCAACGCAGAATACTGTCCATGCGTTGACGGCTGCGTTGACACTCTCGTTGACACGAAGTTAAGGGTCAATGCGTTGATTAGTTTCGTTAGCCGTGTAATCACCCTGTCAACGCAGTTAGTACACTATGACAGACTACCCAACAACGCGTTGACTCTATCTTTGCATTGACACATGCGGCTTTTTCTGTCGTGTCAACATACTCTGCGTTGACCTTCATCTCAATTTCAATTTTTTGCATTTTTTGAGTATTCTTAATATATCGACAGTTGATAACTTGACAGATGAGGGCGATGAACTATACTTTAATGGCAAAAGTATATTTCTATCCAAATGTCATCGAATTGCACTAATATCACTTTTTTCCGGAGTAGTACTAAAATTTCTGATTTTTTAGATGTTTATTAATCCATCGACATCGTAGCAATCTTTCAATGGAACTTGACAGTTGATGGCTTGACAGATGAAAAATAAACTTTATTTTGACAGCAAAAGTATGTTTCGAAGCAAATGTCACCCAATTGCCCTTAAATCACTCTTTCCGGAGCAGTAAATTAATTTCAAAAAATTTTCATTTTTAGAGGTTTTTTAGTCCATCAACATCGTAGCCATCCTTCAAAAGAATGTAACAGTTGATGACTTGACAGATGAAAGACGAGCTATATTTTGACAGCAAACGTATATTTTGGTCCAAATGTCACCCAATTGACCTGAAATCTTTTTGTTCCGGAGCAGTAAGAAAACTTCAAAAATTTCTGATTTCTTAGATGTTTTTAATCCATCGACATCATAGCCATCCTTCAATGGATCTTGACATTTGATGATTTGACAGATGTGGGATGAACTATAGTTAGACGGAAAAAGTTTATTTTGATTTACATGTCTTCCAATTGTCGTACAATAACATTTTTCCTAAGCAGTAAAAAAACTTCAAAAATGTCTGATTTTTTAAAGTTTGTTAATTCATCGACATTGTATTGTTCGATAACATCGCCGTCAATGTCGTGTGATCGTCAACGTACAAAATGATTCAATTTTGTTCTTGTCAATTTCGCGTCTACGTTCATATGTTTGGATGATGTCAAGTAGTGTAATCGTCAACGTTCACATGTCAATACGTAGACACCAGAGGGTACCAATTGCTTTGTCACAAATAACATGTCAACGCATTTTGGGACAACATGAACGGAGTCCCGTCATTCGTGTGGTCATCAACGTTTCATGCGTTGGCAGAGTCTACGCTGACAGTATATTGACGATGTTTCTGATGACGTCAAGGAGTCAATGCGTTCACCATTTAAGTTGACCGTCTATTCTTAGCTTAATAAAGTGTTATTGAGAATAGGACAATTGGATTTCGAGAAGATTTTGTGGGAATCTACGAGATTAAGATTTTGATTCTGTGAGAAGCGGCTATTATTGCAACAGTAAGTGATTTTTTGTTCTTATACTGTGGTCTGGAGTCGTAGACACATCGAAAAATCCATATACGGTTTCCATAATATTAAGGTCCAGGGAGTAGTTAACATTTTGATCGGATATACAGCTTTGAATAATCCTTGCGTTATGGATTGGCGGATTGGCGCATTATCTTGGTAGAACTCAAGTTCGTATATTTGCATAGCTACGCAAAAAAAACGCGATTTCCGAACAACTGAATCCAAACTTGCTTAGTGGTAACTGCTAAGTATGAACCTTCTTTTTCTATCCTAGGTTAAAAGACGTAAAACCACTTGTAGTCCCCAAAATCGATTTGAAATATTCCTACCCGTTTCTGTGATGACAGCTGATACATTTTTATTCTCTGTATTTTTAACAAATTTGAATATTCCAAGATCCACTGTTCCACTGATATCTTGGCCTAGTTGCCAATTGCCATCTGTCCAACAAAGTTCTGCACTCCTGCACTGCATGAGGATAATAATGGGACACTACACTGCACATGGACTTGCAGAGCAGTCTGTCGACATTGCGTTGTCGTGTTGAAACAGTAAACAAATCGTTCAATTGATCGGTGTATACTATAAGTTTTGTTTTCAATTTTCTCCGAAGGCGTTGTGGTTGTTCCACATTTTAAACGCGCATTCAAACTGGATCCCTTTGACATAAAGCGCGTCCATTATGTTAACCATTTTTGTTTATCACAAACCGTTTAATTGAGCTTCTTTCTCTCTCTCTTTCATATTCAGCGAGTATATATTTTTGAATTAATCGCCGCAATTGTTTAGTCACCACACATTAATTGTGCTATCGATTTAAAGGCAGCAAGTCTGCTTTGCAAGTGTGTCTTTGTTGCATATATATCGTAGGTCGACGTAAGTGGTTGTTGTTGCACATTCGGTTAGCAGCTTAATCACTCTTACAACGTGAATTTTCATGTGGGCGATAGATGCTTAGAAGACAGAGCTCTGTGGGATGATAAGCCTGTTACTATGAGTGGACTCCCATCTATGTATGTAGTACTTGTACATATAACATCATCACTATCACGTTAGGTGGTACTGTGTAAATTGGATTAAAGCACGATTTCGGCCTAGTGGAGAGTGTTGCGCGGCTAATAAATGATTTTGTAATAATCTTCGGCACATTTGAATTTTTTTTCGGCTTTGTAGATAGAAGGTATACGGTGGGCAAAAAATAAGCATGAAGTCAGGTTTTTATGAATGACTTTTAGTAATTGCGTTAAAGTGTTGGAAAAGTTGTAATTAATATGTCACTGCAGTAATTACGTGATATGTTGTCTTTCCACATAATTTTAATGAATTTAAAGGAGTTTTGGGTATTACAGAGGTTGTCAAAGAAAGACCTAATTGGGCATACACAATTCGGCCATGAGTTATTACCACAGAAAATGGACAAAACTGAAAAGTTCATCTTACTTGTAGGTCTCCTAATTCATGAATAGTCACAGCCTGATACTGAGACACGGTGGCCTTTCATCCTCTATTTTTCCAAGCACGCTGCTTTTGGCGGTGCAGGGAATTAACTTCACGGGAACTACCTTCACATGGAATTAACTTCACCACTAATGGGAATTAATTTCACTGCCTGCAACCAAGCAGGGGGGTTGTGCTAGACTTGTGCTATCGTGTGCCGTAAAGAAAAAAATTCCATTTTCAAAATTACGGTTTTTACGGCCGAATTTCGAAAAAAAGTTAGCCCCGCCATTTTGTTTTTTTTTTTTCAAAAAATAAAAGTTGTGCTGCGTTGTGCTAGACTTATGCTATCGTGTGCCGTAAATAAAAAAATTCCATTTTCAAAATTACGTTTTTACGGCGGGGCTAACTTTTTTTTCGAAATTTGGCAGTAAAAACCGTAATTTTGAAAATGGAATTTTTTTATTTATGGCACACCATAGCACAAGTCTAGCACAACGCAGCACAAGTTTTATTTTTTTAAAAATTGAAAAAAAAATTGTATGAAAAATGAATTTCGGCCGTAAAAACCGTAATTTTGAAAATGGATTTTTTTTACTTACGGCACACGATAGCACAAGTCTAGCAAAACGCAGCACAAGTTTTATTTTTTTTTTAAATTGAACAAAACAAAAAATAAATAAATTTTGTATGAAAAATGAATTTCGGCCGTAAAAACAGTAATTTTGAAAATGGAATTTTTTACTTACGGCACACGATAGCACAAGTCTAGCACAACACAGCACAACTTTTATTTTTTGAAAAAAACAAAAAGGCGGGGCTAACTTTTTTTCAAATTTTGAATTCGGCCGTAAAAACCAGAATTTTTGAAATGGATTTTTTTTATTTACGGCACACGATAGCACGAGTCTAGCACAACACAGCACAACTTTTATTTTTTGAAAAAAACAAAAAGGCGGGGCTAACTTTTTTTCAAATTTTGAATTCGGCCGTAAAAACCAGAATTTTTGAAATGGATTTTTTTTATTTACGGCACACGATAGCACGAGTCTAGCACAACACAGCACAACTTTTATTTTTTGAAAAAAACAAAAAGGCGGGGCTAACTTTTTTTCAAATTTTGAATTCGGCCGTAAAAACCAGAATTTTTGAAATGGAATTTTTTTATTTACGGCACACGACAGCACAAGTCTAGCACAACGCAGCACAAGTTTTATTTTTTGAAAACAAAAAAAAGGCGGGGCTAACTTGACTGACATCTGTGCCGTCTCACGTCGTTGGTATCAAAGGCTTTCCGGACTGAAGCATCGATGTCCATTTGCTCTAGGAAGGTGACCCAGTCACCTCAGTTGTTGGCTTTTCGCTTTTGTGGCTAAGTGAAGGTTGCTGTACAGTCTGTACAGTTCGTTGTTGTATCTTAATCTCAATTTCACATCTATGCATACGGAATCAAGAATTACCTTTTCAGAACAACTTAAGGTGATCCCATCCACCGTTAATAGTGTCCATGACTCTGCACCATACATATACATACGTCAGGACCAGGGAAATAAGTCTCTTATATAGGGACATCTAAGTTGGTCGATACAGAGCTTTGCTCCTCTATAATGACTTCTTAGCCCAAAGAAGCAGCGATTGGCAAGAGTAGTTCTTCGTTTGATCCGCTGGTGTTATCCATTAAGTTGGTAGCGGAGCCTTGGTACACAAAGTCTTTGATCACCTCAAAACTATAGCTAGCTTAGATGAAGTTCTGTCCGCGACGTGTTTGGCGTTGGGTTTTCTTTCTTGTTGACAGCATATATTTGGTCTTGCCTTTATTCGCCGTTAAACCCATCTTCTTGGCTTCCTTCTCGATGCTCACGAAAGCACGTCGAAGCATGTCAGAAGGAGCATCTCTGATGGTGTTTTGGCAAATTCTTCCACTAGTCCTCGATGCTTGAGGTTGGCGGCATAGGACTATTTAAGATCGGAAAAGGATCTGGTTGTGACTGTAACCATCCAACGTCAAATTTCCTCACAGTATTTCCATGTTTTGGCTTTTGTCTGAAAAACATAGTATTACCTTGGCTACAATGAGGTAGTGGTCCGAGTAAACGTTGTCTCCTCGGAACGGACATCCTGGATACAATGTGATCAATCTGGTTGGTGGCTGACTGACCAGGAATTGTGGGAACTGCGTACAAACTACCACAACGTTTCGCCCCGCAGCAAAGTCGTAAGCCTGAGTCCGTTATCGGAGGTGTTGTCGTGCAGGCTATATCTTCCGATTGAGCCACCAAAATCGTCTTCTCTTCATAGTTTGGCATTAAAATCACCCAAAAAAATGTTAATGTCCTAACTAGGGCATTGCTAATATATCTTGTCCAGGCACTCGTTAAACTCGTCCTCGATGCCATCTTTTTTTTCCTCTGTGGCGGCATGCGCGCATATAAGGCTTGATGTTGGCAAATTTCGCTTAGATGCGAATTGTCGTCAGGCGCTCCTTCACATAGTTGAAACTCAAGACTTCTTGCCTAAGTCTGCCTCTAACGACGAATCCACACCAAAAAATACGCTGCCTTTGTTTTTGGTAACAGTCACCGGAGTAGATGTCGCGTTCTCTCAGTTTTTTTCTGCCCGGGGCATCCCATCGATCGCACTTCTTGGATGGCGGTGACGTCTGCTTTGTAACAATCTAGGGAATCCGCTTAATGTTCGGCTGCACGTGGTCTATAGAGAGACAGAACATTCCACGTGCAGATCCGAAGATCGTTGTCCTTATTTCGTTTGCTAGGTTCGTCAACAGTAAATCCATCCGTATCCAAGGCTTGTTGTTGCTTTGATGCAACTAATTAGCTTTACATGGCCGGGAAGTCGCCCCGACATGACAGCATGACCCCCAACCTGGAGGACAGAGATTCTCTTAACTCCAAGGATGGGGAGCCGGATCAACCTCTCCTTATAGGTCTGAGCTCCAAATATGCCGTAGTAGCCCATATAAAGTTTCAGGGTTTCAGCCTGACTGGAATGGCCACCGTTGATTCCATCTGGGAAATTCTTCCGCTCCCGCTTTAATAACAGAAGAAGTGCCTAAGTGGGAATACGCCTCTTGGTCTCTGTCTTCAACACTGTTGGTGACGCAGTTGATTCTCTAGACTG
The DNA here is from genome assembly GCA_963921185.1 of Dasysyrphus tricinctus. Taxonomy (NCBI): domain Eukaryota; kingdom Metazoa; phylum Arthropoda; class Insecta; order Diptera; family Syrphidae; genus Dasysyrphus; species Dasysyrphus tricinctus. The sequence goes on from OY992530.1 coordinate 113,022,004, forward strand.
AATTCATGCGCTGCACACCATCCTCATGATGGGCTTGTCCAAAGACCTCAGCCAAATTATTATAGCCAGTCATTTCTGACAGAAGATTAAAGTGTTGCTATTTTGATCGTTTTTGCAACACTCGCACTTATTAGTTTAGCAAGTCAAGTCCGGATGAACGAGACCAGTTGATATCCGATGTTTTCCACTTGGAGGTAAAATAAGTACAACTGACGTCTAGTATTTTTTGCATCACTGGATGTCGCTCGCCATGTCGACGTCAATCATTGATAACCCTAGGAAGTGGGGCCCAACCACCAGTTTCTCGCTTTACCTCATGTCCTTTTAGCAGCTGCTCGAAACGCCTGAAATATTTCTCACATTCAGGTTCCTATAGCCAGCATATGAACCATCGGTACTCATATTGTAAAGCGTACAGGGAATAGGTAAGCGAGGCGTCCACCCTGCTGAATCTTGATTTTCGAAAACAACATCAAAATCAACAACAACAACAGCAGTTCGGCACCTTTTTCCATAATCGTCATCTCTTAATCTTGAATACCTACAAGCCTACATCTACCATTCCCTCTGCTGCGGTGACAATGTTAAGGTTATCTTCGTTGTTTCGAAAATCTTGACTTCCGGTTGTAGCCAGTTGCTTTGCTCTTTTATAATATTCCCATCAGGTGCTGTTTCGATTGCGAGACACTTCGATCTCCTTGAGCTGGGAGGCTGCGTTCCATTTCTTCGTTCTACGCAGGGTCTTCTTCTCCCTTATTGTCCTTCATTGATACTCCTTTCTCAAAACTTTTGCTTTGCGCTGCAGGTCCCTGTATTCCTGCCATCTGACAACACGCACACAAGAATGATCAAGAGTTGTAAGTCACTAAGCTCTGGTTCTCTACAAGCAGTCAAGCCATCATTTTTATTTCTTTTTTATAGAGGAGAAGAATTTTGCCATAAATTCAAAACCTGCAACAGTCATATTCAAAACAAAACTTTTATTTGACCAGAGAAACTTGAAAGATTTGCCGTAAGAGCTCGAGTGGAAAAGGAAACTTAAAAATTAGTTAAAACTTCAATACCTAATTTAACAACTCCCAATTAGTCTTAAACCAAACAAAAATATACATAGATACTTCACCATATTGACGTTAATCTCTTATAACCTCCTTTACTTCAGCTACACACACTAATTACTAAAAACCACTTAAAATTTAAAGTTCATCCAAGCATTTTTATATAATCATCAACCTACTTAGTAAAAGGTCAAAACTGACAATTACCCATCACCTCGCGCAGAAACTCTCATTAAGAAACTTGTACATGCTACGATAAGATATCTATACAGTTACACACACACACATCAGAGTCTTTACCCTATAAACAGTAGTACTCGTAAATAACCCCATTAATTTTAACCTAGTGTTAAGTTAAACATTGAAAATAATAGCAACTACATTGCGCCTAGCTTCTGCACTTAACTTTCTACAAGTCGTAGTAGCAGCAACAGCGTCGCGGTCGCGTCGTTGAAATGCTTGACAGAAACATTTGTCACAGCACTTCGTGTACATAACGAGAGAGCACACATAATATGTATATGTATATGCGCATGTGCACACCCTGGAGCTGAAGAATTCCCTGCAGAAATAGATATGGATACCCGAAAGGCTTTTAAGATTTTTCGCACGCTCATTTCAAAGAGCCGGACTAAACAGAGCCACAGCCACACAAAAGTTAAAACATGTCGCATGCGGCTTAGCATTTGAAATTCATTATAAGATTCTTGTCCACGTCGTCGGTCGCGTCGCTGTTGTCGGTCGTCAATGCGGCTAGCTAATAATGGTCACCCGATGCCGCCTGCTCTGCAGTGCTCCTACTTAAAACGACTTCATTTGGAGCGATAAGTTGTTGCAGTACAGCAGCGGTGGCAGCGGCTTTATTTCCTTAAGACTCTTTAATGGTCAATTGCAAAATTTGCAGCTGGTGTTGATGTAGTAAACACAGAGTGAGCTCCAACAACAGACTTTTCGTTCCTAGATCATGCAGATGTTTAATTTATTCTGACAATGACATAGCGTATTATGTACGAGTACAACTGGATTGAGCGCCTTTTTAACCTCACGCCCGAATACTTTATTAAAGCCATTCAGCGCGTGCATATTGACCATTTAAGCTAGAATTTATTTCCAACCAATCCAATTGATGAATATCAAGTTACTGGTCTGGTTGTCTTGTCAACAGAGTTACCAGCAGGGTCTGCAAGATATATTGCAAGGGTATTATAAGTTTCGTGACAACCTTATATATTACAAGAACAGCGCAGGGGCATAAGTCCCGAATTTTTTTGTTGGGACTTATGTCCCACTTTACTGGGTCATAAGCCCTAAATCGAATTCAGGACTTATGTCCCATCCTACAGAGACATAAGTCCTGAATTTTTTAGTCGAAAATGGGACATAAGTCCCGAATGAAACAAAACCAATTTTGCGGATAGGAATATAGGATAAATTCAAAAAGAAACTCGGGACTTATGTCCCGGGGACTTATGTCTCTGCGCCTACAAGAACCATCTAAGAGCATTTTCCCCTTTTTTAAAACCTTTTTTCTGAGCCAGCCTGTATTATGTAGCAGAAGCATTAGAAAATTCTTCTAAAAACATATATCAAGACCCCTACAGACAGTCACAGTCCAACTATTGCAAACTGTTTTCCCCCATTACACATTTATGGTGGTTGTTCTTTCTTTCGGTCACACTTTTCGTTTTCTCCAAAAACAGACAACAAAACAAAAATATTGTAGCAATTAAAATGCAAGTCACGATGTGACTAAGACTTTTTAAATATTTTGTTGTTGTAAGGTAAAGTGGTCGAACAGCGACAAGTGCGATGTGATTTAGCTGCCTTACTTGGCGATGAGACGATGCTCAGTAGCGTAATAACGTAAACGCCAACTACTAATAAGAGTCTCAGAGAGCTCACACAGAGTATATGTATTTTATCATTACGATGGCGTTGATTATTATTGTTTATATTTGTTTATGGCAATTTAATTTGAATAAAGCTATGTGATGTTCCGCAATGTTGGATGCTAGTCACTGTGCTCTTTACTTTTAAGGCTTTTTCATTGAATAATATACATTCCTAGGTTTTTTTCTTGATATATATGAACGTATTTGTATGAGTCTAACAATAGATAGATATCTTTTGGCTACTGGTTGTATGACTATATGTTTCAAGTTGCGTCTCTGTTGAATTTATTAAGTACGATCTGACAAAATGTCAAAGAGTAAGACGTGAAGTGTGACCCGGAAGAGAGAGGGTCTGTTTCTATTTTCTTTAAACTTATCTACTATGAGGGATTTAGCAAAAAACCACTTGGGAGGGAAGTCTAATACTGGCGTCGAGTCGTCGTCATTGTTGTCATCGTCACCGCAGTCGTTGGCCGGCGAACATTCATTATTTTGTTGTGTGTGGTTTTTTGACAGTCAACTATCTATAGGGGGAGTATAGGTTAGGTACATTCGAACAAAGAAATCTCCTTAAGCCGCAAAGTCTTATTATTTATTTGGTTGCACATGCGCTGTCGTCGTTGTCGTTGTCGTGTTGGTTAGTCGAACCGTATATGAGGCGGCTTTGAGTCTGAACGTTAACGCGGTTAGCAAACAAAAGAGATCTACGTCGACGACGACTGACGACGCGATGTTTGTCGCACCATATTTTGGAGGATGTTTACTTTTGCGGAGGCTTTTATAAGTGAGTGTGGGTCCATGAAATTCTTAATTAATTTTTTTGTTTAAAAGGAAAATATTTTACTTTGTATCCTATTCTCTGTTTTCGTGCCTGTATAGAGTTTACAAAACAGTTAATAATTTTATATGGGAGATTATTAATTTGAATTTTTACATCAAAATTGATAATCATAAAGGTTTTCGTACCCTATTAGGTATAGTTGGGTTTGTATGCGACAACGACAACTAGAGTCGGAGTGTGCTACAGATCAAGTACACACAAAAGGAAAGACACCGAATGAACAACAACATTCTTGTGTGGGCTGTTAAAATATTAGTCAGTTCAATACAAATAAATACAGTACAACCTGCATCATTAGAATTAAGCCAATCACGTGGCTTTGGTAGCGTGAATCGTAGAGCCTCGGCTCAATCTAGTCGGCTCAATCTAGTCTAGTCTAGTCTAGTCTAGTCTAGTCTAGTCTAGTCTAGTCTAGTCTAGTCTAGTCTAGTCTAGTCTAGTCTAGTCTAGTCTAGTCTAGTCTAGTCTAGTCTAGTCTAGTCTAGTCTAGTCTAGTCTAGTCTAGTCTAGTCTAGTCTAGTCTAGTCTAGTCTAGTCTAGTCTAGTCTAGTCTAGTCTAGTCTAGTCTAGTCTAGTCTAGTCTAGTCTAGTCTAGTCTAGTCTAGTCTAGTCTAGTCTAGTCTAGTCTAGTCTAGTCTAGTCTAGTCTAGTCTAGTCTAGTCTAGTCTAGTCTAGTCTAGTCTAGTCTAGTCTAGTCTAGTCTAGTCTAGTCTAGAAGTTCCTCCTTCGAACAGACCATGGCGCTCTTAATTGGCGTTTGAACTTCAAAAATCCAGAAGGCCAAGTGGCAAAATGGATTGAGAGATGGAAGGTACTAAGACAAGACGTAAATGGGAGTCCACAGACGGCAAATCATATGTGATGCAGCTTATAGTGCCTCGATCAAAAGTTAATGAAGTTCTTCAAGAGATGCTTGATGGAGCTTCCGGAAGAGATTTAGGACTTAGGAGTCAGTAAGACATTGGAAAAGGTAAGGCAGTGATTCTACTGGCTAAATGCGAGAGAAGAGGTCGAAAAATGGTGATGGAAATGTGGTGCTTCTGCGTCAAGCAAAGGACAAGGCAGAAAAGTCCAGTCCAGAGTAAAATGCAGCAGTATATTGTGGGCACGCCTTTTGAGGGAATTGCAATTGACGTTGCGGACTACTTCAGCTAGTGGCCAAAAGGCCTTTGTCATCCCAATCCAGGAAACCAAAACAGTCGTGGGTCAGATTGTTTTCAACTGGGTTAGCAGATTTGGCGTACCTGTGGAACTTCATTCAGATCAAGGAAGGAACTTCGAGTCAAATATATATTTCAAGAAGTTTGTACGCTCCTTGGCATTAAAAAGACGAGAACAACACCGGTTCATCCGCAATCTGATGGGATGGTTGAACGATTCAACAGGACCCCTAAAGAACACCTTTCCAAAGTTTTAAGCGACAACCAACGAGACTGGGATCGGCATATTCCACTATTTTTGATGGCCTATCGAAGTGCGGTACATACCTCAACAGGACACACACCATCAGAAATCCTGCTCGGGAGCACGATACGGCTACCAAGTGAAATCAAATTAGGATATTATGCAAATGAGCCACAAGAAATAGACGACTACGTGGACAACCTCAAACAAAGGCTAATTGACACGAAAGGACAAAGGCTAGAATAAAGTTATCAAGTGATCGGATGAAAACACTATACGACATAAAAGCAACAACAACAGGGTTCCAAGCGGGAGACCTAGTGTGGTTTTATAATCCCCACCGTCGCGTCGGAAGGGACTTTCACCGAATCTTCAACAAAATTGGGGGGCCCTTACTCTGTAGTAACACGAATAAACGATGTTGTCTACCCCATTCAGAGAGGATTAAGAGGCAAATTAAAAATAGTTCACAGTGACCGTTTACATCGTTATAATGGTGAAGGAAGTGATGGATTTGCTCGGGACAATCAATCCCAAGAGGAGGACAGTGTAATGACTTTCCATATTTGAACTATAAAGAGTCTGAAAAGCAAACAAACGGGTACAGTAAATCGTACGGTCGCAGTGCAAACAAACCCTTAACTATAATTATAGTGACTCTCAAACAAAAAAGCGCCATCTTCTGGACTAAAGCAGAAAACCAACTGTCAAATAAAAGCTTTAGAAAAGGGAATCATGGGAAATTTCCCCTACGGAAAGCTCTAGAAGCAGAGACCAGGGGTGGAATCGGCTAAGGTGATTTGTGAAAGTTGACAGTCACAATAATCAAACTCCGTCTGCGTAAGGTGATTGTCACATGTGATAATCATATTTTTGTGACTTTTTCTTGTGACAGCTATTTTGTTGTCATTTTCATATAAAATCTAAATGGTAATTTGAATTTCTGAGGTTGAAAAAGAAAAAACTAATATATTAGTGATGTGAAATCATTTTTATCAAATCAAAATGTGGAAAATAGAAAATATTTAGGAACCTAAAATGGAAACATGCGACTCTTGAGGATTAACATTAGAAACAAACCCGAGCACCTAATTCTGTCCACACACATACATATGTACGTACATTATGTACAGTACATATAAGTTCTAAATTATTTATAAATAATTGACGCTCACAAAAATGTAATCTCATTACAATGGCAATAGGGCGAAGATGGTTTTAGACAACATTCGGTTTCATGAAATCGATTTCGAATCTTTCCATACAAAAACTTCCTTTTTTCCAACAAACCAATAAAATGAACATATTTCTTTTTTAACCGAAGTAGCACACGCCGGGTATCCGCTTGAACATAGGTTCATAAAACATTCGGCTAGTAGCAACACATTTGTATACAACATTTGTCGGTTCATAGATTTACCAGGTGGAGTTTTACTAAGAGAGGTCTGCATGAATGTCTTAAAACTAGATTTGAGACATTCAATAATATTTGCTGCACTCAACTCATTCTACTCACTTCTTGAAATGAGAATGAGTGTACTACTTGGTGTTTGGAAACAATATGAGTTGAATATTCATTTTCATACAAACCCACAGCGCATTGTACCCAAAGAGAATGAATACTCGTTTGTGAATATTCACAATTTGAATCAGGTGTACTCACAAAAAAAGTGAATATTCATAATTTAGATTGGGTGGTCTTGAGAGAATGCTGTGTGTTTTATCAATAGCAATAGCAAGCAATGTGTCTTGGAATGATGTTTTTCTGTATATTTAGTATATAAATTATGTATGTTGTATGTAAATATTTATTGAATTAGCGGATACGCAACGTGTATTACTACGTTTAAAAAAGAAATAGGTAGGTACGTTTTGATTTATTTGTTGTAAAAAAAAAGAAGTTTTTGTATGGGAAATTCTAAAATCGACTTTATGAATGGACCGAATGTGTCTAATGCCTTGTTTTAGTGGTCAAATGTCTAACACCATCTTCGCATTATTTTCTTTCTTATGAAACTAGTTCGGGGCACATCGATTGGATGATTTTAAAGTCTTTAATGGACATAGAAACATTTTTTTGTTTTTTATTATATAAAGATAAACAAACTTTAATGTGCTTTTTGTTTTACAAGTAAGTATTTTCAAGGAAAAACAGTATTAAGTGAAAATGTCTGATGGCAGTCAGTCAAAGGTGCAAGGGGCCTGAGGCCAGGGGACTGAGTGTTTTCATAATTTTTGCGCCAAAAAATAGTAACGCATTTTCCAAAAAATTATAAAATTTACATAACAAAGGTTTAACTAATAGACCAAGAGCCAACATCATATTTTGGGAACAGATGGAGAACCAAAATCGGAGTATGAGGGATTATAGGTAAATTTATCGTGATATCGAATACAAAAGTCTGGCAGGTTTTTTTCTAAAACTATGGTAGGGGTGGGGGGTTCAAACCAGCTTGTTTTCCTATTTATGTCATTTTCCCTCAGTCTTAAGACGTTTATCTTGGTGATCCGATAAATGTGACCGATAATTTATCTAAGGCTTTTGAGCAAACCTTATCGGCGTTTTTGTGGATACTTTATTTTTGTTGATTTTTTGTTTTGTTGAAAATCTTCAAAAAAGGGATGACGTAAAATGCTTATATATTGAGTTCAATTAATCGGACCGTCAAGATTGTGATGTTTAGGTATAGAAATTTAGTTAATTAAAGAGGTTATAATCCTGAAAATAAAAAAAGAAGAACTTTTTAACCCCCACCCCTCCAAAATGCTTAAAACAAAGCCTGCCATGCCGTACTTTGATATTCGATGTCACGATACATGTACCTACTATAATCCCTCATACTCCAATTTTGGTTATACCCGCATTGGCTTTCTTTGAGGATGCATTTGAAGTCGTGGAGACGGGGGGAAGTTGGAGGTCTAACAAACTGAAATATTTTTTCTCGAACAACCTGATCATAAGATACATGTTTTAAGGGTAGCTTTGAATGCTGAATCTAATGACAACAAATCCAAAATGATACGTCTACTCCAAAGAAAAGTTATGGACCTTTTTACGTAATCATGACTTTTTTTTAAGTACATATCAGGTAAAATACTACGGAAAACCGTATGAAAATAGAAGTTTGTCAATTAAACTTCGAATAAATGTTTCATTAGTCAATAGAACAAAGATTAAAAAGAGCCCCTAAAAATATTTTTGGTAAAAGCATGTTTTCTTAAGACGAAGGTAAAGTGTAGAATTATTAACATATAGGTAAGGTTAGGTTAGAAGGGTTGATGTTACGGCAAGCCGTCGCATCTCACTCGGATCTCAATGGATCCATTGCGCTCCCCATAGGATTTTGGTAAGGAAGGTTTGGGGAAAAGGATAAGATGGATTGGGTGGAGTTTAGGTATGGGATGCCTCCCTGAACCATCCTGAATTCTGGATGAATTTAAGGATGTTTCTTAGTGGCAAGTTAGAGATGTTACCCAATTCGTCGAAAAAATATTCTCCGAGGGCTGCTTTTCTGGTTCTGGCTAGGCTGGGGCATTCACAAAGAAAGTGATATGAGCCCTCCTCCACCTCTACATCCTCACACCCTCTACACAAGTCCGACGAGCTAATGCCCATTCTGTGCATGTGGGTTCCCATTGAGTTGTGACCCGTTAGGACTTCATTAGAGTGGAAAGCTGAGGCCTACTTATCTTAAGTAAATATTCTGTCTTTTTCCTAGAGATATTCGGCCATAGATTCCTCGAAACCCTGCAAGAGTCGATGGTTGACCATCTGACGTCTGCAGCCTCGAGGAAGCTTTGGTGAATTCTACTTTTTTCTTGCTCCAGTGGAACGAGTACAGAGTGATTGGTTTGGCTCGGATCAAGAGATGATCCGTTTTTGGCCAGCTCATCTGCCATTTCATTCCCGTGTATATCACGGTGTCCTGGGACCCATCTTAGGGTAACTGTGTTCGATGCACTGAGAATCCTCAGCACATTTCGGCAACTATCTACCAGTTTGGACTTTGTAGTAATTGAGGAAATGGCTTTTATTCCCGCCTGACTATCTATAAAGATATCGATATTTCTATTAACTACTTCACGTGAAGCAAGATATTTTGCGGCTTCGCATACTGCAAGTACTTCCGCTTGGAATACACTGGAGAAATTTAGAAGTTTTATTGATCTGTTGATAGGTGGGTTAACTGAGTAGATACCAGACCCTACCCCCTCACATGTCTTGGAACCATCCGAAAACACCGAGACATGATTAGCGTTAATGACCCGGTTTTCATTCCAGGATTCCCTTGTTGGGATATCTGCTATGGCCACTGGGTTAAAATCTATGTGCGGTGTGATGTAGTCGGTTTGAATGTCTATGTTTGTGAATCTCATATAAGTTCTATGACCGTAGTGGCCCCTCTTCCAGTTATTGCACTGTTTAAGTCTTATAGCACTTTTGGCCGCCAACTCTTTTGTAAACAAATCGAGTGGGGCTAGTGAAAGGAAAGTCTCAAGGGCTGCCGTTGGTGTGGTTCTAATAGCACTAGTTGTGCCAATGCACGCTAGTCTCTGAATTTTTGTCATGGTCATAAGATTGGTTTTCTTGTCCAAGGCTGGCCACCAGACCAAGCATGCGTACGTAAGAATAGGCCTTATTATGGCTGAGTACATCCAATGAATGGTTCTGGGGCTGGGACCCCATCTTTTACCAAAGATTCTACTGCAAGTGATTATTAACATAACAGTCACTGGACTGAGAAACCGAATGGACAATCCATGACCTCTCGCCAAGATGCCTTCTTAACAAATGAAAAACCAAACACTGCAATAGTAAAAAATAATTAAAAAAAAAAATGTATACGTACATGTACTTTCATTTTCAACTAAATAAAATGTATTCCAAACGTTAGACCTATAACAGTCAGTATTTTTTATAAGATTGAATCGATCACTCATAATTTGGGTTTTAATACCTTAATTGATTAAGAGTTCTGAATTGACCATCCCGCGCGCCACCCGCCGCGCCGCCATCCACCAGAAATATTTTTCCATTGAAACACCCGAGTCATTATTTGCCAGCTCCTAAGTGAACTAAAATGTTTTCTTTTAAAATCCAGGTTTAATCTTTTATTTGATCAAAATTGAACTAACATTATTCAAATACATTTTCACTTTAAATGGTATAGATATACCTTTCCTCCAATTTTAAAATCAAATCCAAATAGCATTGCACTCACAAACAAACTGTGAATATTCAAAACATACTATGAATATTCAAACTATAATATGAGTATTCATAATAATACAGAGCGAAAGAAGTGCACTCATTTGGTTTGTTACAAGCACCCACGAAAGAGAAAAGAAACAAGCACTGCACCCGTTCTGTTATCAGAGAATGAATGTTGTACTGGTTTTGTTTTTTATATGAGTTCTCATTTTGTGAGTGAACTTTATTTAAATTGTGTTGTAAATTGAGTGCACTGAAGTAGTGGAACAGTGTGAATAGATCAAATGAATACATTCATGCAGACCTCTATTACTAACCCGCATTTCTCCTATTTTCCAATTCCAGTTGTGTGTAAATGCAATTTTCTTGGATTTGGTGGATCCCTAATGCAAGTTAGTTCGGAACAGGCAGCTAAAATGGGCCAAATTATAATGTGTGGAAAAAATTCTTAATGTTTCAAAATCAAAGAAATGAATTTTTGACAGCTCTCAGTACTTGTCTTTCAAAGTGATGCCAATTTTATAATAATTTTTGGTGATCACCTTACACAGACGGAAAATAAACTGTGATCACATTTGACTATCACAAATGTGACAATCACCAATCACCTTAGGTGATTCCACCCCAGAACCTTCAACTAATTTACAGAGTTTGTCAAATAAATATAAAAGACACATTTTGCCCCAGCGTTTACAAAATGCTATCCCTTTTTGTTTCTGAAAAGTATGTGTTTCTCCCTTCTTCTTCTCCCGTTGAGTTCTCGGACTGCTCTCTCACCATTCACTGGGGAGAACTGAGACATTTCCTGGTTGCAAGCGCCAGCCGCCATTCTCCATCGAAATATGACTTTTTTGTGGTCACTTAGTGAAGCCCAACTAATAGAATACTAGAAGCATTATTATCGTTAATCGCAACTTGATCCATTTGACTTGCGGTTCGATAATCTGCACCAGGAGACTGCCAAGTCCTCTAGTGTTCATTAAGGTGAGGGCATCGCGTGCTTGCTATGATGAAACTGACGGAAAGTTTATTTGTCTGAACCTCTTCTGGAAGTCATGTTGTACAGGCTTCGTTATTTAAGACGTCATCATAATATTACGTCTTCTGGAAACATCATCGTAGAAAGCGACCTTGGAGCTTGATTCATCTTTATCCACCATAAAGGCTGTAGGTTGGTGTTTTAATTTTTAATTTCACCTTGATGTGTAGTACCTCGTGGCGTGATGGTTAGTGCGTAGGACTGTCATGCCGAAGGTGTGGGTTCGATTCCCAGCCGTGCCACCTAAAAACAGAACTGTTTTATCCGAGGTACTGCCTCCTCCAAGAGTATACTTGTCATTTTCATGCTTCTCATTTAGCCGTTCGGATTCGACAAAAAACTGTAGGTCCCCTCCATTCTTGCCAACAACACGCACACAGGAATGGTTATGAGTTGTAGGTCACTTGGCCCTGGTTCTCTACGAGCTGTTGCGCCACCCAATTTATTCACCTTGATGTGGATTATGACTAAGAGATCACTTACATTACAGAAGTACAACGACAATACTGACTTCTTGCCTATTTCTTCCCCTTATCATAGCTGGATTTCATTTCAATTTCCGTATACCCCCTACATCCCTTCGGACTTCCAGAATTGCTGCAATATCAGCTTTAAGGCTATCCAGGTTCTGTTTTTTTTAATCGGCTGCATGAAATCTGTTCCTAAATTCATTGCCTTATTCCCTTTGCTGGAGTAGTCATAATATTTTAATCATCAATATCTATCCCAAGCTTTTTGTTGTTTTGGAACCAAAAGTTCTTTCCGTGGTATAGGGACGATGGAACTTGAATATATCGTTGAAGCCCATTTAAATTGTTCACTAAGTACAGTTTGGCCTAACTTGATCTGAAGATGCTATCTTTAACTCTATCTAAGTAACTCTTCCTCTACTGTATTTTAAAGTGTGCCTTGGAACTTCCTACGTTGAAGGGAAGTTATTGTTCTAACATACTTCTCCACTTTGCTCTAGTTTTCATCGTAGTAGTCACCGTACCATACATGCGGTACCGCCAATCCCGAATCATGTATTCCCTTATTCACATAAATCTACCCGCACTTAAAAGCTTTACAAGGATTTCTTAACAGATTATTATTATCAAAAAGGCAAACGTAACGAACTAATAATATATATTAACGAATGATATCACAAAATCGCAGTGAATTAAATTTTATTTCATGCCAATCATCACATTCACCCCATTCCATAATAATAAATTATTTAATTGTTCAATTACTTCTACAATAATTATTATTCAAGCAAAATTTAATAAACAATTGACACGGTTAATGTTGATTAGAGTTTATGAGCTGCCGCAGTGAGTTGTTTATGATCTTCCCTGACACCCTCACACAATATTGCCAAGCCACCAGAAAATAATAATAATAATAATTGATCTCGGGTTAATTGTAATTTGCAATAATCGAACAATGCGTGGGTGGGCATTTGGCCAGGCACGACGGACGTAGGTTGTGATCAGTGATCGCTGACGAAGTGATCGGAGGTCACTTATAGAGGTATGTTTGAGTTGTGTTGCACGATATTTTGCACAAAAGTAGGTGACCGGCTTGCTTAGTCGTGCACTACTAAGATCATAGCTCACTAATTATTGATTCTTTTTAACGTTCACTTATATGAATGTTGTTGGCTTAAAGATGAGGCAACAACTACTGGCTGGTGTAGTCCGTCATTCGTTAGCAGTTACAGTCTAAATTAGATCTGACAGCTCTCTGAGTGGATATAATTTGATCAAGGTCAAGTGTTGTGCATTGTAATGCAATTGAAGACGGCTCTATAGTTTGGTTGTTTGGTATTGCTTAGCTTTAATTTGATTCTAAAATTATTGTTGGAAGGTCACTGCTGTGATGGCTACATCAGAGTGCATGTTGTCTACACATGAATGGATGGAAAAAATAATGCAATTGAACAGGAGATTGCGAAGCTTACGTAATTCAATGTCATGGTGGATGTGATGACAGTTTAATTATTTTATAATTTAGTATGCATACTGTGTGAAATGCAGTCTGTTGCAGGAATTGATTGTTTCGTGAGATAAAATAATTATTTTGCTTTTGATGGATTGACAAATTAAATTCCATGAATTAAGAACTAGAATCTATAGAATTCTTCTAGATCATTCGCGCACGTGTCACGCTGGAAATTATATGAACCATGCAATGCAAATTCATAGAACTGACATTACATTATAATAAGCTTAGTGGAAGTTATACATTTGATAGAAAATACCAATCTTAAGATTAAATTTAAATATATTCAATGCAATTTATATTTCTTAACCTTTGAATATTTCAACGTGCTTGTGTGTTAGTAGAATTACAGCTTATAGACTTAGACGATTGGCCTTGTATCTAAGCACAACTTAAAATATTCAGATAAACATAGCTAAAACCTAGATCAGATAAAATGCATATGTATATCGCCGCAGATCACTGCACCTCTCAGATACTTGGGCGTGGTCTAATTGAATAAAAGCAAAAGTACTAGCATGAGTAAGGTGTATAAGCCCAAGCTTATTTCACAATTGTATCAGTTGTAAGTATAACCAAATATATATACATATGTAGGTCATAGTTATCTTTCAACGCAACTATGGAGATCGGAGAGTGTAAGGCAGTTTAGGTCAAACTGAACATACCGTCTGTCGATAAGCATTCCATCTTTAAATTGCCGTATTCTACATTTTCACCACCTAACCGGTTATCTTCTTCAAATTTAAGAGATCAACCATTTAAACTAATACGTTTATAGTGTAGATTTGCAATTAATCTTGTTAAAATCTTTACAGACCTGACACTAACAGTTTTACAAATTGAACTAACCTAATGCTATGTTTCCACCAAAGGTTTTTCTCTTTTTGGTGTTTCCACCGCACAAAAAAATTTAACAAGTTTAAAAAAGATTAAATCTGACAACACCTTCAAAAATGCAAATGGTGTTTCAATTTTTCTTATGAAGTGCAAAAGAGACAGAATGCTTGATTCGTGTCAAACAATGAAGAACTGAATCGAGTCTCGAATGAATCGTTCAGCACCATGTTAAAATAGGTTAGTTTGATTTGTAAAACTATTTGTACTAGGAAGATTTTACAAGATTAATTTCTAATCTCCCAGATTTACGAAATATATTTGTATTGTAAATCTTCAAGATTTAAAGAAGATTTGAGGTAAATCTTATTAAATCTCAGATTAGCGTTAGGTGGAAATGTAGCATAAGCCCATATTGCGCTGAATGCATTCATTGTAAAATTGTCGGTTTTTCGCTTTGTTTGTCATAAGTTATATTTTCTGCCTCAATTCCCCTTTATGACATGAGGGAAAACTTTTGAGTTTTGAAAAGTAATGTCAAGGTGCATACAAAGATTTATAGAATACAAACTAGTACTACACTTCCACCTTGCACTAATCTGAGATTTAACAAGATTCACCTCAAATCTCCTTCAAATCTGGAAGATTCACCATACAAATTTATTTCGTAAATATTGATGATTAGAAATTAATCTTGTTAAATCTTCCTATGACAAATACTTTAACAAATCGAACTAGCCTTTTCTAAAATGGCACTGAAGGATTCATTCATGGCTGAATTCAGTTCTTCATAAAGAAAAAATTCCATCTCACTTCATCTTCATATATGAAAAAATGAAACACCATTTGCATTTTAAAAGGTGCTGTAGTAAATCTTTTTGTGCAGTGGAAACACCAAGCAGATTTATTAAATCTGACCTGAGATAAACCTTTGGTGGAAACATAGCATTATAGCCTATCCCGCATTTCGATATACATAAGGGGACATGGCGAATTCCTGGTCAATCAACCGCCAACCAAATTGACCACATTGCGATCGACACAAGGCACTCCTCCAGTATCAAGGATGTCCGAACGTTCCGAGGAGCCAACGTTGACTCGGACCACTACCTCGTTGTAGCAAAGGTAATGCTACGGATATCCAGACCAAAGCCAAAACAGGGAAATACTGTGAGGAAGTTCGACGTCGGACGGCTACAGTCGCAGGAAATCGCCAGGTCCTTTTCCGATCGAGTCTCTCGCGCCCTCTTAACTAGTCCTTTGCCGCCAACTGCAAACATCGAGAACCAGTGGAAAAACTGCCAGGAAGCCATCAGAGATGCTGCCTCTGACATGCTGGGCTTTGCACGACCACCACAGCGAAACCCCTGGTTCGACGAAGAATGCCGGCAAGTACATGCAGCCAAACAACAGGCATACAAAGCGGCGCTGCATAGAAGGACCAGAGCTGCTCGTGAGCTCTACGAGCAGAAGAGGAGAGAGGAACACAAGCTTCTTAGAAGGAAGAAGAAAGAGCATGAGAAGCGCGCTATCGAGGAGTTAGAGAGATGCCACTGCAGGAATGAAGTTCGGAAGTTTTACCAAAAAGTAAAAAGAACCTCCCAAGGTTACAAGGCCTGAACCGAAGCCTGCAAAGACGATCAGGGGAACATCGTGGTGGAATCGCAGTAGGTGCTGAGGATATGGAAAAATCATTTCTGCAAATTGTATAACGGCGATGACGAACCGAATTCCGCTAACATGCAAATTGCACCATTCAACTTGGACGACGTAGGCCAACAATTCCGTCCACCCGATCTTGACGAAGTGAGGATAGCCATATCTAAACTTAAGTCCAATAAAGCTGCTGGAGCTGATGGCCTTGCGGCTGAACTATTCAAAGCGGCTGGCGATGAATTGGTTAGGAGTATGCACCAGCTCATCTGTAAAATATGGTCGGAGGAAAGCATGCCCGATGATTGGAACCTCAGCATTGTTTGCCCGATCCTCAAGAAAGGCGATCCTCTGGACTGCACCAACTACAGAGGCATCAGCCTTCTTAATATCGCCTACAAGATCTTCTCTGCCGTACTTTGTGAACGCCTGAAGCCATTCGTCAACAACCTGATAGGTCCATATCAGTGTGGCTGTAGGCCAGGGAAGTCCAGCATCGACCAAATATTCGCACTACGGCAGATCTTGGAGAAAACCCAGGAGTTTCAAATCGATACCCACCACCTTTTTATCGATTTCAAGGCCGCGTATGACAGCATCTATAGAGACGAGCTATATAGAGCAATGTCAAGTTTTGGCATCCCTGCCAAACTCGTCCGTTTGTGCAGGATGACGATGGAGAATGCACGCTGCTCCATTAAGGTCGGCAAAGACCTCACCGACACCTTTGATGTCAAAAAAGGTTTAAGGCAAGGCGACGCGCTGTCATGCGACTTCTTCAACATCGTTCTTGAAAGAATAGTGCAAAACTCTCACGTCAACACTAGAGGCACAATCTTTCA
Organism: Dasysyrphus tricinctus; assembly: GCA_963921185.1. Taxonomy (NCBI): domain Eukaryota; kingdom Metazoa; phylum Arthropoda; class Insecta; order Diptera; family Syrphidae; genus Dasysyrphus; species Dasysyrphus tricinctus. The sequence goes on from OY992530.1 coordinate 113,038,768, forward strand.
AAAGTCCGTCCAATTACTCGCTTACGCTGATGACATTGACATAATGGGACGAACAAAGCGTGATGTCAGTGGTGCTTTTGTGAGCATTGAGAAGGAAGCCAAGAAGATGGGTTTAACGGTGAATGAAAGCAAAACGAAGTATATGCTGTCAACAAGAAAGGACACCCAACACCGACGTCTAGGACAGAACGTCACTATAGACAGCTATAATTTTGAGGTGGTCAGAGACTTTGTCTACCTAGGATCCGCTATAAACTCAGCGAACGATACCAGTGCTGAGATCAAACGAAGAATTACTCTTGCCAATCGCTGTTTCTTCGGGCTAAGAAGGCAATTGAGAAGCAAATCCCTCTCTCGAGCAACTAAACTGTCCCTGTATAAGACGCTTATCATCCCGGTCCTGATGTATGGTGCAGAGGCATGGACACTGCTAACGGTGGATGAGAACGCGTTAGGCTGTTTCGAGAGGAAAATTCTCCGGGTGATTTTTGGTCCCGTCTGCATAGATGGGGAATGGAGGAGAAGATACAACCACGAACTGTATGGGCTGTACAGCGACACCGACCTAGCCACAAAAGTGAAAAGCCAACGACTAAGATGGCTGGGTCACCAAGAGCGAATGGACACCAATGCTCCGGCCCGGAAAGTCTTTGAATCCAACCCCGTGGGACAACGCAGTAAAGGTGGACAGCGTAAAAGGTGGCGCACGCAAGTGGAAGAGGACCTCAACCAACTTGGCGTGCGAAACTGGAGACAGCTAGCTAGAAACCGAGCCGGCTGGAAGAAGCTTGTTGGTTGAGGCCCTGGTCCACCCCGGACTGTAGCGCCACCTTAAGTAAGTAAGTAAGTAAGTAAGCCAAAGCCTAAACGAATCAATTTCAGTATATTCTAACTAAAAATTATGAGTCATAATTCTTATAAGTTCATAAAATAAGTGCTGTTTTACCATTTATTTATTTATTTATTTATTTATTTATTCAACTGCAGACAAATGAACGTCTAAGTTGCATCAATCCAAAAATTACATAGCACAGATTTAAGAACTAACAATAATATTTTGTTTACATTTCTTAGCTAATAAGTAATAATCGTTTAATGATATTTTTTGATAAATTAAAATCAATTAAGTTATTAAAACTATTAAAATCAATGCACATATTGTTGACAGGTTCATTTAAACCGTAATTTACTCGTGAAGATGTGGTGTAAAAGAATACTGGATTACGAGTTGATCTTGGATGAGTATTAATGTTTAGTTGATTAAGAATGGCCGGAGAATCAATAGATCCAGATATCAATTGGAACAAGAAAATAATGTTGCTTACAACTCTTCGCTTTTCCAATGTAAGTAAGCTCAGCAATTTAAGGCGGTTTTCATATGATGGAAGATGATGAGTTGGATTCCATTGAAGATTTCGCAAGGCAAACAATAAAAAACGTTTTTGTATACTTTCAATTTTGTTAATAGCTGCTGCATAGCTTGGGCACCAAACACAACTGCAATATTCCAATATAGGCCTTACAAGTGCACAGTATAATGTTTTTGTAATATACGGGTCATTGAATTCCTTAGAGAAACGCATAATTAAACCTAGACGACTTCTGGCTTTGCTAGTAACTAGGTCTATATGTGGATTAAAAGTTAATTTCGTATCGAACAGAATGCCCAAATCGTTAAATGTCTCCACTCTTTCTAATAAATTTTCTCCGATAAAATAAGAGGTAAGAAGAGGTTCCCTTTTCCGAGAATAGGTCATCACTTTACACTTTTTTATATTGAGATCCATACCGTTTGATATACACCATTCAAAAACTCTATCGATGTCATGTTGAAGGAATAAATACCCATTTGGAGAGTTAAAACTATATGATAGTTTGAAATCATCGGCAAAAATAAATATGTTTGAATACTGGATGACGTTGCGTATATCATTTATGAATAAAATAAATAACAGTGGACCAATATGGCTTCCTTGAGGGACCCCCGATAGTACGTTTATGACTTTAGAGTAACAATTTTTAAATGAAACATTTTGTGTTCGGCTTGTTAAGTATGACAAAATCCATGATAATAACCATTTTGGAAATCCATTTACTAGCTTATGTAAGAAAACAAACAATAGTTGGTATCTTTTCTAAGACAAAAAGGGAGAAATCAACTAAAGAAGCTATTGTACATAAATAGGTATTCATTATTCATCTTATGAAGAAGTATACGAGTAGGTTAACTAAACATACAAACATCCAAGTTAAACCGTTAATGACCGCGTAACACGCTGTTAACCTTAAATCCTCATATTTTGTGGTATTTGATATTTTTTTGTTTGCTCTTCTCACGGATAAAAGGTGTTAATTGCTTAATGCATTAGCATTAGGAGATAGGCGTATGTGGTATATCACAGGCAAAGAACAAAAGAATAAGCCAGTAGTGAAGCTAGAAAAGTTATGGCCCTGGCAGAAATTAAAAAGGGCCCATTAAATAGTATAGGGTAATAGTGGCACCTATTCCCGAACGTCTTCAGTTGCCGAACGCTTTAGGCAAAAATCGTTATTTTATCGTTTTAACTGTTCGAGAAAAGGTAACCAATTTTTATCGAGTCATGAAGAAAGGATATATCGATTTTTGGAGTTTCCTAACTCCGAACACTCTAAGGTCGGTTTTCTTCACTATAAGTCAACTTGCTGAAAACTCCGGAGTTGGCCAACTCTAGAGTTGATTACAAATCGAGAGTTGGATGGCAAGTTGAAAATTGCTTTTCTTCACTTCTTAAATCCTCAACAAAAAAAAAAACAAAAAAACTACCAAAAGTTGTTTATTTGGTCGTTGGTTAATCGTGAAAGTTTAGTTTCATATTGAATTGTTTTATTTTGTATTCATCTTGTAGAAAATAAGTGTGTGACTTTGTGGGAAAAATATCAACTATCACAAAAGTAGTTTCCTCACAATATGGTTTAATTTAATTTGTTATGTATATTTCAAGTGAAAATAACTTATAATAAAAAAATAAAGAACAATAATCTAAATTATAATGACAAATCTCAAGTTTGCACGACCAACTTCTACTTTTTTCTGGAGTTGAGAAAATCGGAAGTTGATAAGCTCTCGAGTTGAAAATCGGAAGTTGAAACTGTCATCTTTGAGTGAAGAAAACCAAAAACACAAGTTGAAAATGAAATCCTCAATTTGTGTTCAACTTGTAGTGAAGAAAATGGCTCTAATTATCTTTGCTTACCATACAATGTTGGTGTTCGAAATATGGCAATTCAGTGTTAGGGTGTGGGAAACAAGTGTTCGAGAATAGGATAAAGGTAAAATAGGATAAATAAAGCAAAAAATTAGTACCATCATGAAACTTGGTGAAAACGTTTCATGTATTATGATTTATGAGAGTGAAAAATCAAAAGAGTCTATAAAAATATTTCACATGAAAGGTTGTTTTTTTGAGGGGGAAAGGGGGGAAATCTGTGGTGTAGCAAACAGAAAAATTAACTTTGGTGCAACCTAAGCATATGACACATGTTTTTAAGGTAGTTTTGAATGCTGAATCAAATGACACCAAAACCGTGAAAAAAGTTATTGACATTTTTATGTAACGATGACTGTATTTTATATGACTATATTATATATGATTTGAATCAGCATTCGAAACTATCTTAAAAACATGTGTCATATGCTTACCTTGCACCAAAATTAATTTTTCTGTTTGATGCATCACAACTTCCCCCCCCCCCTCTCCCCCTCAAAAAAACACCCTTCCATGTGAAATATTTTTATAGACTTTTTTGATTTTTCATTCTCATGGTACATGAAACATTTTCACCAAGTTTCATGATGGTACTAATTTTTTTGTTATTCGAAAGACTTTTCGTACTATTTGACCTGTACTATCATTAAAGCTTCATAAATTTGATCCGTTTTAGCATCGTAAAGGGTCTCTTGTTTTGTTATCCAGCTAAATTTCGATCCAGGCTAGTTTAATGGCTGAAATAGGAGGTTTTCTGTCCTTAAACTGATAGCCAGACTTGTAAACTATTTGCAGAAACCATCTCCAAAAACGTTTGGTTTTTAGTTGGCCAAACACGGTTTTCATTGAAGAAATTCGACATTTTTCTGCTCTTCGTACGGGTACAAAAATATTCAAAACAAACTTAAATTTTTTTTAAAAGCTATTGAAGTAATTTTTGAGGTTTGAGACCCAAACTTAAAAGCTCCCAAATAGCTTATTTCCCCCATTACATAACTTCACCTTTTCGAAAATGATCCATATGAGAAAAAATGGGGGTCTTTTGATAGAAACAGGTAGGTATAAAAAAGAGAAACAAAATCTATGCAATTCCTACGAACAAAAAATATGAATAAACAGAAACCAAGCATATCGGCGCTCTTGCAAGAAAAAAAAAATACAATTTGTTAATACTTTACTACTAGTTGTAGTTATTTTATTTATTATCCAAAAAGATGTGCTTTTTAACATGAAATAATAAGGGTATTCATGCAACGATGTAAACTTTTGGACGTAGTAATATTGTAAAGTTTACGATACATCACGTTTCATGAACACACCTTTGAAACTGTTTGCGTAAATATCGTAAACTAATCATCTGTTTGCTAAACGTCAAATAACTAAAAAAAAATCGATGGTCGGTATGTCGGTTTGGCTTGGCTGCAATTGCCGTGTTGTATCGTGTTTTTGTATAATAAATAGATTTTGCAGATGAATGGACGCAATTAGTTTTCGTGAATCTCGACTATGCAACCCAGCTTCAACTAATCTTCTTCTAATTAAAGAAGTGCATATCGGGGCTTCGATTTCATTTCCCGGACCTTGTTTTGCCAGCCTACTAATCGCTCGATCATGATGGCATGATGGTTAGTGCGTAGGACTGTCATGCCGAAGGTGTGGGTTCTATTCCCAGCCGTGCCACCTAAAAACAGAAATGTTTTATTCGAGGTACTGCCTCTTGCGAGGAACTGACAAATCCTCCAAGAGTATACTTGTCATGATAAAGTGCCTCTCATTTAGCCGTTCGGACTCAGCAAAAAACTGTAGGTCCCCTCCATTCCCACCAACAAACACGCACACAGGAATGGTTGTGAGTTGTAAGTCACTTGGCCCTGGTTGTCCACGAGCTGTTGCGCCACCCAATTTATTTATTATTTAATCGCTCGATCAATTGTTAAGATGTTTTAAGGTCTGTTTTTTCGTGGTACATTTTCAGTTGTTTCGAATTTTTTTTATTAATTAATTGCACTGAAAACTTTCATCACTGTATTTTAACTGAGATGCAATCGCTCTATAAGATAATTTTGGTTTTGGTTCCACATCTCAACAATCGCTTTTCTGATAGCAGGATCGCAACTCTTTGATTTTTCCATTATAATCAGTTTCCAAAAAAAAATCTCAAAATAAAGCATTCACTTATTAGATCAACAAAAAAGACCAATCTTTCGTCTTTCAAATTCATATCATGTTTCAAACAAACTTTGACGTATGAAATTTGAAGTTTAAAGTTTACCATGTTTACAATCTTCATTTACGATACAAATTCGTATAGTAAAGTTTACGATCTGTTGGAAAATATTTCTCATACAAACTTTGACAGTTCGTTTAAGACGTAGTAAACTTTCCATCGTTTACGATGTTTACAATGGTTTTCCGACGTAACATGAATACCCTTAATATAAAATGTGTAAGAAAAACTACAACTTGGAAAAAATATCATCACTATAGGTTTCACAAAATGCCAGCACTACCTACACACTTCCACTATACATTTGGAAAAAAAAATCAATCAGCCGTATTGAAATAAAAACAAACTTCACGTGGGTAGTTAACTGTATAGTAATTTAACAGGAAATAATCTTGAATTGAAAACAAAATTATGTTTTTGTACAAAAATTTTTTTTTTTTTTCGAAAGCTCACTCACACAGTTAATGACAGAATACGTCTGACAATTAATTTGACAGATAGACTGAAAAATGGAAAGATTATTGAAAAAACTATGATTTTTTAATCAAACAATGCAATGATACAAGACCATTTACATCGGATCTTGAATACCCCTGTTGATTAGCATTATCAAAAAAAAAAAATATTGAAATATAAATTAGCAACTGCAATGCAAAATAGAATCAACAATTCTGAACAAAAACGTATAGCCAAAAAGAACCCAATGATTACGTAAACCATTTTGTTATTTAATTGAGATTCAAGGAAGTTCATTCACAATTTTGGAAAGCATTTAGATATAAGAAAGCTAAGTGCCTGGGATAATTTTCGATTCATTAATATTAACATAAAATACAAAAGAATTAATTTAGCCAAAAAAGGGTTATAGCACTTTTACATTCACACCCTCATAATGTCTAAAAGAGTTTCAACAATGGGACGCAACTCATACAATTATTCCCATTATCTTTTAGAAAAATTTCAAAGTAAGAAAAGAAAATATGTGCTTCAAGATCTATGACAATGACAACACATTCATGAAAAATGAATCCCATCTTAATATCGTTTTTCCTAAATAATTGCAATATAATATCCTTCTCTAGTTTATTCACAAACTTCAAAATGCTCACTGTTTTGAGGGTAACGTTTGGTTTATTTTTCAATTTTTGATAGCAGCCACTATGGCATATTGTGAGATATGTACGAGTTTAACAACAAATAACTGTAATTATAAATAATAAATTAATAAAACAAATTGAGCAGAAATTAATTTAAATATAAAAACCACTTTTTATTTATGGTTTGCAATTTTCAACTTCCCAGCAGCAGCGTTGCCCTCTACTTTGAGTGTAGGCCCTTTGGCTCGGGTCAACAAGAAATGACCAGCGAATTTTGGTTTCCTGTTTCATACAAAAATATTTTGAATAGGAGAATTATATAAATGATACAGTTAAAAAGCTCAAAAGTATAGCTGAATTAGTAAGTAAGTAGTTCTTGTTTTAAAATCTTCTAGAAAGTGGTTAATTATGATAAAACTTCGTCACTTTTTGTTTCACTGCGTATCAATTTCATTCAAACATTTTTTTTTAACAGAATGTTGCCCGGAGTTTTCCAAAATGGCCCCCAAAAATCCCCTCATAATTTTTTGATCGTGGCAACGCTGCTTCCCAGTCTCAACCAGGGATGCCACTTTACTGCAATTGCAGTAGATCTACTGCACTTTGCGCAATTAATAAATCTACTGCCACTAAATCCAATCTACTGCTCTTTTTATTAATACAAAATAAATCTTCTCTCGAGCAGATGTAATAAACCATTCAAAAATTAAGCCGCTGTAAGTTTCGATTTTAACGGTAAACAAAAATTATCTGCTGAAGTACATAAATGCAAAATTAGCGGTCGATGGTGATATGCCATCAATATTTGTATTTTAGAATGCTTTCCATTTACCGATTGCAATAAAGAAAATTTTAATAGCTAGTGGAGGTCTAGGTTACTAGGGAACCAAGAATTTCTATGTAAATATTATAATCCTTTAGACTGTTCAAAATGTTGATTTGATTTACTCGATACAACAAACGCTCTTGAGGAAAAAATTGTGTTGAACTTTTCGAGTAATGTTGATTTTCTGTTCACTCCCTCAAGTAATGCTGCTGCAGTTTTCGACTGTAAGCCTAGTAAAAATAAATTACAAAACAAAATAAATGTAAAACCTCTGGAAAATTTTATTTTTTTGTAAGGAAATTAATGTCAGCAACAGTTTTTGGACAACGTCAGACTATCCTGAGGTTCTAGAATTCTTTCAAGATTTTAATTTCACAGTGGAAAGTATATAGAAACCAATTGAGCAATTAATCAATTACTTTTAAGATTAAGAGTTAAGAGTAAGAAGTCTTAAGAAACCGATTATTTTTTTTTTTTTGTTAAATAAAAAATCTACTGCGGAAAAATTGAATCTACTGCAGTTTTTTTAAAGAATCTACTGCGCTCAACTTTTCTAGAAGTGGCAACCCTGTCTCAACAAAGTAATGGTCGACGCACTTTTGACTTTGTTTGTTGGTTCATGATTCATATCGTATTGGGATACCCCATAAATTTCAAATTCAAGCTCCATGTGCCCCAAACTTACTTGCTCCAAGGTAGCTACGCTGCTGCTAAAAGCATCTAATATAATTCTTTAAAAGTCAAATCGGTTCTCTCATTTCTTTAATTTGTTCATTATTGTTTATCTGTATATTAATGAATCTTGTGCAAAAGTTGTGCTCAATCCATAAAATATGAATTTAACAATAAAAGAATAAGGTGTTTAAAATATAGAAACTAGGAATAGGTTAACATATTTTGTTGGATATTTATAGTACTACTAATCAATATGATCAAATAAAAATTATATGAATATGAAAATATTAAAATTAATTTTTGTTAATTTATAGGGTAACAAATTTAATTTATCCGTTGAGGAATAGACGAAAAAAGAACTCGGAACTTATAGCGAGCCCATTATAGATAAAATAAATACCTACTATCACTACCACTTCAGCTAGTCAAGCATGCGAAACAAAAATGCTAACGGAATAGTGGGAGAAAAGAACTTAAAGAATGAAATGATTCTTAGATTTTTTTGTTAAAAAAGAAATAAGTGGAATATTTTGTGAAGCAATAAGTCACATGAAAATTCTCTGTATCGAATTTGAAGCAAATCGGTTCACAAACTTAAGCTCTACGTGTACAATGGACCCACAGAACTACAAATTATTTGTTTTTTTTTTCTGATAAATATTTAGTTAAGATATTATGTAGTAGTAGATAAAAAAAGATATTATACCCTAGTCAGAGGTGACTTTCCAGACATTCGTTAATATAACAGATTTTTCAATTACTATTGTGATCCCAAAACATGTGTTTCTCATTTAAGAATAAATTGTAAGCTAGATTTCAAATGCAACTACCACTGTCATCACTAACAAATTTAAAATTATTTTATTCCTTATATTCCTCAATTTGGACCTCCTAAATACAGTGTCTGCAAACAGTTTCATTTGTATTTCTACCCACAATTTAACCAATTTGTTTAAGCGTCGACTCGACGGCGCGGCACGGCCGGCGCCAAATTAATTCAATTTACACAAGTCACAACAATGAACACCCCTCAATTCTAAAAAGACTTCGTTCTCGAGAGTATATACCGGTCTTTAATAAAATAATTCCCTGCCTTTCCCTCGATTGTCTTATTTGCGGTGCAATTTTCTTCTACTTCATCTGGATCTGGGAAAAAATTGCGGCAAAACAATTTCGTTGTTTGCAATTTGCGGGTAAATATTATTTTATTAAAATAAAAAAAAAAAAAAAAACAATTGCCATTTCATTGCACTTTTGCACCCTGAGAGAGAATAAAGTCTCTGTATAACCATCATCACAGAGAGTATACCTAGCTAATCCAAAACAAAGACCAACTGATGATGTTGACAGAACTCTAGCCCGCATTTGCAGCTTCTCAGTGCAACGGGTATCTGTATACTTTTGGTTTAAGAGTGCGCAAATATACAAACAGAACCAAAGATCTTATGAAAAGTCAATGGAAAATAAGAAAAAGCATTCACCTCTGGGAACTGATTCTTCGAAGCGCACCACTGAGGATAAACCCTACCTGTCTGCACCGCACAACCACATCACAATAGAATTACTCTCCCTCTCTCCCTCTCCTAGCTAAATATATACCGCCTTCAGGTACTCCCATAATATACAACATAAGGTTGAGGATCGTTTGTTTGATCGATGAAAATCGTGATGCATATTATTGGTCCCGCACGGCAACATCAACATCCATCTAACAAACAACAATATTGCATTCGATCTCGATAGAGCTAGAGCATTTCACCCGGAGGGGGCTAAAAGTTTACTGGTCCTTCCACTTTTTTTTCCACAGCTCCTCACTTCTCGCAATCTTAACCCAGACAAGATAGTTTCATAATGGAGGCATATACTAACGATTACATAATATTGCTAGCTAGTAAGATAGATATATAATGCAGCGCATGCTGTAGATTAAAAAAAAAATGCGCAAGACTAGGTCGCACGTTCATGGTCTTAGAGCGAGCTGCTGTATAAAGTATAATGTAAGCATTAGGGCTACAAACTTAAGAAATTTTTTTGAATTATTAATTAAAAGATGAAAAATTATGCAAAGAGATTGTTAAGAGATTCATTTGGTATAAAGGGTGTTCCAAAATTAACGCAAGATTTGAATTTGCCGTCATTTGTGTAGTAAAGTGTTGGCACCCCTTAAAAAACCTAACATTTTAAGGTTAGTGAAATTGGATTAATAAGGGAGAACACCATTTTTCATTCAAAAATATTGAAAAATGGATGTATATAAAGTTAGCAGGACACTTTTGGAAATTCATGTTAAAAACTATCCTATCATTAGTTGCTACTTAATTGCGAATTAGTTATGCAAAAAAAAAAAATTAATTGCTTTTTTGGTTTAGGAAAAAATGGGTGTCCTGCTAACTTCATTTGAACTTTGGCACGACACAAATTTTTTCGCAAACCTAAAACGCAATACAAATTTTGTTTGCGTAACTAATTCGCAATTAATTAGTACTCAACACCCAAATTTTTTTAGCTCGATTATCTTCATTTTTGAGAAAGTTGTCCTGCTAGGTTCATATGAAGTTAGCAGGACACCCATTTTTTCGCAAACCAAAAATGCAATTAATTTTTTTTGCGTAACTAATTCGCAATTAATGAGTTCTCAATAATAAACTTTTTTCAGCTCGACTATCTTTATTTTTGAGAAAGTTGACCTGCTAAGTTCATATGAAGTTAGCAGGACAACCATTTTTTCGCAAACTAAAAATGCAACTAATTTTTTTTTTGCGTAACTAATTCGCAATTAATTAGTTTTCAAAATTAATTTTGTTTTTAATCGTTTATACAAATTTTTGAGAAAGTTGTCCTGCTCAGTTCATATGAAGTTAGCAGGACACCCATTTTTTCCTAAACCAAAAAAGCATTTTTTTTTTTTGCGTAACTAATTCGCAATTAAGTAGCAACTAATGATAGGATAGTTTTTAACATGAATTTCAAAAAGTGTCCTGCTAACTTTATATACATGAAAGATGGTGATCACGCTTCGAAAGGTTGTCCGAAATTTCTTTATTAATCATAAGGTACATAGGATCTCAACAGTTTCTTCAAGGACTTTAACTGATTGCTATGCTTCCTCGATAGTGACGTATGTATACTGGAGTGCGGATATGTATAATTACAAACTTGATTTTTTATGGAATGAGAAATTTTACCCCGCATTGGATAAAATCTATCCAAACCGATAGAGAATTCATGATTTGATTAAAGCTTTCGGTTAAAAAAGTTCCGATGTTATAAGGCCAACCCTACAGAGGAAAGCGGATCAAGTTTAATCAAGCTTGAAAGACCTGCAACGGCCATATTCAAAGAGTAGAATTTTTTAATGATCAAAAATTAAGGCAAAAGATACTACAATGTCTCAAAGCTTATAAAAATTGTTGGTCATTTGTAAAAAGAAAACATTAAAAATACCACTTCGTCTTCGGTTCCAACGCACGTCTTCAAAGACGTTCCCTATTTTAGCTCAAGATAGAAAGCCAAGTTGTTTGCCACCGCACAGTTTGCTGTTAGTTCGACGCTGCTCCAGAATATCATACATGACTGCTCCAGTACTTGAAAGTGCATACATTGCTGTGTGACGAATTTTCTTTCGTACTCGTGCAGTTGCAAGAGTTCTAAAAAATCTTGATGTACATAATTCCGCTGGTCCGAGTAATAACCCTTTCATTGTTCTGAAGAGTTGTTCTTCATCGCTATACTCCTTCAATTTATATTTGCAGTACAGGGAAGATAGGATATTTGCCTTTCACTCTGACCATAATGGATTTCAATAAGCTATCCTTATCTTAAAGCTCTTATAGGGTTAACGTAGTGAGCATTATAAGTTGCTGCAAATCTTACAAAAATATCAATTGGGTTACCACTTACTTACTTTACTTTAGATGGCACTTATAGTCTAGGGTGGACTGCGGCCTCAACCAACAAGCCCCTCCAGCCAGCTCGGTCCGTAGCTAGCTGCCTCCAGTTACGCACTCGAAGTTGGTTGAGTTCGTTCTCCACTTGTGTGTGCCACCTAGTGTGGGGTCTTCGTCTTCCTCTGCTGCGTACAACATCAGGGGTAGATTCGAAGACTCGTCGTGATGGTGCGTCGGTGTCCATACGCTCCACGTGTTCCAGCCATCTTAGCCGCTGTATTGACCAGGTCGACACGTCGCTGTAAAGACCGTAAAGCTTGTTGGTAAATCTTCTCCTCCATACTCCATCGATACATACTGGAGCGAAGATCACCCGAAGAATTTTCCTTTCAAAGTCTTCTTGGTTCTTTGAGAGAGGGCTTTACTACTCAAATGCCTTCTTAGCCCGAAGAAACAGCTGTTGGCAAGAGTAATTATTCGTTTGATCTCTGCACTGATGTCATTTTGAGATGTAATAGTGGAGCCCAGGTAGACAAAGTCCTTGACGACTTCGAAGTTGTACCTATCCATCGTGACGTTTTGCCCGAGTCGACGATGTTGAGATTCCTTTCTCGATGATAGCATATACTTCGTCTTGTCCTCATTAACAGCCAAACCCATTTTTGCCGCCTCCGATTCAATACATGCAAACGCGCCGGTATAACAGCTCGCTTCGTTCTCCCAATGATGTCAATATTATCTGCATAAGCAAGTAGTTGAACGAACTTTTGAAAAATTGTGCCTCTGTTGTTGACTTGCGACAATTGCTTCAAGTACGATGTCAAACAGGTTGCATGATAACGCGTCACCTTGCCTTAAACCTTTCTCGACATCAAAGGGTTCGGTGGTGTTCTTACCAACTTTGATGAAGCAGCGAGATTTCTCCATCGCCATCCTGCACAAGCGGACGAGTTTGGCAGGGATGCCGAGATGCGACATGGCTCTGTATAGCTCTTCTCTATCTACGCTATCATATGCGACTTTGAAATCGATAAAGAGATGGTGTGTATCGATTTGAAACTCCTGGGTTTTTTCCTAAATCTGTGGTAGTGTAAACATTTGATCGACGGTTGACTTGCCGGGCCTAAAATTACACTGATAGGGGCCGATCAGATCGTTGACAAATGGTTTTAAGCGACCACAGAGTACAGGTGACAGGATTTTGTATGCGACGGCGACGTTGAGGAGACTTATACCTCTGTAGTTGGCACAGGTCAGAGCATCTCCTCTCTTGTGGATGGGGCACACTATACCGAGGTTCCATTCATCGGGCATACTTTCATCCGTCCAAATTTTGGAGATAAGTTGGTGTATACTCCCTACCAAGTCATCTCAGGCCACCCGCACCAGGAGCCTTGTACACTATAAGCTTGGCTATCGCTAACCGCACGTCATTTAGGTCGGGTGGACAGAAATGTTGACACATGATCGTCCAAGTTGAATGGAGTGTTCTGTCTTAAAGCGGAATATTGGCCATCTTCGCCGTTTAGCAGTCTTGAGAAGTGCTGCTTCCAAATCCTCAGCGTGGACTGTCTGTCTACCACCATATTCCCACTCTCATCTCGACAGGCTTCCGTTCTAGCCTTGTAGCTCTGGGTTGATTGCCTCACCCTTCGGTAGAACTTTCGAACATCCCCCCTGCCGTTACAGTCCTCAATAGACTCGACCGCCCGCTGCGCATGCTCTCTCTTTTTCCTCCTGAGAAGTCGGCGTTCCCCCCTTCGTTTTTGCCCGTAGAGCTCCCGGGCTGCTCTTTTAACAGCTCTGGCTTATAGGGTTACCAACTGCTTATGAATATTTATAGTAAAAACAATTATGACCGATGATTAAAAAAAAAACACAAGTCGCATTTTTTCAAAAGGCTTTTTGAGAAGGTGAAGGAAGCGTTTACAGCAACGCTTCCTTCACCTTCCTTTATCGACTCGTTGGGTTTCGTTTACATACATAAACAATTAATTTAGTATGTTCTAATATTTTTGTTTTGTGGTTTTGAAATGACCTATGTATTTAATTGTGCTAACCAAAATTAGTTTTTAACTCATTCTTAGCCAATGATCTTCTAATCACAAAATCGTGGACGGTGTTCACATTGGACTGACTCCCCCGACTTTTTTTTACGTCCCTGTATTTTATCTCACTCCCACTTCATGGAGAGAAAGAGATGGCAAAATCAGGCAGAATTTTTTAATTTTTTTGAAAATCTAGGGATTTTTTGTGACGTTTTCTTTTGTGACAACTGCTTTCTGTCTCTGTACTTTTTCTTTGGTGGACAAATACTACTCAATTCAATTTTATTTCATTAGAACAATATAAGTTGAATGAATGTCAAAATAAATTGGAGGGGTCAGTCCAACGTGAACACCGTCATGGAGTCCGAGATTATTTTAGTTCATATTGTGCCCTGCCAGATCTTTTAAAAATCCTGTTTTTCTCTTTGAACCATGAATTTTTAAAAAGTCTGGCAGGGAAAACTACACACTCAAATGATCTCAGACTCCGTGACTTGTGATCAAAATGGCGTAAACTTCTAGAATTTCGTCCTTGTGATGATTCTTTTTGTTTGAATGAAATCTTAAATTCGATTTTTTAACGAATCTTTAACTTTCCTTTAAGCATAGCGTATAGAGTACCTTTATATTGAAAGTAAAAATGAATGCGTATATACTGGTGCCGTACCGTTTGCACAAAGTATACAGTGCACTGCGCAATCTAATAAATTCCAAACTTCTGTCGTACAAAGTCGACGAAATAAATTGTAATTTTGCAACTTTTCGACAAGATCGTAAATATTGTTTGTTATATACTCGTAGTGTTGTATATTCAAGAGATTTCTTACGTCAAGATAATAAACAAATAAGTTACCTAAATTTCTGATTCTTTTTTTGGGAGCATTTCTTGTAGCTGATTTGTCACGATCATGTTGATTTGTTTAGTTGCTTTTCTTTTTTTTAATCAACTTTTTAGCGGCTGATCAAGTGAGGTGTGAGTGGTTTGAATTGAAATACCTACTTGTTGTCCGTTTTGCTTGAATGAGTTATGCACTTTATATTGTTGAACGACAGAAAAAACTTTTTAATATACATATTTAACAATTCTTTTGTGCTCTGGATAACATTTTTTTTTTTTTTTTTTATTCAACATTGATGATGCCACATACATATTATCTCTGACACCCACATACATTTTATTAAGTAAAAGCAGCGTGCGGTGGCAATCACTTGTCATTGTGGTCAATTAAGTTCCAATTATGTACCCTCAGATAAATTGCCCTCGATATATAAATGTCAAGGTGAAGTGTCATCACCGCTTTGTGGGTGGTTTCTGGTTTAGTAAAAAAAATATTATTTAATTTATGTGTAAGATGCTCTTGCTGGTGTGCGATGAGGAGCCAACTTCAATCAAAAAATAGAAATCTGTGTTGTTTGGGAGAGACTCCATTTTTAAATTTACGTCTTTACCTCCACTCTACATTGGGCTAGAGACTAAACTAGTGCATCGATTTCCTTCAAATTTGAAACATAATTTCACAAAAAACATGTTCATAACTATATCAAATTTGAAGGAAATTGGAAAACTCGTTTCGCTTCTAGCTCAATGTTAAATGGGCGTAAAGACACACATTTTAAAATGGAGCTATTATGTTTCTCCCAAACACCACAGAAATATATACGTTTTATTCTCAAGGAACAAATAAAGCTTTAAATATAGTGGCGCGACAGCCAGCTCGTGGGGAACCAACAACGCAACATTAGAAATGAAAAGGACCTACGAGTCCAAAAGCACTTTTTTCAAGACAAAGAAGATTTGTTTTACCCCACAAGAGACATTACCTACCCTTGGAAATAAATTTTAGTTCTTAGGTGGAACATGAAGCTCTACCAAAAACACGATAATAATTTTTTTGTGCAGATAAATACTTGCTGAGATAAGCTTTAAACAGGTTGGGTACGAGATCCAGAATGCCAAAATCCTAAAATGGCAACAAATCCTGAATTTCAAAATCCCTAAAGACAAAATCCCGAATGGATAAAGTCCCGAATGGACAAAGTCCCGAATGGGAAAAATCCCGAATGGCATAAATTCCGAATGCTAGAATCCCTAATAACAGAATATCCCGGATGCCAAAATCCCGAATGGCTTAGTTTATCTCGAATGCATTTGGGATTTTGGCGTTTTGGCATAGGAATTTTGTACATTTGGGATTATGCCATTTGGGACTTTGGGCATCCGGGATTATGGCAACTGGGACTTTCTTTTCTTGCAATTTGGGATTTTGGCATTCGGTGTTTTGGATTTTGGCACGTGGGATTTTGTCCATTCGGGACTTTGTCTTTCGGGATTTTGGGCATTTGTGATTATGGCAATCGGGATTGTCTTTTTTTGCAATTTGTGATTTTAGCATTCGGGATTTTGGATTTTGTGCATTTAAGACTTTGTTCATTCGGAATTTTGTACATTCGGGATTTTGGGCATTCGGGATTATGGCAATCGGGATTTTGGGCTTCGGGATTATGGCAATCGGGTGTGTCTTTTTTTGCAATTTTGGATTTTGGCATTCCGGATTTTGTACATTCGGGATTTTGGATTTTGGCATGTGGGGTTTTGTCCATTCGGAATTTTGTACATACGGGATTTTGTCATGGGATTTTGGGTATTTTGGATTATGGCAATCGGGATTGTCTTTTTTTGCAATTTGGGATTTTGGTGTTTGGGATTTTATGCATTCAGGATTTTGTATTTTGGCATGTGGGGTTTCGCCCATTCGGAATTTTGTACATTCGGGATTTTGTCATGGGATTTTGGGCATTTGGGATTATGGCAATCAGGATTGTCTTTTCTTGCAATTTGGGACTTTGATTGGGGATTTTGTGCATTCGAGATTTTGGATTTTGGCTTGTGGGATTTTGTCCGTTCGGAATTTTGTACATTCGGGATTTTGTCATTCGGGATTTTGGGCATACGGGATAGTGGCAATCGGGACTGTCTGTTTTTGCAATTTGTATTTTGGCATTCGGGATTTTGAACCCATCCCCTTTAAACACCATTTTGCTATTCCAAATTAGGTCTTATATATTATGTGCAACATAAAATTATATAATACGATATCCACATTCTTTCGTATGTCAACATAATAAATAAATACAAAAAAAAACAATCGAGTTACAAATACGACAGATGTAGGTAATTGATCTCTTATTACAACATCAGTCCAGACATGAAATTCAATCTTTCGTCTTTCCGTTAAAACATGTACACATGTACCTACGTTAGTTCATATACATATATTAATAAGAAAGACCCCATTAAAATATAACCTCTTAGAATGTCCATCCGGATTCGGTCTCGAAACCAATCGCCGGAACGTCATACTCGTAATACCATCATCACTAATTACACACACGCTGCACATTCATCCATATTACAAACCCGATCATAATGAAAAGTGCGGAAATATGATTTCCTCATTACCTGAACGCCGCCACCACCGCTGACATCGAATACCAATCGATCTTCTCGAGTTTCCATTTCAATTTACGAGATACATATCTCTTCTGGATATTTTATATATATGCCATCAATGGACAACTAAGAAATAAGAAAAAATAAAACAAGTTGACCAATATAATGACCACAGGTCTTCCACATTGACTGTTTGAAGCCACATTAAATTAATTATAATAAATAACTCACATAAGACACATACAACATCTGTGAATTGTTGTTGGACAATTTAAATGGAAAGTGCAGTGGCAAACAATAAATTCCTATTCTCAGAACGTTTCCTTGAAACGTCACTTCACTGTGCGCTGCGCTGTGCGCACACGTGAACTGCAGAAAAAGTTGACCGAGTTTCGACTTACAGTTGTTTTTCAAATTGATTGACGTGTCTTATGCTATCAAGTGCTGCTCCTTGTAACAATGACTTAACGTCTCCCTTAGGTGATCGTGATAGGTCTATATGGTGCAAGCTGATTGATTTGCAGCAAACAGCAAACACATGCCTCCATAATCATTGTATAAGGTTACCTGTGTGACCATAATTTTTAATATGTTGAACATTCTAATATCATTTTCCAGTGATCACTCGAAGCACTCTTTTTTCATTTCTGTTGAATATGAAAGATTTTGAGTAAAAAGGAGTGGCCAATGGAAAAAAAAGTATTTTGGGTATTATGTACCTGAAAAGTTAACCAGAGTTTAAAACATTGTACAGTGTACACCATACACAACCCTGATACTTAGAAGAATTATGTCAGTCAATTGGTATTTAATTCTAAACAAGTCAGAGCAGATACAATACAACCTCATGGCATGATGGTTAGTGCGTAGGACTGTCATGCCGAAGGTGTGGGCTCGATTCCCAGCCGTGCCACCTAAAAACAGAAATGTTTTATTCGAGGTACTGCCTCTTGCGAGGAACTGACAAATCCTTCAAGAGTATACTTGTCATGAATAAGTGCTTCTCATTTAGCCGTTCGGACTCGGCAAAAAACTGTAGGTCCCCTCCATTCCTGCCAACAAACACGCACACAGGAATGGTTGAGAGTTGTAAGTTACTAGGCCCTGGTTCTCCACGAGCTGTTGCGCCACCTAATTTATTATTTATTTATTTATAGATACAATCGATTTTTTTTTCGCATTTTCCCAAAAATGTAGTGCCTCGTGGCATAATGGTTAGTGCGTTAGACTATCATGTCGAAGGTCTGGGTTTTTCTGAGGTAGTACTTCTTGCGAGGAACTGAAAAATCCTCCCAGAGTATCTCTTGTCATGAATGAGTTCTTCTCATCTAGCCGTTCGGAATTGGCAAACAATTTTAGGTCCCCTTCATTCCTGCCAGCACTATGTACACAGGAACGATTGAAAGATGAAAGTCACTCGACCCTGGTTCCTTACGAGTTGTCTATTTACTTACTTACATACTTACTTACTTACTTATTCGACTCCCGGTCCATGGAGGGTATCTGCCTGAAATATTGCGGTCTTCCATTTTTACGCGGTCCTCGCATGCTCCCTCCAGTCGTCGACACCAAGCGCTCTTGCATCTGTAACCACCTGGTCCCTGTAGCGGAAGCTCGGTGTTCCTGGTCGTCTTGAACCTGGGGGCCGGGATTCAAATATTTTCTTGACTGGAACGTTGTTGTCCATTTTTATCCTATCCTAGGTAATGCCCCTTGCAAGGAACTGACAAATCCTCCAAGAGTATACTTGTCATGAATAAATGCTTCTCATTAAGCCGTTCGGAATCGGCAAAAAACTGTAGGTCCCTTCCATTCCTGCCAACAGCACGCACACAGGAATGGTTCAGAGTTGTAAGTCCCTAGGCCCTAGTTCTCCATGAACTGTTGCCCCACCCAATTTAATGTTGACCATTCGTTCGATGTGGCCGAGCCAGTGTAGTCGACATGTTATGGCTCTTTGGACTACATCCATCACATCTTGGTACAGCTCATACAATTCACGATTAAATCTTCTCTTCCATTCTCCCTCTTCGTATATAGAACCAAATATCTGTCGAAGAATTTTTCTCTCGAAGGCGCCCAGTATCAATCCCCCTTTTTTGCTAATCGTCCAGCACTCGGCACCGCCGTAGAGTATAGAACTGGTAAAATTTGCGTTTTGTATAGCGTGCACTTTGTCTTTCGAGAAAGAAGTTTTGAACCCATTTGTTTGATTCTTCGTCAGATTTCCACTAAAGTGGCGTTTTGTCCTAGGCGATGGACAGATGAGGCTTTGTTTGTTGATAGCATTTACTTTGTTTTGTCGTCATTCACTTCAAGACCAACGCGTTTCGCCTGTTCATCAATAGCTGTGAATGCTACAAGTACAGCTCACTTGGAGCGTCTGATGATGTCAATGTCGTCTGAATAGCCAAGCAGTTGAGAAGACCTGTTGAAGATAGTGCCTTCCAGGTTCACACGACTCTTGCAAATTTTCTGCTCCAGGACTTGGTTGAAGATTCACATGATAGCTCATCTTCCTTGTCTGAACCCTGTACACGTCGACGTCTGAAATTGCTCGGATACGCTGTTACCCATCTGCATTTAGAACCGCATATTTTGTAACGTCATGCAGCATAGCTGGATCTATTTTTCGGGATCTCAAATTCCGACATCGCCAATAGAAACTCTTGACGACTTAAGCTATCATATGCGGCTTTAAAGTCGATGAAAAGATGGTGTGTCTTGACTTAAAATTCGTTGGTTTTTTCCAGGATTTACCTCAATGTGAAGATTTGGTCTATTGTTGACCTGCCTGGCCTGAAGCCACACTGGTACGTGCCGATTATAGTGTGTGGAATGGTCTTAGGCGCTCACATAGTACGTTGGATAGGATCTTGTAGACAACATTAAGCTTGGATATGCCTCTCTTTAGTTCTTGCAGGAAATAAGATGCCTTGTTATGTAGATTGGGCATATGGAGGTATTTGACCAGTCGTCGGGCATTCTTTCCTCATCCCACACTTCGTTGATGAGCTGGTGCATGCAACCTACCAGGACATCTCCTCCATACTTGAAGAGTTCCGCAGATAGGCCATCCGAGCCGGTGGTGGCGGATTTGTTGTTCTTATGCTTGTGGATGGCTTTCTTCACCTCTTCAGTACTGGGTGCTGGGACTGGATTTTCATTTACTGGTCTCATGGTTCTTTGTTCCCATGTCACTTCCCTTACATAATGCCCATTAAACAGTTGCTGTAAATGCTACTTAAACACGTCTACAATTATCTGTGCTTCAGTGACTAGGTTCCCTTTGCTGTTGCGAAGAACTTGCGAGCCAGTCCTATAACCAGATGCCAGCTGCTTGTCTGTTTTGTAGAACTGGCTGGTGTTGGTGACTTAACTCCTTGAGATACTTGAGCTGAGAGGGTGCAGATGCTCTTCTTTTTCTGCGCAGTTTTCTTTCTCTTTCCTTCTCTTTTAAAGGTACTCCTCTCTTGCTGCTCTTGTTTTCCTTTTGCAGCATTTACAATCGTGCATTTTCCATCTCCTGCTTCAATACCGCACATTCATCATCATACCACGGGTTCTTTTTTATGGGCGTTTAATAGGCTATGGTGGTCTTGGCTGTCTCCTTACAATGATATTGCGATACTTATTCCACTGGTTGCTGACGCTTGTGGCTAGAAGATGCGAAAGAGAGGTTCCCGGTTTATTGCCCTCGGTAGTCTCTGGCTTTCTCAGATGTGTTAAGGCATTCAATGTTGAATTTCTTCCATTGGGCGGTCTTCGTTTTCTTTTTGTTGGAAAGTCGGGCTCTGAACTTTGTCACAACAAGAAAGTGGTCAGTGTCCTTGTTTTCACCTCGGAAAGTTCACACGCCCAAGATGTTGGATGCGTGTCTTGCACTAATTAGTGCGTGGTCGATTTGGTTGGCGGTTTGACCATCTGGAGATCGTCAGATTGCTGTGTGTATCCTTTGCCTGGGGGACTTAGTGCTACTTATCACCGTACTTCGAGCTGCAGCAAAGTCAATTAGTCGAAAGCCGTTATCTGTTGTCATTTCGTGGAGGCTGTGCTTTCCAACTAATCCGCCAAAGATGTTTTAATTTCCGACTTTAGCATTGAAGTCTCGGAGCACAACTTTGACATCGTACTCCAGAGAGGCTCCGTAGGCTCCGTCCATCAGGAGGTCGTTGAACTCCTCCTTGTTAGACTCCTCAGTTTCATAGGTAGGTGCGTGTGCACATATGTATAAGGCTGATATTTTGCAAGGTTGCTTTGATGCGGATCATAGCCAGGCGATCGCTTACCGGCTTCAAATCGATGACTTTCGATTTGAGTCGATTTCTCACGATGAATCTACATCCTAGCATGTGCAATCTTTGATGACAGCTGTAATAAATGTAGCAATATTTTCTTTTCGTTATTCCTGATCCTATCCATCTTATCTCCTGGATCGTGGTAGTGTCTGCTCTGTACCGCGAGTTTTTGAGTAGCTCCTGGCATATAGAGTGTCCCTACATTCCAGGTGCATACTCGTTGATCGTAGTCCATTTTCGCACCGGGTCTGGTTGCCATTTGAGGGGGGTCGCTACCCGAGGCTTCACGCGTCTCTCTCATAGCAATGGTTTTACTTGCGATTATAGGTACTATAAGGCAAGTTTTGGATTCGTGCAAAAAAAAAATTTTGAGATAACAATCAAACATGATATTACGATGATAGAGAACACCAAAAAAGTGGGTGGCAAAATTCTGTCTGTCTGTCTGTCTGTCTGTTCGTCTACAGCCTAAACGGCTCGATCGATTTTCTTCAAACTTGGTACTTAGTGGTTTTTGGTGATTCTGCCGACACGTTTTTTTCATTTTTTTTTTAGAACCAAAAATAACGGTACCTGTCATACATTTTTTTTTGGCAAATTTACATAATCGTATTTTTCTCAAAAACGGCTCGACAACTTTTCTTAAAAAAAATTCGATAAATTTATTTTAATAAAGGCTTTCTTTGGGTGAAAAACCATTTTTCAAAAATGGTTATTAATGGTACCTCCCAAGGAACCATTTTTTTAATTTTTGATTTTCTTCAAAATGGTATGACCGATTTCAATTATTTTTCTTATACAGAAGCTTCCAAAAAATATAAATAGTTTTGTGTACCAACATTTTTGAAAAAATATTTTTTGGATTTTTAAAAAATATTTCAAAATTTTTTTTGGAAAATCAAATATTTCGAAAACGGCATGATCGATTTTTTTGAAACTCGATATTTAAGACTTTTTTAGTACTCTCTAAAATATTTTTAGAAAAAAATTTACATTTATGAAGAAATAACGGTACCTTCCATACAAAAGTGAAAAAACCGCAAAGGAAAATATTTTTTTGCTTGAAAACGACTCCTACGATTTTGATTAAACTTTTTCAAGTACTAAAATTAGTACGATCTACCATCAAAAATTATAAAATTTTATACATAGCAACTATTAGTAGTACCTGTCATAGAACGTATTTTTTTATTTTGAGTTTTCTCGTTATCAGCTTAACGGATTTAAATGAATTTTTTTTATATACAAATTTCAGATAAGATTAAATAATATTGCATATCAAAATTTTCAAAAAAAAAGTTTTTGGATTTTTAAAAAAAGTTTCAAATTTTTTTTTGAAAATTCGATATCTCAAAAACGGGTTGACAATTTTTTTTCAAATTTTGTTTTTATATACACATAAATATATAACTTAAATTTGCATACCAAAATTTGTTCTTAAAAATGTTTTAAGAATTTTATACATAAAAAACTAATTTAAAAAAAAACCGCTCCAACGATTTAAAAAATTTTTTTCCCATACAATCATATTCCATCATGAATTAAGATGGCATACTTTTTTTTCACCTCAAACTGTCAAAAGAGTTGTTTTAGCTAATTTAAGTGTCGTATTTCATGCTTCTCTACATTTTTCTCTCATAATTTCCATGTTTGTATATACAATTTTCTTAAACTCGCAGTGTCTTGAACATGAGAGCAAGTACGTGCGACCCAGTCGTGCATTTTATTTTTACTGCGGTTGGGTCGTTAGCCCAACGCACTATAACCTCCAATCCATAGGACGATAGGTTTAATGTTGAAATTTGTTCCTTGATCAACATTCGCACTTACAAGCTTAGCAAGTCATGACATAAAGCCAATACCAATATCTGGCGGCTACCAACTTGGGGGTTATGTAAGCACTTGATGTGTAGGAAAAGATACAGCTCGAGGCCCCAGTTCCTAGAACATCCAACCACAAGTAAAAATTTTGCTAAAATAAATAAAATTGGTCCACTTTTTAATAAGGAACAAAAAATTAAAAATCCGTTACAACGAAACACCGGATATAACGAGCAAATTCTCGAGTCCCATAACCGATTTATTTGACTGTAGTTATGTAATTAGCTTTTGAAAATTCGCAAATCGTGTCGCTTATTTTTATCGTCTTGGACCCGAACTTTAAATAATTTAGTAGAACAAAAGCTCAGTTTTCGATATTTGAGTATCGAACCTCTTCAATAATTTATATCATCTTCATCACCATTTTGACACCATATGTAGTGTACATCGTATGCGTGTGTGTTCTTGATCAATTTTAAACCAAATCTTGTACTAACAAGTTTGGGTATTGCTCCTCTATTCGAGCGATTTGCCTGTTTTATAGTTTTCAGTAATAGTACGTATACGCCACAGTGTACTATTCTAATATGTAAAAGCCGAATAAGGTAGTCAGTAGTTCAAATGTTACTTGCAATATGAAAATACACTCCGCTTCAAATGAATAGACCCAGACACACATTTTTATTTCCAAGTTTCCAAATATTGTGGATTAATGTATCATTTGATGATGCTTATTGTTTATATCTGAAAATAAAGGAATTTTATTTCCCAAGAGCCGCTAACTAGTAGGGCACTTTTGAGTTTGAGTTCCAAACATGCAAAATTACTGCACTACACTCCACTGTAAGATTAAAGTCCAAAGGTTTTCAAACACAAGCTCAAATGGTTGAAAAACTATAGGTTCTTTTAATTTATCTGACATAAACGTTAGTGGTTTTGTGTGTACGAGTACTTACAGTCAGTGTTAGCCATAGTGAATGCCACAACCACAGATCGAAGTTGAATGTGCTTAAATGTAACCGCGAATACTTGAACAACAACAACAACAGCAACCATCATTGTAAAAATGTGAAGACATGGTTTTCATCTTGAAAAATGTACAACAAAAAACAAAAACAAATGCTGTGCTTTGAACATTGAGGTAGATCTTGACACTTGACTTTAACTTTGCGGTATCTGGCCCTTATTGCGTTGTTGTCGTTGAACTTGCTGTTTCTCCATCCTTTTTCTTTTTTCCTGCTTCCTTCATGGTACCGAAAGGCAAATTCCTGTATACGATGCAACTCTGTGTGTGCGCACGTATAAGATCATCAAAGAGTAAAACAACAACTATGCACTCTCTCCACTTAATGTCACATCTGAAGTTGCACGCCTGTGTACCTAACCTACCTAAGGATTGCAGTTCTGTCATTATCATCATCATTATCATCATGTTGTAGGTATACGTACAACGGGCTTTGGAGGAGGCGAGGCAATTGACCTTATAACGGTCCCTTTAGGTTGCATGTGCTGCATTGTTGTTCTGTATGCATAACGTTCTCCAACCAATGGAGTCTGTACAAAATGCACGCTGTCATTTGTTTTGCTGTCAAATCGACTTACATCATCCACTGAGTCTTTCTCCGTTGTGGCGTCTTTAGTGCCTTAGTGGACGTTGGAAGACCGCGTCGGCGATGCATGACGGTCTGGGTTATTTCAAGAATTTCGGACCTTGGTTTAAGCCTACGATGAACATAGCCTCTAGATGGTAAGATTCTTTAGAAAGCATTCAGTTAATTGCAATGCGGTTACTGACTGCATTATATTGTTCATCACATAAATAACGTTGCTTCAGTTCAGGAGGTTACCACACACACTAGACAGTCGTCGATAGTTTGTCTTCAAACGGTAGTAGGTTTAAGCTTTTTGTGTGCCTCTATTGAGAAGTGCTTGGAGTGCTGTCATTAGAAAGTACAAA
This sequence comes from Dasysyrphus tricinctus, assembly GCA_963921185.1. NCBI lineage: Eukaryota > Metazoa > Arthropoda > Insecta > Diptera > Syrphidae > Dasysyrphus > Dasysyrphus tricinctus. The sequence goes on from OY992530.1 coordinate 113,064,300, forward strand.
AGGCTTGTTTGCTTCATAGACAGCACGCAATATATGCATTCAACAATAGCTACTGCTTTTACTTTATTCCATTTGACACAGTTTACTGTCACGCTGACAGGTCGTTCATCACTTTTACACTCCATTGGTGCATGCAAGAGTGTATAATCAACCGCAGCGGTAATTGTTTTCGTCGGTCGCATGGCGGCGGTGTAGTGCGAGTGGCGATGGCGACATAGCAGCAGTGCATGCATAATTGACTCCATGAGAGTTGGTTGTCGAAGATGAAGTAGCGTTTCGAAAACAAATTTGTTGAGACAAGTGCTCGATCTACTGGTAAAATAGTGGGGTATGACATTTAATGGCTCGTGTGGTGCTTTTGGGATCGAATTTCGGGATGATGATGGTGTGGCACCCGTATAGCATGCATGCTATTGGTAGACAAACAAAGCTATTTAGATATCATACCGTGTAAGAGATATATGAGGCGACAGAAAGATCAACAGACCGCGTCCAAGCAAAGAACATCATTATTATTATTATTAAGGTGGAGTAGGTAAATGGGTCAATGTTGTTGACATTGCAATCAAGATCTGTGAACATGACATTATTTTTATAGAACATTTGTGCATATGTATCTACATTTAGATTTTTTGTAAAGAAATAAGACTTAACGAATTGTAAGACAAAAAAAAACAAGGCTAATCTAGCATGCATCACATCACATTATGTTGAAACTTCAAGTTTTAAGGTTATTTGAATTGAAGTTTGCCAGATTGTATTAATTTGATGAGTTAAGACTTTTTCTCAGAGTGGAAATGTTGGGTAGGTACCCACTATTTGTTTTATTTTTGTTGTTTAAGGGAGTCTAGGATATAGGGAACTCCTCTTGATATACAAATTGGAACCTACCTTCTAATAAATATACCCATTTCAAAAAAGTTTGGCGTTTCAGTTTTTGGGGAAAGGCGAAAGAAAAGCCATAGAGCCTTCATTGTTGCACTTTTAGGTTCAAATATCACCAAACCCAAAGATGATGTAGCATGTTCTGAGGTTGAATTCAGGGCATAAGAAACCTTCGAAGAATATAAGAAAAAAATTTTCCAAGAATTGGAGGCCAACCATCAGAACTGAGAAATCTGAAACTACGATCTTCCCATGAACTTCTTGAGCATAAAGTGGAAATAGCTAATTTTACAACAGAAACTGCTTAGGATCTGTAAAGGAATTGAAGTATGTACAAGTTAAATTGAACCCAACATTAGAATTCAGTAAACATGTGACGGATAAAGGTAGAACTATAATAGGCAGCTGCAGCAACTGTCGGAAGCTGATGTCAAAACCGACCGAAATATAGCTTTTGAAACTTCAATTTCAAAAGTCATCCATAATGCACTTAAGTAGTTAAAAGTAAAAAAAAATGGAAATAATTGCTTTTCCTTTACTTTTCTCTTTGCTTCCACCATTTTTTTTTAACAGCAAGCGGTCAGTCCACTAATGAAAGAGCGGTCGATGAGCGCTATTTAAGTTCGACGGGGTTAGGGCGAAACTCCGCGTGTCAAAATCCCATTCGCACATAGTTCCGAAAATGGAAATCCCGCCGATCGATATCTAGCCGCACAATATCGAGCTGTTTCTAATACAATATGACGGCACATTATTAATTCTCATTCTACTTTGAATTCCATGTAGGGGTAGGGGTAGTTTAGGACAGGGGCAGCTTAGGACAACGGCCAAAAAAGTATTAAAACAAATACTTTTTAATACTTAATAACAATTTTACAGTGGCAATTCTTCCTCAAAAAGATATCTGATGGCATTTGGGACGATATAAGCTTTTAAAAAATAATTAAAAATAAATGTTTGTATTCCGGTACCCGTTGTGTTTTTTTTGATCTAAGACGTAAGCATTTTAGAAAAAAACTATCTGAAATCAACGCACAAAAAGTTCTTTATTATCATATTTAGTTATTTTGTGATGATTTATTAAACAATATTTTTATTGTTTAACACTGTTTAAAAAAGAAAAAAAAGTTTAGTTTGATTGTCTACTTGGGTCACTTTTGGACAGTAGATGAGGGGTACACTTGGACATGTCCAGACCAGACTAAAATTAAATATAATAAATAGCGTTTCAAAAAGTGAACAGTAGATACAGTTAAAAACATACTGCTGCCCAAGTATTTAGCACCTTGGAAGAAGATATAACCTTTTATTTCATCAAATCTTCGAAAATGAATTATGGCTTGGTTTATCTTAAAGCAAATAATTTTCCTTTCCAGTACGCTAAGGCATTAGAGAAAGACAATCTTCTACGACTTATTTTAACTAATGTTATGTTTTGAAATAATTTATTATTGTTTAATAAGGAATTAAACTTTATTGAATGCGTTTTTCAAGGCATGTCCAAAACTGCCCCAGGGCTGTCCAAAACTACCCCCCTAGGCAGGCAGATTTGGACAGTTATAACAGTTTTTGAAAAAGAAAAATATAAAGGTATAAAATGCAAACTAAGGTATGAAAGGGCATCTATTTCCAAGGAAAAATACTAAAGACCAACGTCATTCAAGAATAAATTTTATATTGTGATGTATGAGTGCTCCAGGTTGGTTTTTGTAAAAAGTGTCCCCTAGTATGTGGGAATGAAATTGTTCACAGATTTTTTTGTGGTGGGTCCGAAGGAGAAGTGTCTGACGGAAGAGATTCTAGAAATGAGTCTGGAACTGGGACACAGGAAAAAGTTTTATAAATAACTTTTTCTTAGATAACTTTTTCCTAGATTTTTTTAGTGAAGGGTCTGATGGAGTAGGGTCTGACGTAGGAGGTTCTGTAGGTGGTTCATGAACTGCGTACAAAGGAACATTTTTTTGTTTAAATAACTTTTTTGGGTCCTCGCTTAGGATATGAAAAGTCGTCTGGAAGGCACCAATACCAACAGTTTCCTTCAGTAACAGTTCTTTTGGTGGCCCGCTTCACGGGCTCTCAGGATTTTAACTCCCTTTTTTTTGGGTCCTCTGTAAGACTCTTGCTTCGCTTAGGTTATGTAAAAGCTTCTGGCAGGCACCAATGTCAACAGTTTTCTTGAGCAATAGTACCTTGGGTGGACCAAAAAAATTGTTCCTTTGTCCCAGCTTCACATCCACCTCTAGAATCTCCTCCGCCAGACACTACTTCTAGTTCATTGGACCCACCACCAAAAATAATCTATGAAAGTTATTCAAACGAAAAAATAATTGTTCCTCTGTCCTGTTCCAGATCCACCTCCAGAATCTCTTCCGTCAGACACTACTCCATCAGGACCACCACCAAATGAAATCTATAGGTGGTTTGGTTTTCTTTTTAAGTTCAGAATAGAGCTCTGAATAGAGCCCGATCATGTCAAGCATATTCGGAACATTCTCTGAACCTAGCGTGTTCTGAGTGCTCTGAACTAATTTTAAAACACACACACCTGAACCCTAGTGCTTATGTTCAGCATTTAACTCTGCCTGCTCATTAATTTTATTCTGAGCTTAAAAACGCGCTCTGAGCACGCACAGAACACGCTCAGAACGAAAAAAGAACACACAATTTTGTTTTACAACTCAGGCTCTGCTCTAAACTAAAAAAGAAAACATCTTATGATATTCCAAAAAAAAAAAATAAAAGATTGCTGTTCCCTTGTGCATTTCCAGAGCCACCTCCAGAACCTCCTCCTTTACGTCAGCCAATACTCCATCGGAGCTACTACCGGAAAAAAATTTTTGAAAAAGTAATTTTTCCCTTGTCTCAGTTCCAGACCCACGTTCAGAATCTATATAGCAAAATGTATAAAATTTTCGAAAAATAAAAATCTATGGAAAAGTATTAAAAAAACATATATTTTCTAAAGCTCGAAAAGGCTTTGGAACTGGCGGGATTTCGATCAGCAGGATTTAGCTTGACGAGATTTGTGTAAATATTGAGTATTTTATTTGACGGGGTTTTGACTCGCGGGGTTTCGATCGGTTGGATTTTGACTTCTTCCCCGTGTGACGGCTAAAGTGAACGAAGACTAGACGAAAAGTACCAAATCAGAATTATGGACGCATCACATAAATTCCTTGGATTTGATCAGTTTCGTACGACCACTTGCCTTGCGACTATGGCAGGTCATCCACGTTGAGACAGTCGCAAAGACTGTTGATCGGACTGTCGCAACGACGATCGAAAGTTCGCACACACGTTGCGACCCGGTACCTTAAAATTATGAACTGAAACAATATTGCTGCTCTTGCTGTAGCGCTATTAGAGTGTCTAGAATACGAACAAAAAATAAGGCAAAGTGGTAGATCGTAGTACCAAAGGGTGGGCTTTATACATATATTTCATCGGTCCCACTCACAGATTTTTTGATCTTAATATTTTTCTTAATTCTCTTTTGGATTCTGATCTTAAGTTCGTTATTTTTGTTGTTACATATTTGTTTATGACTTCCGGGTAGTATTGTTGGGCTTTTTTTAATAGTTCATCATATGCTGAATTTCTTATTTGCTTGTTGCTATATGATGAACTATTGTGCTGACCACAAGCACGAATATTTTTCGTAAAGCGAAATAAATTCTTTAACAATTTTTTTTTCACTAGTTCCTTCCATTTGTTTTTTATTCATTTTGTCTCCTAGAAACAATTAAAAAAACGTGTATAAGGTTCGACGATTGTTCGTAGACTGAGTAGTTCGGTCGCACGGAATGTCTCAAGCTGGGCATTCACGTTGAGACAGTCGTACGGACGGTCACAAGGTTCGTTGAGATTTTCAACGAACTTCAGTAGACACGAGGCTTATTCACAATAGAATCTATCAATTTTCCATAGAAAATCTTTACGATTCTAGCGACAGTCCTTATGACCGTTTCAACGTGAATGGCCGGCTTCAAAGACTGCCATTCAATATACGACCATTTCGGTCGTGTCGTAAAGTTCGTTGAAATTTTCAACGGACTTCCGACCTGTCGTTAGTCGCACGGTCCGATGTACAACAAGGACATTGATGGTAGAACCTGCCTTATACGACTGAAGTGCGTCGGACCTTCCTTACGACAGTTTTAACGTGAATGGCTCGCTTATTTTAGTTTTACCTTAAGACTTAAGCGGACCATTCACGTTAAAACTGTCGTAAGGACTGTCGGCCAAATTTCAGTCGTAAACGACGGGTTCTACCGTGAATGTCCTTGTTGTACATTGGACCGTGCGACTAACGACAGGTTGGAAGTCCGTTGAAAATTTCAACGAACCTTGCGACACGACTGAATGGCAGTTTTTGACACAGTCCTTGCGACCGACCTACGCAGTCTACGAATAATCTTCATAGTTTTATTTTGTTTCTAGGAGACGAGATAAATAAAAAACAAATTGAAGAAATTTTTTGACACACTGTTCGTAAAACTGGTTCGCAACGTGTGTGCGTACTTTCGATAGTCGTTGCAACAGTCCTATCGACAGCCTGTGTGACAGTCTTAACGTGAATGGCGCGCTTTAAGCTGGGCATTCACGTTGAGACAGTCGTAGGGACCGGACGGTCGCAAGGTTCGTAGAGATTTTCAACGAACTTCAGTACACACGAGGTCAATTCACAATAGAACATGTCAATTTTTTAAAATGCTGGTGTAAGATAAATTATTTTACGCCGTTCAAGCTTAGAGCTCAGGTGATGAATATGAAAAAATCAAGAAATTTATCAGGAAAATCTCTAAAATTTTATTTATATGGCCAATGAATAGCCCTTTGCGAATTAGAAAAAAAAGCAAAAGGACTAGCTGTGCAATCGTAGCACAAATTTGTATCCGTGGCTCAGCAATTTAAAATCAATTGAGATTGAACGATGTATCGCGATGGTTGAAGCATGATGTAATTGGCTCTTATATCATGAGCCTGAGAACTAATCTTCCGAAATTGGCGATTCAAGATGGCTGAACCACACCGTATCAAAATTTGAACCACGTTTGTACAACCTACTAGAACTTACATATATAAAAAGTAAAACACCAATGTTGATTATGCACCCTTCTTTAAAAATCTATTAACACCATATTGTGAGTAAAACATCATTTATTTGACGGTTTTCAAGTTCAAGTGGTTTGGCAATGCGCTGCACTTTCATCACCTGACTCAAAGCAAACTGAATGATTCCACCCATACGGATAAAAGAATTGGACTATAATAGTGATTAAGACATCATTCATCTAATTAAGTACTTGAATTGCTTTATAAGCGCTACTAAATACCTTCTACAAAAACAAACATTGCAATTTAACTCAATAAAAGCTTTTTTCAATAATAACCTGCTCAGTAATTTGCTCAATCAACTCATTCAACGATCCAAACAAAAAAAATTCTCTCTTTAACCTGTCATCCCTCTAATTACATACATACATACATCTACCATCTTATTCGAATTCTTTTATCTGCGATTTCACCTGATCTTTTTTCGTTTCACGTCAAGGAAGACCTTAAGGCCGAAAGATGATTTCTGATTTAAAATTAAATTATCATAATGACCGATAACATCAGCTAAACCAAACAACACGCAAGCCACAGACAGAACAGAACTGAGATATGATCGCGGACGATGATTTTTGTTTGTTTTTGTAAACACTTTTCGTCTTCCTTTATCGAAAAAATACTTCATCTAGATCGACTTATTTGTGATAAATCTACAACCTGACTGACGTAACACACAAGCACCACTCCACTTGAAGCAAAACGAATTTCCCATGTAGCCTTGCGGCATAATGTAAGAAGATTCAATGAATCACAATTGGTCCCCCGGGGGGAAACAATTCAATTAAATGAAATTACCTAAGTTGAGGGCTAACGCAGTTATTTTTATTTTTTTTGTTGGGGTACTGTCACAAGTCACCAACTTGTCTTGTCCATATGGCGCATCACATTTTAAAACTTAATACAATCTGAACTGGAAATGCCAGAATGAGATACAGCATTTGTTTAAAAAATATAATTCAATTGTAAATTCGTTGAATAATTTATAGAATTTTTAAGCTTGAAAAAAAAGAAGTCGTTAGATTCGTCAGTTTGTCTTTTGTTATTTTAATTTGTTTATCAAAAGCGGTGTTCAGACCAGCTTCACGTGAGTCGACTAATTTTGACGTCTCTCATCTTTATCTCCTATTTCTTGGAAAGAAAGAGATGGCTAAGTGAGGCAAGAACTTTCAAAACATTTAAAAACTTCTGCCTCACTTGGCCATCTCTTTCTTTTCAAGAGATGAAAGTGAGATAAAAATGAGAGACGTCAAATCAAAAGGTCTGAACACCGTCAAAAAGATAATTTATTCAGAATTTTGTCTAGCTAGTAAGAATAAACTCTGAAAATTTCGTCTAAAACATGAGGGTAGAGCCGCTCACAATAAAACCGGGAGACATATAAGAATGAAGTGGGCGTGGCAGTGGGCCAATTTTACTAATTATCTTAATAGTTTTCCGTAGAAATAAAATTCTTACGATTTGAAAAAAAAACCTAATCACCCCTAAAACATTGCTTTCCACAAGGGCTAAGATGTTGAAAGCTTGGATTTTAAGTTCGTTCCTTATATCAGAAAAGTCTTGGAAAATTTCACTGTGTCCGTTATTTTTTCCATTTTATCAATAGAAAATAAAGATATATATTTACTTTGCCAAAGAAGAACCTGCCCTTTTAGGTATTTTTATATTTTGGGTCTCTATGGCGTATACGTAATATTATGCACAAATTATTTGTACGTAGAACTTTGCCTTATACAATGTAAATCTCTAAAACCTAAGATAAGAAATAAATCATTAATTTGAATGTTTTCCTTTCTCTGTTCATTTTCAGGATGTCCACCATCAGCAAGCAGAAACTGCCTGCGCTGCAGCATCGAAGGATGTATAAAATGTCCCAATCCCAATTTCCTCGTAACTGACACTCGGAAATGTGTTGAAGTCTGTCCTTCAGGCTATGCAGGCCAGTGGTCATCGCATCCAGACTTCATGGGACGTGTTTGCATCCCAACTGGTATCTCGGGACCGTTGTTAGCGGCTCTAGCTGGTCTGTTTGGAGGCTTCTTTGTATGTCTTTCATTACTAGCAGTTGCTATAGTTCTTGTTAAGCGAAAACGACGACGAAAAACTATCAAACAAAAATTGATCAACGAAAATACGATGGACAGATCGGATTTCCTGCGTCAACTCAACGATATGCGTCCGAATGCTGAATATTTTCTAGGCATGCTCAATGACACACGACGGCAGATAAGAAAACTATATCTGTCAGGTGATGCTGCTGCGGCGAACTCATATCGACCGATTGTCAGAGATCTTGCAAAGATTTTAATTCTTCTCAATCGTCCAATTGAACTTATCCCAGCACCACCACATGATTGGAATAGAATATATGCCTGGTCTGAGCAAGCTCTGGACCGTTATAAGCCCCAGGTGGGTCAGCTGATAGACTTTTTCCAGTCCTCCGGACAAGGTGATGATTCTCTTCGTGAATCACCATACAAACAAACTACATTTAAAACTACAAACAATCATTCGAATTCGCCGCAAAAAATGCAGCTCTTCGGTTCGCTTATAAGCTTACATGAATTCGAAGAGCCACGGGCATCAGATCCGTTTGGCAGCAGCTTTAATACATTAAAGGGCAATCTGATATCGGATCTCAATCAGAGCTCATTATGGCTAGAAGATGAGTTTTTTAAACTTGGTTTTCGACCGCAGGACGAAATTACGACTGAGCTGTAGATATGTAGTTTAAATTTAATTATAATTTTATTTTTCTCAGTCAATTTGAAAATAATTTTATGTTATTAATAATTGAATTATTTTGTAAATAAATAATAAATTTTGCACATATGTATAACTATAGAAAGGCAGTTTTACTGCCAAATAACTGTTGCATATACATAAGTTTAGTATATAAAATGAAAGTTCTTGTTTCCAGATGAAATATGAAATATTTCTCATTTACTTTTTTTTTTCTTAGAAATTGAATAATTTTATTTTAATAACTAAAATAAAGAGACTTGTTGAGCTTGAAAAGTAAGAAAAAAAATTAGTTTTTGAATTTTTCAACTTTTTCCACTCTTGTTTGACCATCGTTGATTTTTGGAATCTCAATATCCCGGAGAACAAAATAATCGTTAAAAGTATAAAAATCCCTAATACCAATGTATGGGAATAAGTAAGGTCTTAAAACACAGTAGTCACAACAGAGGTCTCCATGCACTTATAGGCCTAAGAATAACGACATGGGATTAAATTTTTGTTAGTCAAAAACTTTTTTACTTAAAACTTTAATTCATGGAGTGTCTGATTAAAAAAAACTTGCCTGGGAAATAAAGGACACCGAATTCCCTCCTCCATTTGCAATAAGATAATGCGTTATATTAAGAAAGGACAAGAAAATGAAAAATGAGTAAGTTGGTGATTGAAAGAACAGACGAATAGCTTACCAATATTGAGCTTTAAAAGTGCTTTTGTTCTGGATTTAGTAAAGCTAAATTCTAACTTGCTTTCTTTAAGCACTCTGGGATTTTTTTTTTTTTTGCATAAAGTTTTTATTGTCAATTAAACTGCATAATGTTTCTAGGACCTGAGAGTTCTCAGTACTCTCAGAAAAAATGAAACATAATTTTCTCAGCTAAATGCACGGATAAAATATTGCATTCACCTGGACACCATTTGACATAGGACACCTTAAAGATCAGAACTACATGTGTGTCGTTGGATAAGACAAAATGTGTTCGTTCTGTTTGAGTACCTATACTAATAAGATTAATTATGGGGGCTACTACCTATATTTCCATTAGAATGTTTACTTTTTTCGAAAATTGTGAAGTAAACAAGTTTCAGGAAGCAAGTTTTTCTAGGAATTTATTGGCATCGTTATTTCAAATTTAAGCTTACAAAAGGATCAGTGGAAAAAGTATTGGTGTTTCAATTTCCTGCCTCATCTGGCTATCCCTTTCTGGCCAAGAAATAGGAGTGAGATAAAGAAAATAAAGGCCTTATAAGCTAAGCATATAGCACGCAGCTGAAGCGAACTAAAATGTCTATACAGAAATTGACACAACGAAATCGTAAACGAAAAACTTCGCAGTGGTTTCTGTAATGTAGTACGCAGCTCGACAGTGAACGTCAATAAAACAAAAAATTGTAGTCGATACTAGAACCAAGTCTCCTCTTATTTTTCGTAAATAATTTACTGACCGTAACTTTAGGTCTGATCCTTTACTTTGAATTTCTGTGATTTTTACTCCAAACTTCTGTCAAATTTTTTTTTATATGAACTTTGACAGAACTTGGACTTAAATGCGCAGAAATACACAGAAAATCACAAAAATTCAAAGTAAAGGAACAGCCCTTTTATTTCAGACGAAAATTTGGCAGTTTGTTTTATTGGTTGAATGAAAAGACCGTCGAAAACGATATGATTCAGCTAAGGCAAATCGAGTACATAGACCGCACTATATTTTGGAACCCTTAACACCACAAAAGAAAATACAAAAAAAAAAGTGATTAACATCAGGGGAGAAAAAAATTTACGTCAGATTGTGTACTGCTTTTTTTTTAAATTTATATTTTGACATAAAACTCTCCATATTTCGTTTCCGCAATCTTTTTACTTGCGATATAGGTACTATAGGGCAAGTTTTGGATTCGTGCAAAAAAAAAATTTCGAGATAACAATCAAACATGACATTACGATGATAGAGAACACGAAAAAAGTGGGTGGCACAATTCTGTCTGTCTGTCTGTCTGTCTGTCTGTCTGTCTGTCTGTCTGTCTGTCTGTCTGTATGTACCTCAACCTACAGCCTAAACTACTGAAGCGATTTTCTTCAAATTTTGTATTTAAGGTTTTTTTGTAACTCTCCAGAGGGGAAATTGAAATTTTTTTTTTAGCTCAAAAAATAACGGTACTTGCCATACAACCGTTAAGGAAAAGCTTAATTATCTCAAAAACGGCTCCAACGATTTTGATAAAAAAAAAATCAGTCTATTATTGTAGTTATGGTGTACCTTTAAGTAAGAAAAAAAATCACCAAAAACATTTATTAACGGTACCTGCCATATAACGGTTTTTTTGATTTTTGGTTTTCTCATTAACCACTCATCCGATTTCAATAAAATTTTTTTCACAAAAGCTTTGTTAAAATATTAATAATACTGCATACCAAAATTTTTGAAAAAATAAATTTTGGATTTTTAAAAAAAGATTCAAACTTTTTTTTTGAAAATTCAATATTTCAAAAACGGGTTGATGAATTATTTTGAAATTTCAGTTTTAAATGTATATTAATATATACTCAAAATTGGCATACCAAATTTTTTTTTGAAAAATGTTACAAAAATTTTATATATAAAAAATTAATTTTTAAGAAAACGGCTCCAACGATTTTAAATTTTTTTTTTGCATATATTCATATTTTTTCAAGTAATCAAATGGCATACTTTTTTTTGAGCTCTAAGTTATTTATCAGACTGTTTATAAAATTAAAAGAACGATTTAAATATGCTTTTTATACTTTTTCTATAATTACTTAAATATTTTTTAAAGTTCTTAAGCCCCACACAACTTGAACATAAGAGCAAGTACGTGCGATCCAGTCGTGCATTTTATTGTTTATGACTTCGTTTTCAAGATAGAGACCCCAGAAAATTTTCGTTTCACTTCAGCAGCGTACTAGGCCTTACGTGAATTCTGACTGAAAATGAAAGAATAATAGATTACGACACTTCCTACGTCATCTGTGAAGAACCAATCTGACAGAAAATTAAATTTATTTTACTTTTCGGTGAAGCTATTTACGTGCGCCAATATTTTAATGTTTATAAAATATTTTACGTTTTAAGCATAACCGTACAGAAATTGAAGCAACGAAATCATTGACGAAAAATTTCGTCTGTTCGCGTACCTCACAAAACTACGAATTTCTACGAATTTGGCCCAAAGCTCTGTCAAAGCTCATATAAAAAAAATAAAATTCGTAGAAATTCGTAGTTTTCGGAAGTACACGAACAGACATAATTTTTATCTGGATTAAGTTTTACTCGTAATACAAACACAAAATAATGGGAAATTTTCTAAAATTGTTTTTGTAACACGTGTTAAAGTAATCTCGATGATAATAAAACACGCCTTATATGTAGTTTGCAGACATGTCAATATCACTGAAAATCGTAGTAGATTACTAGATCCTAGTCTCCACTTATTTTTCGTACACAATTAATTTCCCGTCCGGTAACATTCACTGTGTTCCTTTTAGCCTAGTACGCTACTGATGCGAAACGAAATTTTAAGCTGGTTTCCAACAAGACAACGAAATGCTTACGAAAACAAAGCGGAAAAATATTCATTGACAGTTGCACAAATTCAAAAAATTTAAACAAATGCAAATGCAAAAAATTCACAAGCATTCATGCTCTAATGAAAGAAATAATAAAAATAAACACAAAAAAACACAAATGTCATTTTTTCGCACACAATATATGGTCTGGGTAATTAATGGTGTACGAAAAAAGAGTGTAGACTTATCCAAATAATCTGCTACAATTATCAATTTCGCTCATCGAACAGCGTACTGCAGAACGAAAAGTAGAACTAAATTTTTAGTTAACGATTTCGTTGTGTCATTTTTGTATGGGATTTTTCGTTTCGCATCAGCAGCGTACTATGCTTTAAAGTTTTGGGCCCGTACCTATAGGTTAAACCACATAGAAATCTAATGAAAAGACATTTCCTTCTCTTCATGAGTTATGAAGCATATGTTCAAAATTGCAAAAAACAAACAAAATTAAAAAAAAGGAGTGGCTTAATCTGATATTCTTTCACTCATGTCTCATGTGTTAGATCAAATAGAGACAAAAAAGTAAATCCAAAAATTTATTTTTTTAATAAATTGAACCCTTGAGGAACCTGGAAGTAACCAGGCGAAACGAATGAATAAGTTGTTTTAATTAATTGCATCTGCCAAAATGATCAACTAAGCCCAAATAAAAATAATAATTATAATTGAATCGGTGAGTGGAAGAACAGTACAAGCGCCTTTGCAGAAAAATAAAATAAATTGTTTATTGGCTTAAACAAATGTTTTTAAAAAAGAAATTTTAGACTTTATAATCATAAGTAACCTTTTTTACATTTTCAAACCAAAAAATCTATTTTTTGCCTGAGCAATAAGAAGTTACGCCTGTTTTTTTTACATTTTTAATTTGGCACTTGTACTGTTGTTCCACTCACCGATTCAATTAAAGATGATAAAGATTAAATTATCAGACAGAATTTTAAATACATTTGCAACAGAATTTTGAAAAGCAGAAATTATACCCACTTCCAAAAAATTGTTTTAGAGAATTTTTTAATTTGTCATTTATTAATGTGGACTCAGCTTTAAGTTTCTAATATTGTGTTTTTTCTCCTGTAATATTTGTTTAGTCGTAATCAAATTATATAATATTATCTGTATTACAAACTTTTATAGATTACAATACAAAAAAAACTACTTATAACATATTAAATTTCCTTAAAACTAAATAAATGCTTTAAACGTTTAATTCATTCCATTCTTTAGAGGTAAAGCCAAATAATTTTAAGCCATATCAATATTTAATAAAACAAAAAAAAATTATTCAATATAGACGTTAAACGATTTTCATTGTCATTTGTACAATAATGAAAGAAAAAATACATAGACAAATATGGATATTTAGTACAAAAAAAAAACTAATACAAATATTTTATTACATTGTATACATACAATATTATCTTTTATTATTTAAAGTTAAATTAGTTGATTATATAATGATAAAATGAATGTATTTTTTTTTTGTTGTAATTAAACTTTAATTTAATTTAAAATATAAGTTAAATTGATTTTGTTTAAATGTATCGCATTCAAAATTTAAAATTATTTAAATGTACAATGAAGATTTTGTATGTACAGATGTATATGTATTTTTTTAATTAAAACAAAATTTATTGGAAACTCAAAGCGCTAGTCAAAATAATAAATAAAATTTAATTTTTACCACAAAAAGACAAACAAACCTACATAATTAGATCAAATTTTATTTGATAAGTTAAGTAATTTTACATACATAATTAAATAAATCAAATTAAATATGAAAAAAATAATATTTATAATTTAGTATCTGTTGTTTTTGATGATTAAAAATACTTGAAAATGATTTAAGTATATACAACTCCAGAAAGGTAAGTTTGTTTGCTATGCTAAAAAAGTCATAAAAATAACAAACAACTAGAAATAGAAGAGGAATGTTGGTGTAAAAAAAAAATACCAACAAAAAGCTTTGTAGAAATTTTCTTAAAATTTGGAACAAAAGCTTTATTTGTAACTCTCTAGAAGGGAAATTGAAATTTTATTCAGCATAAAAAATAACTGTCGCAATAGACTCCAAGGAACAGCTCATTTATCTCAGAAACGGTTTTAAAGATTTTGATAAAAATAAAACAAATTTGTACCAAAAGTACTGAAGTTATTAACGATATGTTTCTCATTTACGTCCTTATCGAATAAACTCACATTTAAGAAACACTGGAATTTTTATATCGTTTTTAAGAAATTTGATGGAACTCAAAACACAATATCGGCTCGGCATTACAGCGGCTCTTTTAACTACCATCACCATCACTCAAAACATGAACGGTTTTATGTGTTTCGACATTCAGAATGAAATGTACCTACATATGTAGGTATGCACATTGCACATGTGGCGTACGCAGGGGGGTGGATAAGGGGGTTTTAGTGTTTTAGGGAAACATTACTCATTTTTATCAAAATGTGCTTTCGTAATTTTTCATTTTCTAACGGGAATATCTCAAAAACCTGAGCTGATGGCGGAAAATTGATGACAGATTTGAGCTCAGCCCAACAAATTAGGAGACAAGAAAGTAGTTTAGCACAGGGGCAGTTAAGGATAACATAAAACAAAGTATCAAAACAAATAGTACTTTTTAATATTGGGTTGGCTACGAAATCTCGCAAATCAAAATCTCGGATTCAAAATCTCGCATAACGAAATCTCGCAATTACAAAATCTCGCTTTTCATAATCCCGCAATTACAAAATCCCGCTTTTCATAATCTCGCAATAACGAAATCCCGCAAACTAAAATCTCGCATATCAAAATCTCGCAAAATTGAATTGCATTGCAACAAATACATTTTTTTAATCAAAATCTCGCAAATTAAAATCTCGCGCGAGATTTCAATTTGCGAGATTTTGATTTAAAAAATGTATTTGTTGCAATGCAATTCAATTTTGCGACATATCCTAGCTACTGCAAAATATATAATCCAGTGTCTGAGTACTTTTAGACCACACTGTTATTATTAATTTGAACTTTGATTTTTCAATATTATTGTTGTCAAAAGAAAAAGAAAGAGAGAGAACATGAAGATGGTATATCCAGTTGTAAAGTGTCATGTGCAAATTGCATTAATCGTATTTGAACTTGAACTAGAAGATACGTTTAGTTCCATTATAAACGCGTAAAAGACAACCAAAATGGTTATTGACAGTAATAAAGGATGTACAAATTTTTTGTTGACGGGTATAGTTATTAGTTGGAAAGAAAATTTATGCAAAGTGCTCTTGGGTAGGTATGTTCGATTCGATTCGATGAATTCGATGATTCGTTGCTGTGAAATTTGAAGTTGCGAGATTTTGATTTGCGAGATTTTAAATTGCGAGATTTTGGTTGAAATTTGCGAGATTTTTAGGTTCGAGATGTAAATGCGAGATTGTAAAAAGCGAGATTTTGTAATTGCGAGATTATGAAAAACAAGATTTTTAACTTGCGAGATTTCGTTATTCGAGATTTTTAAAAAAATGCGAGATTTCGTTATTCGAGATTTTGGTTTGCGGGATATCGTAGCACTCCCTTTAATATTAAAGTCCCATTTTGCAGTGTAAATTCTTCCTCAAATATGAAGATATTTGATGACATTTGGGATTATTATCAACTTTTAAAAATTTATTAAAAATAAATGTTTGTCTCACGGTACACCTTGTACTTTTCTTCGATCTAAGACGTAAGCAATTATAAACAAAACCAAAAAGTTTTTTATTATCAAAGGTATTTAGTTTTTTTTGTGATGTTGTTAAACAATTTTTTTGTATTGTTTAACATTGTTTAAAAAAAATAATTAAATGATCAAATCTGGGGCACTTTTGGACAGTTGTAGACAAGGGGCCCATTTGGACAATGGGTACAGTTAAAACATACAGTCGCCCAAGTATTGTACACCTCGGGAGAAGATATATTAGAAGTTTATTTCATAAAATTTACGAAAGTGAATTACGGCCTGGGTTTATCTTCAAGCAAGAAATCTTCCTTTCCAGTACGCATATGCATTAGAGGAAGACAATTTTTTGCTACTCACTTCAACTAATGTTATGCTTTGATATAAAATAAAATAAAATAAAATAAAATAAAATAAAATAAAATAAAATAAAATAAAATAAAATAAAATAAAATAAAATAAAATAAAATAAAATAAAATAAAACAAATTAAAATAAAATACATAAAATGAAATAAAATAAAATAAAATAAAATAAAATAAAATAAAATAAAATAAAATAAAATATACAAAATATTGAAAAAAAAAAATTATTTGGAAACAAAATGTTTAGTCTAAAATGTTTTGTTTGTAAATTATTTCTTTATTTAAATAAATCCACTAGTAGGTACCTAAACAGCTTTGAAATATTGAAAAAAAATGTTTCGTTCAAAAGTTTTGTTTTAAAATAATTTTGCATAAAATAAACAACTTTATTTGAAAACTTAATTATAGGATGGATTTCGCGATTTAAAAATAGGGAGGAAATACAATTTTATCAGTTTGTTTCTTGAATATTCTCAAAAAAAGGATTTGATTGCTTATTCATTTTGTGGCTTACTTAACGTCGGTTCAAAGGTAAAACTCACTAGGTACAGAAAAAAATGTTCAAGAAAATGAAAATGTTCAAAAAATTTTCAGAAGACAACAATTATTTCAAGCAAGTCGATATGTTAGAAAGGATACATAGGTTTATATAAACCGACTTTAAAACATTTTAGTCTTTATCTTCTAAGCTACTGAACCCAATTATGATACAATTTTTTAGTCAGTAGAAAAAATTATTAAAATGCTGTATGTACATATATGTAAACATAACATACACTCATAAAATTTGATATACTCGCTTAGAAGCCCTAGTAGACAAATATAATGATTTGAATATTATACAATTCCAACCACATTGCATTCATACCGGTCGAAAAAATAGCCTGCTTTTTTTTAAATTCGGTTAGTTATCATATGGCTTAAAAGGTGTCATCACAAAGGGCGGCTAGTATTATTTTTGCCCAGGGCTGCGAAAAAGCTGGAATGGGCCCTGAACTAAGGTATGGAAAGACATCTATTTGCAAAAAATAAATACCAAAAACAACGTCATTCAAAAATAAATTGGATATTGTGATGTATGATTGAACCAGGTCGGTTTATGTAAAAAGTGTCCTAGGGTGCACTTCTCCCCTATGCCTAGATCTTTGAAATATTCAGGACTTTTGTCAAAAAGTTGAAAGATGTTTGTACTACATATTTAGTGATGGCTTAAAAAAATTTCTTAAACCAATATTGAGACTGAGCCCCCCTCCCCATGAAAAAATCATACGTATATATGTACATACCTACACAGATACCATTAAAAGTATGTAGGAAATGGTTCTACAATATTAACTCAAAATTGTAACGTTAATAGGTCCCTCATAACCATTTTTACTTGCGATATAGGTACTATAGGGCAAGTTTTGGATTCGTGCAAAAAAAAAATTTCGAGATAACAATCAAACGTGACATTACGATGATAGAGAACACGAAAAAAGTGGGTGGCACAATTCTGTCTGTCTGTCTGTCTGTCTGTCTGTCTGTCTGTCTGTCTGTATGTACCTCAACCTACAGCCTAAACCACTGAAGCGATTTTCTTCAAATTTTGAACTTAAGGTTTTTTTGTAACTCTCCAGAGGGGAAATTGAAATTTTTTTTTAGCTCAAAAAATAACGGTACTTGCCATATAACCGTTAAGGAAAAGTTTATTTATCTCAAAAACGGCTCCAACGATTTTGATAAAAAAAATCAGTGTATTATTGTAGATATGATGTACCTTTTAGTAAGAAAAAAAATCACCAAAAACATTTATTAACGGTACCTGCCATATAACGGTTTTTTCGATTTTTGGTTTTCTCTTTAACCGCTCATCCGATTTCAATAAAATTTTTGCAAAAAAGCTTTGTTAGAATATAAATAATACTGCGTACCAAAATTTTTGAAAAAATAAATTTTGGATTTTTAAAAAAAGATTCAAAATTTTTTTTTGAAAATTCAATATTTCAAAAACGGGTTGATGAATTATTTTGAAATTTCAGTTTTAAATGTATATTAATATATACTCAAAATTGGCATACCAATTTTTTTTTTGAAAAATGTAACAAAAATTTTATATATAAAAAATTAATTTTTAAGAAAACGGCTCCAACGATTTTAAATTTTTTTTTTGTATATATTCATATGTTTTAAAGTTATCAAATGGCGTACTTTTTTTTGAGCTCTAAGTTATTAATCAGGCTGTTTATACAATTAAAAGTTATACAATTAAAAGAACGATTTAAATGCTTAAGTTCATAAGCCCCACACAACTTGAACATAAGAGCAAGTACGTGCGATCCAGTCGTGCATTTTATTTTTCTTCCATACAAATTGTATGAAAAAAAGTCTAACATTTTTTTGGATACAATTTATTGTTAAGGTATTCGAGCATTTGATTATTGAAATAATTATTTCTCGATTGATTTAGGTGATTTCAAGTCTAGTCAAAGCCATTTCCTAGATCGGTGACTTATTTTGGTTTCAGCGATAGACAAAATCAATATTAATTCGAATTTTACAAAAAAAAATAGTAAAGTTTTATTTCGTACAAAATAGTTTTTTGAATTTTATTTCATCTGAAAATTGTTTAACTTAATCTACTCAAGCATAATATATGGTTTTTTTCTCTCTTAAGGCTAGGAATGGTGCCATTCATATTATTTGTATGTATATATAAAGTGAAATTCAACATAATATTTTTGGATGTATTTTAATCATAGATCTCTCATTCTTCATCGTATTCTTCGTCATCAGATTGTGCTTCATCGGTTTTGTCATTTGCTGTTAAATACTCATCAACGTATTTTCTCTCATTTACCAACTTTGAGAGTTCTTCAGCATCATACCCAATCAACATTTTCAGATCACAATCGAACTTATAGGCAAACCTCTTTCCGGAAACCTTTGAAATCATATCACCGTCATAGTAATATCTGAGGGCTCGTGATAGCTTTTCATAGTTCATTGCTGGCTTATTTTTCTTCACACCCCAGAGTCTGGCTACGCGCTCCGGATCTAAGAGTTTAAATTCACCCTCCGTGCCAACCCACTGAATGATCCCAGTGTGTTCGCAGTCGGTTAATATTTCCAACAAAAACTGCCAAAGCTGCATTTGGCCATTATTTCCTGTGCCACCTTGTCCGTTAACTACACAAATACTCCGATTGTTATAACTTGGTGTTTTCCGCATGATTTTCTGTTCTCTATGTGCCGGTGAACTGTTGCTATCCGATAATTCTTCTCGTTCCGCTTTGGGTACAACGGACACAACAACAGACACAAATTTGCACTCCTTAAGAAGCTGTAAATGAGTCCAGAATACATTTCCTTGGTCATTGGGCACTTTTTTGCGAAATTCTTCATGTGTTAAGGAGCAAAGCTGTTCTCCGGTTATATTCCAATCGGCTCGGCTGATGTCAGTCTTTAAAGATTACACAAATTGTTAAATCGAGATTATAAAAAAATAAAAAATTGCCTACCAAATTGAACTGACGCACTGCCCATTGAAGCCAGTGTTTCACATGGGGTACTGTCCAGTCATTGGGATCATCGGGAATCTTTAATCGAGTTTGTTCTTTTTTGAATTTTGTGTCCAGAGCCCAATTGAGGCATGGTTTTTGTTTTTGATCGTTTGTGGCTTCTTGTTCTTCTGTTGCCTCATCGATGGAATCACTGTCTTCATTCAAGTCGGCTTTCATATTTTTGGTAGATAAATTAGCCTGGGTTCCAAGAGTCTCTGTATTTAAGAGAAGATTTATTTTAAACAAAGTCAATTCTTTTGCAGTTATATTAATAAATAGGAGGTACACTCTCTTTCTCCTTTTAAACTGGTATTCGTGTTATATGAAGCTGTGGAACTTTGTGAACTGCTGCATTGAATGAAGAATGAAAACCTTACCTCAGTTACCAGATATCAAATCATCAAAATGTTATACATAAAACTGCTACTGCGGGCTCAACACACCGCACTAGCCTAAATTATAACCAAGATTGCCTTTGATTTCAAATAGATTGAGAAAACTTGTTGCACTTCCGGCAGAAAGACCACCAAACCCCCAACATGTTGACATCACAGTTAAAACATTAAACAGAAACAGTATTCAATTTCCTTACCCAAAGCTGCGTCCGTAGGCTTGAGTACATCAACAATATTGATGCGCTGATTGGTTGTCTGGATTTGTACATTGATTTGAACCAGACCTTCACCTTTAACGCACTGGTCAACAAGATTTTTATGAGGTTCAAGCTGTTCCGTAAAAAAAAAACACAATTTAATTAAAAACTCAGTTTTTTGTCATTCCAATTTACTTACAATTTGAGCATCTTGGAGCCAAAAGCTGTACTTTTTCAATTCGACACCAATCTTTTGTTCCAGGAGCGTCCTAAACACAAAATCAAATTATCAATTAATGCATATTCAATTGAAAAACCCACTTCGTAAACTTACTTCAGGGAACTAAGTGGCTCCCGAATATCCATGTGCAGGATGATAATATCATCGGGTTCATTTTCTTCGTCGTGATCGCCCATAAAGAGATTGTCCTGTTGAAATATTTCACCGGAAATAATTCCATCTATGGAAGCAGGAAA
Organism: Dasysyrphus tricinctus; assembly: GCA_963921185.1. Lineage (NCBI taxonomy): Eukaryota > Metazoa > Arthropoda > Insecta > Diptera > Syrphidae > Dasysyrphus > Dasysyrphus tricinctus. The sequence goes on from OY992530.1 coordinate 113,085,298, forward strand.
AGGGATATAGTTGAACAAACACACAAAAAAAATAGAGGGAAACAAGTCTATAAACAAACATGGAAGATTTATTTACCCAAGTCAGATCCGTTTTCGAAACGCGATAACATTTCTTCCGATAAATGTTCAGTTAGGTCGTGTGAATTCATTATAATGGGAACAAATTGTTTTATTTTCAAGTAAATAAGATTATTTATAACATTTTGTATTTGGTAAATGGTAAATAAATTCTTTATACAAGCACGAGTTGAAAAATGTCAGATTTTCGGAGAATTCGCTTCGGTGTCGGTGGTGCTCAAACTTGTAATTGGTATAAAATGAATGTGTTCAAACCATAAAGTTGATTCTGTTTATACAGCGGATGTCTTTACTAAAGGAAATTACAAAAATGGCTGCTTCACTGCAATAAAATGTTGAAGTTTTCACTTTTTCAGTGCGGTGGGGAATCGTGTGTGATTGTTGCATGAAACGTACTTGGATTATGAACGTAAGTATGCCTTAAAAAAAATCCTTGTCCACGCAGTGGAATGTCCATACAAATCAATGCCCACACGTTCTGTAAAGGCCGAGCAGAGCATGGCGGAGTTGAGCTCGAGCTATCGGAGTTAACTCTGAGCGGAGTATGATCAGGGCTCACCGAAATTATTTTGAAACACGCCTTAGCACTGAAATATCATACGATTGCGATGCATTCAACGCACCAAAATAAAGTACTGACTTTTAATTTTCTCTGACAGCTAGCCAATCAAAACAAAAACTCGAAAAATTAATTGTTGAATACGTCCATTGGAAATGAGTGAAAAAAGAGGGAATTTGCTGCGATCAGCTATTTACTCTTTTCGCTCGGTGTTTTTATTCCGAGCTCATAGAGTGTACTCCGAGTTAGCTCTGATTAAAACAAAAAACACATGTGGAGCACTCTGACAGCAAGCGCTATGCCTTCGAGCTAAAGCATAGTATGCAGCCAAAGTGAAACTAAAATTTTGATTACAGAAATTGACACAACGAAACTATAAAAGAAAAACTACGTTGTGATAGCGGTAAAACAGAAAATCGTAATAGATTAACTAGATCCTAGTCTCCACTTATTTTTCGTACACAATTAATTGACCGTAACATTAGCTGCGTTTTTTTGTATGTCCATATGGAGTTTGGCGAAAAAAACGACATCGGGACATTTCAACATTTGCATTGGTCTGCCATTTTGTTCTGAACTATCTTAAGCCTCGTACGCAGATCGAGCTAAAATTTCGCTCCCATACAAAATTCTCTCCAAAATTTAGCCAAGCTAAAATTTAGCCAAACATTTTAGCCGAGAAGTACGCAGTTCCAGCTAAAAAATCAAATTTTCGTTTCTTACTGAACGCACTCATCTGTCAAAATTTAGCGAGTGAAATAATTGTTCGGCACATTAATTCTCGAGCTAAATTGTGACAGGTTGTCAGGTTCATTTATTTGTGAGATTATGTGAGCTTTACATTGCGAAAATGAAAATTGAGACCGAGAAATATTCAAGGACAAACGATTTAGCAATTCTAAAAGGAAAATCTATTTTATTTGATTATTTTAATGTGAAATATTGAAAGAAAATTCTTTGAAATTATTGAATAAAATTTCTTTTCAGAGAACAGCTGTTTTTTGTAATGTATTCTCCACAAAAATCTTGTGTCAAAATTTAGCTAGGATTTTAGCTGGTGTTTGGAGAGAAATGTGGGAGCGGAATTTTAGCTCGATCTGCGTACTAGGCTTTACCAACAAACATTTGACATTTCTATACAAATTATCGATAACACAACGACAATGGTAGTCTGGCAATACCGTTTTATCGGGACAAAAGTTAACTCCAGTTAATTATCTGGACTTAGCTAACTCTATATGGACATAGTTGTTGTTGTATTTAACATGTAAATTGTTTTGCTTTGCTGTCGTTTTTTTCACACAATTTTATCTGGACATGCAAAAAAACACAGCTATTATTTCAGACGAAAATTTGACAGTTTGTTATATTTTGCTGTTATATTTTATTTGAAAATGAAAATAGAAGAAAATACTGTCGAAAAGAACTGAGAACACAATTATTTGTAACCTTTAGCACCACATCAGAGAAAACATGAAAAAAAAGAACTCACATCAGACGAGAAAAAAATGACTTAAGATTTTGAGCTATTTTTTTTTAATTTATTTTGACATCTTTCTGGTTGGTTTGGGAGAACCTTTAAGTACCAGTTTGTCTACAGTGAGTTAAATCTGCAATTAGATTATCACTGATTCTCATAGATCAATAGATAATCACCTCTATTAGTGAATTCGGCGAATGAGCTTTTGCCACGATTCAACTCATTTTCGAGATTTTAGCTATTAGTGAATTCGAGATAGAAAATTGAACGACTGTCGGTAACATGATCTGCACCACCGACATTTTGTTCAACGAATTGAATATTAGTGAAACCGCAAACCATTCGCTCTCCATACAAACTTTCCTATTTTAAATCCGCACCAATTTTGTCGCGAATCTGCTATTGACTTTCTTTATTTGCCAGAAATTCAAAATAAATAACACAGAAATGAAAATTTAGACGCATAATTCTGAATTTGAAGTATAGTTTAGTTGAAGTAAGGTATTCAACATTCTTTTTTAAGAAATAAATTGTTTACAATTTTAGGATAATGTTTAGACAGGCTTCATATGAGGTGAATCATTTTGGCGTGAGGACTGTCTGAACACCACTTGAGATTGCGTGTCACGTTTGAAATGTCAATAAATGACAAAAGCGATAATATAGTTCGGAAAATGGTAGGGAAGTTCAGGAATCGATAATATAGTCCATTCGAAGAGTTCACTAATTGAGAAAAAACGCGAATGCGAATCCAGTGCGAATCTGTTCAACTCCGGGGGAGTAGAATATTGCGAATTGACTAATCGGCATGAATAAAAAGATAGGATTATAAGATTAAGGTGCTAGTTATAGCTATCATTGAAACTCATCATTGCAAATTTGAATGATTGATTTTGAGATCACTTATTATTTTGATGAAGAAATAAAGATTAAGGCTTAATTAATATTTCTAGCCAAACAAAAAATTCAAAAAGACCAAACTTTCAACATAAAAACACTTTTCTTATTTCAATGACTGAACTACCTTACCAATGATCATTAAAAAATTAAAAGTCATTTTTTGAAGAAAGTTGGGCATATTTAAATGTTTTTTTTTTTAATAGAAATATTTATTAAGTCTTGAGCTTTATTTGTCCATCAAAATATTAATTGATTTTACTTTCTAAACATCTCAAAATCAATCATTAAAATTTTCAATGATGAGTTTCAATGATAGCTATAACTGGCACCTAATAATAAATAAATACAAACCTGTAAACATTGCGGCTGAAAATAAAAAAAAATATATGTGCTCCTGCCAAACTGAATATAAATTAAAAAATGGCCGATTTATCTTAAAACGCCACCATATTTACCAATACAAGCAAAATACGAGTAGAAACAAGGTAACACGTACTAAAATTTAGATTGTTATAGATAATTTAACAGGAGGACTATAGAAAGCGAAAGCTCCAAGAGTAGTAAAGAGATATTAAAGAATCATTGGTACATGATATAATTGGCACCAAGAAATATTTAATGAATCACTAATTCTCCAATAAGGAAGTTACTTAACTTCAGAGGGGTAACAGGAGTGCTGTAAGGAACAAATAACACTGACTTTGATGATTGAAATGTGAAGCAATTTTGTTAGTTGAGGATTGATTATATGAGAAAATCAAATAATATTTGTTCACTCAATTTTCAGTTTGATTAATAAATCGTCATTTTTCTAACAATCTTTCCATTTTCCATTCAATCTGTTAAATCAATTGTCAGATGAAGCTATTTTGTACATTATTCTAGCTTGTGCATTCAATAGAAGGGTTTCTAATTAATTCGTTCTATATTAAGTGATTGGACGAGATCGGAAGCAGAAATGCTCATACCGTGCCTAAAATAAAATGTTCCATTTAGCATGCAGAGGAACATTTGTGTTAAAACTGCAAGTATAACAAGACATGGCTTTTCACTACGTAGTGAAAACACTACATCTAATGCTATGTTCCCACCAAAACGAAATCCGAGATTTCATCTAAAAAAATTCGAGATTTCAAATAGGTGGAGCAGAATTTCATGGAGATTTCGTTGAAATCCAGAGTTTTTATTGAGATTTCATTTAAATTTCTATGAAATTTTTTCCCAGCAGCTCAAAATTTGAAAAGTTTTCAACCGAAATCTCGGATTTCGTTTTGGTGGGAACATAGTATAAGGCCCAATTCACATAGAACTGGCTTGAGGTTTTGGTGTGGTTCTGGCGTGCTGCATACATATTCCACGTTGTGGAATTCACATGTTCTCTTATGAGATAATACAGATACAGCCCAACTAACATTTCAGCTTCGGTTCGGCCTAACTGAATAGGCTTTCTGATTTTCTTAAGACATTTGTAAAATTTCGTTAAGCATAAAAAGGAGAATATTATAGAACTTCGAAAATGATTTCGGAAAATCTTCTTGGAGGCCCCGTACGCAGATCTCTTAAAAGCTTCAAGTTCTATACGATCCATAAGAAGTTTTAACGAGCGCTATTCGAAATCTTAGTGAAATTATGGTTTTGACAGATAGCTTCAGAAATGTTTCTATAAAAGTAAACACGCAAGTGTAATAGAAAGTCTTATAATAGCTATTAGAAGCCGACAATACAGCTCTTACAGAGGTTGTAGGAAAATGGGGGACAAAATATAATTCTTTTTACTTTCAATTTCTTTTGAGTGATTTTTACCGCATTTAATGTTTGTTAAACCTGAAACTATTATTTGTTTTCAATTATTTGTAAATTAATGAATTGGAAATAATTATAAAACACAAAGATTTCTCTTACCCGTCTAGGAATCGAACACGGAACTCCTGCATAAGAGTCCATCACTCTACCCACTCAGCCATCTTAGATATAAAATGGAAGATGCAAAAACTTAATCAGTATTTTCCAGTCTTACTTGCTGGCTCCACTAGACATGAACGATGTCCAACATCCAAACCACAATCCAATCAGCAAACTGATTTGTATGGATATGTCACTGCACGGACATGGATTTTTGAGACTCCATTGTTTTTTTTTAAACATGTTCATAATCCGACCATGGCTCATGCTCAGTGGAGCCACCATGTTAATAACAATTTTGTAACCCGTTCACACGAAAAAACAAGATGTACAAGATTTTTTTCAAATCGCTTGTTTATTATTGAAATTAAAATCTGAAGAGCTCGGTGGTTGATTTTTAATTCAATCGCCCATTGCCTGAGGTTAAGTCTAAGCTTTTGATTTTTCAAAATTTGACCGTCGTCATCACTTTCTTGAAAACATTTATCATTGAACTCGTGTGTGTTATCCCTCATAAAAGTTTCGCCTCTCATGCTGGTAGTGGGGTTCATATCTAAGTAAAGTATGAATATTTATATTTATAAGAAAATTATAAACAGACAAACAATAGCCGCGTTTTATTATCGCTCATAACCCATATGGTTCACCTCGTGAAAATAAAACGATGTGGGTTAGTGCAAAAGCAGTGCTGTATATCAGTCTCTTTTTTTCTTATCTTTATTTGTTTTTCTTGTAAGCACTTGTCTCTTTTCCTCTCTATTCCTTATACTGCTGACAAATCGCTGACATCCATTTACAATGGTAAATAGCCCTCTGCCGGCCAGAGTGAAAACCTCTATCTGGGTTATTGAAATTAACCTCGATAAAAACCTAGATCCCATATGTTGTTTTTGTAATACATATTAAAAGAAAACCTCGACCCAGACCCAGAGATAATAAAACGCAGCTAATGAAACACACTTAAATCTTCTGGCTCTGGAGATATTTGATTTACCGATGAAAGATTTATTAAATCTGAACTTTCTTGCCGTCACGTCGTTGTCTTTCATTTGCATTCTTTTGAAGATCTAAGTTACGAGCTCTCTGGAGCATTAAGGAACGTCTCACCGCAAGGGATCTATAATAATTTTCAGACTTTTTAATTTTTTTCTACGAAGTAGACATATTCACACAAAAAAAATTCACAAACAATTTATTCAATAAACGAAAATTTATCAATGACTTAATTTAAATGACTTTGACAGATTTGAGTATCTCTTTAGCATAGACTGACATTTTCTATTATGGTTCGTTAATAAATGCTGAGAAGTCTCTGCGAAGTATTCGATAAAGCTTCCAGCAAATTGTAACCGAAACCTTTTGAAGACAAAGTGACAGGAGCTTCAATTAAATTACTCTATACAATCTTTATACAGTGACAGCTTCATGTTTCTTCGTTAATGTTATTAACAGAGGTCTAGCCGAAACAAAGACGCTAGTCTCGTTTAATTTTCTATATCAAGCTTTCAAACGACTTTAAGGAAGCAGTTATTGAAATCATAACTTCTATTAGAAATTTATTTTTAATGAAAGCTTTATATAAGCTTTATACATATCCAGACTTGCAGCATATCGATATTTCTAAGCTAATAGAAACTGAAATGTTAGTTGGGTAGTACGCAGCCGTAGTGAAACTAAAATTTTGATTACAGAAATTGACACAACGAAACTATAAAAGAAAAACTTCGTTGTGATAGCGATAAAACAGAAAATCGTAATAGATTAACTAGATCCTAGTTTCCACTTATTTTTCGTACACAATTAATTGACCGTAACATTATTTCAGACGAAAATTTGACAGTTTGTTATATTTTGCTGTTAAATTTTATTTGAAAATGAAAATAGAAGAAAATACCGTCGAAAAGAACTGAGAACACAATTATTTATAACCTTTAGGGCCAGTTTGTTCACACCTTGTCAACTTAAATCAATGATTATTCCAGTTGGTTATCATTGAATGCGTTTGTTCAGCAAAATTTTAAACAGAGAATCCATGATTTGAGCACTTAATTGGAGAAATCACTAATTCGCCGATTCTGTCTGATTTGCATGATTTAATCAAAGATTTTCTGGAATTTCGTTTGTTCATTATTGGTTATTTCCTGAGCGTAGGTATAAAAAAGAGAAACAAAATCTATTAAATTCCTTCGAACAAAGAACATAAATGAAGAGAAACCAAGCATCGTCCATTTTGCAAGAAAAAAATAAACAATTTGTACAGATTTTACTACAAATTGTAGTTATTTTATTTACTATCCAAAAATAAAAAGCTTTTTTGCAAGGCTTAATATAAACTATGCATAGAAAAACTACAACTGGGAAAAAATCCCATCACAAGGTTTCACAAAATGCCAGCACTACCTACACACTTCAACTATATATTTGGAAAAAAAAATCAATTAGCCGCATTAACCCTGAGGCCACACGAGCAAGTACTTGCAAGCAAGTTGGCTACATACACTGCCTGTCAAATTCATAATTTGCATTCCACTTGCCTCCCACTTGCTTTCCACTTGCATTCCACTTGCTTGTCTCCCAACTTGCTTCTCAACTTGCTTCACTACTGGCTTCAAAACTTGCATGCCAGTTGATAAGCAAGTTGCTTGGGTTTGTTTGTGTTAGTAAACAAATTTGTATGTATTGCAACTTGCTTGCAAGTACTTGCTCGTGTGGCCTCGGGGTAAAATAAATACAAATTTCACGTGTGTAGCTATTCTGTATAGTAATTTAACAGGAAATAATCTTAAATTGAACACAACATTATATTTCAAGCACTGATTTTCCGTGTTTTTTTTGCACAAAAAATGTTTTTTTCGAAAGCTCACTCACACTGAAATAAGTTAATGACGGAATACGTCTGACAATTGATTGACAGATAGACTGGAAAATGGAAAGATTATTGGAAAAACTATGATTTATTAATCAAACTGAAAATTGAGTGAACAAACACTCTCTGATTATCACAGATTCATAACTATGGGTTTAACAGAATCAGTGATAATCTAATTGCTGATTTAACCCACTGTGAACAAACTGGCCCTTAGCACCACAACAGACAACAAAAAAAAAAAGAACTCACATCAGACGAGAAAAAAAATGACTTAAAATTTTGAGCTTTTTTTTTTTAAATTTATTTTGACATCTTTCTGATAAAAATCTCCATATTTTGTTCGCAATCACTTTGTTTCTGATTTAGTTCTCGAGTTTGAGACCTCAATTTTCGTTTCACCTCAGCCAATGCCAAACAACAAGAAACTATCATCGGCGAATGTTTTGTGTTGGTTTGGGAGAACCTTCAAGTACCAGTTTGTCTACAGTGAGTTAAATCTGCAATTAGATTACCACTGATTCTCATAGATCAATAGATAATAAAAAGATAGGATTATAAGATTAAGGTGCTAGTTATAGCTATCATTGAAACTCATCATAGAAAATTTTAATGATTGATTTTGAGATCATTTATTATTTTGATGAAGAAATAAAGATTAAAGCCTAGTATGCAGATCGAGCAAAGACAAATTTTATCTCAACATTTTTTTTCTCGAGACAAATTCTGAAGGCGTATAGATAAAAACAAAAGTCAAATGAGAGCAGTAGCGTAGTTAGACAAATTTGAAACTTTTTCATGTACAGATCAAATTCCTTTAAAGCATTTGCAGAACAAGCAAAATTGATCGCATGCACTTGATGGGTAACAATATAATGTGGATGGATGAAAATACCTTTAAAAGTTCTGAAATTTTCAGCTTTTACTTCTCTGGAAAAAGTTGATTTTAGGGCAATTTGGTTACATTTACACTTTCTCTGTCAAAATATATTTATTATTTAAAAGAGCTCTGCCAACAAGACTTAAATTTAATAGTTTAATAATTGACTTTCTATCTTTTAAAATATATTTAGTTTATCTCCCATTTATCAAGTCATCACCTGTCAAAATATATTGAAGGATTGCCACGATGTCAATGGATTAAAAAAGCACTAAAAATTCTGAAAGTTTTGAAGGTTTTTTACTTCTCCGGGAAAAAGTGGATAAGGGCTCTTTTTTGACATTTGGCTCAAATTAACTTTTTCCGTCAAAATAATTTGTTCTTCATCTTTCAAACCATCAATACGCGGGTGGCAATGGTGCAGTGGATGTAGTGCTTGACTGCTAACTTAGAGGTGCGGGTTCGAGCCCCATTCTAGGCAGCATTCTTTTCTATATTCCCCCAGCTTAACTGGTGGCCACCCGTGGGATTTAACACCTTGATCTCAATCCACTGTGCCAAATCTTTCCTATCCTTCTACTCTTTCTTACTAGTGCCGTGCAATTCAGGTTGCATTTAAAAAGACCTAAGGTCTTACAGGCATATAGTTAAAATTATTATTATTATTATTATTATTTATTATTATTATTATTAATACTGTAAAATTCCATTGATGGATGGATGTGCTCTGTCGATGGATTAAAAAAACCATGTCAAAATCAGAAATGTTCACATTTTTCTACTGCTCCCAAGATCCAATAAAATTGCCATTTCGTTTTGGGAATCAATTTAAATTTTTTATTGAAACAAATATTTTGTGGCTTAAGGCCTAGTACGCAGATCGAGCTAAAACTTAGCTCCCATATACCCAACTAACATTTCAGCTTCGGTTCGGCCTAACTGAATAGGCTTTCTGATTTCCTTAAGACATTTGTAAAATTTCGTTAAGCATAAAAAGGAGAATATGGTTTTGACAGATCATCATCATCGTGTCCTGTTACCCCGGCTGGGGCATAGGGCGTCAACAAAACGTCTCCATCCTTCACGGTCTGCTGCAAGGTACTTAAGCTGTGGCCACGTCTTTCTCTGGGATTCTGCTTCCGCTAAGACAGTTGATTTCCATGTTGTTCTTGGTCTTCCAACCCGCCGTGCACCCTGAGGATTCCATTCAAAGGACTGCTTTGCAATTTCATCGTTTGGTTTCCTCAGTGTGTGACCAATCCAACGCCATTTACGCTTTCTTATGTCGACGTCCAGCCGCTCTTGACTTGTCCTGCGCCACAATTCCTCATTTGATATTATTTGTGGCCAGCGAATCTTTAGGATGTGGCGAAGACAGCGATTCACAAAAGCCTGCAATTTCTTCGAAATGGTAGACGTGACTTTCCAGGTTTCACAAGCATATAACAGCACGGATTTGACATTGGATTCGAAGAATCTCAACTTAGTGCGTAAGGAGATTTGACTGGATTTCCAAATTGGGGACAGAGTACCGAAGGCAGCACGAGCTTTATTTATTCTACTTTTAACGTCCAGATCCGTACCACCGTTAGCAGAAACAATACTGCCAAGGTAGTTAAATTTTTCCACTACTTCAACTGGCGTGTCCTGTAAAATAATACGCTGCTGTGTGGAGCGGCCTGTGAGCATTATTTTTGTCTTTTTGCTGTTAATTCTTAGACCACTCGACTCTCCCTTCACTTGCAGTGTTTGGCACATCCCGTTCAGCCCACTGATGTTATTTGCCAGTAGACATTATGTCATCGGCATAGTCTAAATGACTGAGCCTTTCGAACGGTCTCCATTGAATGCCCTGTAGCTCAGCTGTACCAACACTGGCCGTCAATACGTCGTCCATCGCCAGCAGGAAGAGAATTGGCGATAGAACATCCCCTTGTCTCACACCCTGTTGCACTACGAAGGAGTCGGATAGCTGCCCATTGTGCAAAACAAAACACCTCGCGTTGTTGTAGGACTCTTTAATAATGGCAACAATTTTTGGTGGAATTCCTCTACCAAGCAACGATCTCCATATACATTCTCGGTTAACTCGATCAAAGGCCTTTTCAAAATCCACGAACATGAGGTAAAGCGGTGATTGATATTCCATCGATTGCTCGAGGACGATACGCAGGGTGTTGATATGGTCGACACACGATCGACCACTGCGGAAGCCAGCTTGCTGCCTCTTGAGTGTAGACTCGATTCTATCCTTTATTCGCTCGAGTATGATTGTTGCCATTAGTTTTGGGAAAACGGACAAAACGGTGATACCACGCCAATTGTTGCAATTCTTTAAGTCACCTTTCTTTGGCAACTTAACAATCACACCATCCTTCCAGTCCCTGGGATAGCTTTCGTTTTCCCAAATGTTTTGTATCAGCGGATGTAAAATACTAGCCGCTGCTACGGGATCGGCTTTCAGGAATTCAGCTGGTATTCCGTCCAGTCCAGCTGCCTTGTTGTTTTTGAGGAGATTTATTGATGTACGAATTTCCGATTCTGACGGGGGTTCGATGTCAATACCCCTATAGGACCTGCGCATCTCGTTTAGTTGGGGCACTTCAGCACTCTGCTCAACTGAATCCTCATTTAGCAGGGCACAAAAATGGTCCTTCCATCTACGAAGCTGATCCTCAATTGATACCAAAAGTGTGCCATCCACATCCATTACAGGATGATTGGTGTTGCTTTTTTTCCCGATAACATCTTTGGCTATTTGGTACAATTCCCAGATATCTCCTCTTCTGGCAGCGCTTTCCACATTATCTGCGAGTCCATCCAACTTCACCCTCTTGTCACGTCTAACACAGCGGTAGACCATCTTATGTGCAATGCGGTACTCTCTTCGCAAGTCAGCCTTTCGTTGAACATCAGCTTCGGCATTTATTTGGATTTTCAACGATTTGCGAGGTTCGATCTTATCCCAGGTGTCTTGGGATATCCAAGAGTCTCTACGTCTCGTTCGCTTGGGTACAGTTTCGGATCCAGCCTCCATAAAAACACTTTTAATTTCACCCCACATCTCATCAATTGTTGAATTCTGGATTCCATTTAATGACGAGGCTCTGTCGTTAAGGGTGGTCACATAGTTTCGACATATGTTGGGGTCATTTAAAGCATTAGTAATGAATTTTGTGCTCCTTGCTGCATCCTGCGCTGGTTTTTGTACGGCAGCGGTTCGTAGTTTGAGACTCATCATCATCATTGACAGATAGCTTCAGAAATGTTTCTATAAAAGTAAACACGTAAGTGTAATAGAAAGTCCTATTAGAAGCCGACAATACAGCTCTTACAGAGGTTGTAGGAAAATGGGGGAAAAAAAATATAATTCTTTTTACTTTCAATTTCTTTTGAGTGATTTTTACCGCATTTAATGTTTGTTAAACCTGAAACTAATATTTGTTTTCAATTATTTGATAATTAATGAATTGGAAATAATTATAAAACACCAAGATTTTTCTTACCTGTCTAGGAATCGAACACGGAACTCCTGCGTAAGAGTCCATCACTCTACCCACTCAGCCATCTTAGATATAAGATGCAAAAACTTAATCAGTATTTTCCAGCCTTACATGCTGGCTCCACTAGACATGAACGATGTCCAAAATCCAAACCACAATCCAATCAGCAAACTGATTTTTATGGATATGTCACTGCACGGACATGGATTTTTGAGAATCCATTGTTTTTTTATAAACATGTTCATAATCCGACCATGGCTTATGCCCAGTGGAGCCACCATGTTAATAACAAATTTGTAACCCATTCACACGAAGAAATAAGATGTACAAGATTTTTTTTTTCAAATAGCTTGTTTATTATTGAAATTAAAATTTGAAGAGCTGAGTGGTTGATTTTTAATTCAATCGCCCATTGCCTGAGGTTAAGTCTAAGGTTTTGATTTTTCAAAATTTCATCTTCGTCATCGGTTTCTTGAAAACATTTATCATTGAACTCGTGTGTGTTATCCCTCATAAAAGTTTCGCCTCTCATGCTAGTAGTGGGGTTCATATCAAACCCTGAGGCCACACGAGCCAGTGCCTTTTTCGTAGCCAGTTGGGAAGCCAGTAGAGCAGCCAGTAACAGGGTTCGGCAGTACTATTTCGTAGCATATTTGGAAAAATAGGACTTAAACTAAGTTTACTCACATTTTCTTTCACAAAATATTAATAAAATAAAAATCGGGAGTCCATGCCCATTCCCTAAGAACCCAAAATTTTATAAATTTGATTAGCGATCTAAAAAATATTTGAAGATGAATAAAGCCGGAACCACACTTGTCTCGTCCGTCGTGTTCTGTATTTCCGTTTGACAAGAAAGCCAAAAGAAATGGCGAATGAATTGATAGGGAATTTTACGAATCTGTCAATTTTAAGAGTGTTAGCTTTCCATTGAGGCGGAAGTGTCAAATTCCAAATTGCAAAGCAAAAAAACAATTCCACAGCTAATTTCGATATGATAAATTCCCCATAGTGCTGATTTTGACGTTTGTAAATGAACGAGACAGTGATGTATTGCTGTTTGTTAAAGTGCTCTATTCAAGGCTTTCCCCAACCGACGCTAAACGTTCTTGGCCGACGACAGTTTTTTGTTGTTGTTTACCATTGTGTTTCTGTCATATTTTGTATCAATATTTTGTATCAAATATTATTTTGTGATAAAAATAAGCTAAGGCTCTCCAAAACCAACGCGAAACATTAGTAATGACAACGAAACTTTAGGCTTATGTTGTTTTATAATAGTGATGTTGCAAGGCGTCAGTGCGTGTGTTTTTAGTGCATTTTTATCTCCACATAAAAAGAAGTAGCATGTTAAATACAACAACAATCTGGTATAGTTCTGTATTGTTGTTGCATTTAACATGTTACGTTTTTAAGTAAAGATAAAAATACACTAAGTACTACGTCTAATGACAGTTTGCAACATGTCAGGCTTGTTAAGTGAGCATGTAAAATGCCACTCCACACCACACAGAAGATATAATGAAGTGGTAACATCTTCAGTCTTGAAAAGGTGGTAAATCGTAGAGTTAAATTTTTGTTCTTAAAATCGGAGTAGATTTACTCCATTTGGAGTAAGATCCGAACGCTGGCCAGTAGAGAAGCCAGTGTGGCATATACGTCACAGCATATACACGAATAGGAATTTGACAGGTAGTCTGTGTAGCCAACTGGCTAGCCAGTACTGGCTCGTGTGGCCTCAGGGTAAGTAAAGTATAAATATTTATGTTTAAAAGAAAATTATAAACAGACAAACAATGAAACACACTTAAATCTTCTGGCTCTGGAGATATTTGATTTATCGATGAAAGATTTATTAAATCTGAACTTTCTTGCCGTCACGTCGTTGTCTTTCATTTGCATTCTTTTGAAGATCAAAGTTACGAGCTCTCTGGAGCATTAAGGAACGTTTCACCACAAGGGATCTATAATAATTTCCCGACTTATTAATTTTTTCCACGAAGTAGACATATTCACACAAAAAAAATTTCACAAACAATTTATTCAATAAACGAAAATTTATCAATGACTTCATTAAAATGACTGACAGATTTGAGTCTTTTTAGCAAAGACTGACATTTTCTATTATGGTACTTTAATAAAGTCTGAGAAGTCTCTGCGAAGTATTCGATAAGGCTTCCAGCAAATTGTAACCGAAACCTTTTGAAGACAAAGTGACAGGAGCTTCAGTTAAATTACTCTATACAATCTTTATACAGTGACAGCTTCATGTTTCTTCGTTAATGTTATTAACAGAGGTCTATCCGAAACGAAGACGCAAGTCTCGTTTAATTTTCTATATCAAGCTTTCAAACGACTTTAAAGAAGTAGTTATTGAAATCATGACTTCTATTAGAAATTTATTTTTGATGAAAGCTTTCGAAGCTTTATACATATCCAGACTTGCAGCATATCGATATTTCTAAGCTAATAGAAACTGAAATGTTAGTTGGGTACAAAACTCTCTCTTCAAAATTTAGCCAAGCTAAAATTTAGCTAAGCATTTTAGCCGAGAGGTACGCAGCTCCAGCTAAAAAATTAAATTTTCGTTTCTTACTGTACAGCTCTTATCTGTCAATATAAATCAAAATCAATGCCAAAGGGAAAAATATATTTTATTTGATTAGATTCACTTGAAATATTGAAATAAAATTCTATGAAATTATGGAATAAAATTTCTTTTCAGAGAACAGCTGTTTTCTGTGATGTAATCTCCACAAAAATGTTATGTCAAAATTTAGCTTGGATATTAGCTGGTGTTTGGAGAGAAATGTGGGAGCGAAATTTTAGCTCGATCTGCGTACTAGGCTTATACTGCGTTTTCATTAGAGCCGAAATGAGATAATTTGGCAAATTTCGAAAAAAGTGTTTTCATCTGAATTTGGTAATTTCGTTTGACAGCCATGTTTAAATTTGACACCCCTGTTTAATTTTGACAGTTTCCCTTTATGGAACTGATTTAAAACTGTTTAAATGCAAATAGATTCTGTGTAATAACTAATGGAAGGTAATTAAATAATAAGTTTTGATCTAAAAATGCCTATCCCTTGCATATTTTATAAGTAACTGTTTTCAGCATATGGGATTAGTAAGTGACGGAATCCTGGAGGAAATATAAATTATTGAATTGTAGCCAGGAGGTCCAATGTATAACATGAATTATCATCACCCAATTACTGTCCCAATTCTACCAAAAACTCTGCTTCTCGATTCCATTGCAAAGCACACGCAAACTATGCATGTTCCTGAAACTGACGGATAGTTTACGATACATTCCAGGAAAAAAACCCATGGTGGATGGACTGAAGAATCCGACTGCTGGAGGACAAACCGTTCAGCAGCCAGCAAATGGTCAAAAGGACCACCGTGTATAGTTCTATAGCCACATTCATACATGCAGCTGCATACTTTTTTAGTTTGTCTACATCATAAACATATCTACAAAATATCAGCGTTTCTAAAATCAGACTTTTTTTCAAATTCGTTTTCATATTCAGGCCACTGTCACAGACACATGAGATGTTAGTAGATTCCCTTTAAAAAAAAAATGGATACAAATATAGGCTTCTGCTTTTGGTCATTAGACCTATTTTTTAGTGCATTATTGTCTTCGCTTACAAAAAAGTAGCGTGTTAAATAAAACAACAATACGGAGTTATACAAAATTATTGTTGTATTTAACATGCAACTTTTTTAAGCAAAGATAAAAATGCACTAAAAAACAGGGCTATTATAAACAGTCGTTGATATCCTGACTATTACATTTATTAATAGCTTCATCAACAAAAATCACTCTTCCACATTCCACTGAGAAACGTTTGGCTTGTATTTATGCCGTCTTTATTAATCCAGCAAATGCTAATAAGTTAACATAATTTCAAAATACATAATTAATGTGTACAAATTATAATCAATTATAATAAATCATATATGTACAAGATACATAAGATTATTTTTGTTTTACTATTTTCTTGGCCAATCTGGAACTTTTATTTATTTAAATTTCAACTTAAAGGTGTTTTGCTTTTTCCAGATTCGCAAAGCATGTCAAATGATTTTGCATTTTTATTCTCCATGGTTATTAATCAGTGAAGAATAATTCCATTCACAAGAATCGGATTCAGCTATCCTAAGCGCAAACGCCCACTAAAAACTAATCAGTTTTGCTGGTTGTCAATAGAAAGATTCCACACAAGTCCGATGGTATTTGGAAACGTTTGGGCAGCAACTAGGTCTTAAACAGCGTATACAGAAGTCACTAAAAAATCACTTGTAGTGAACATAAATAGATGCTCTGATTTGTGACCAGAGTAGACAAATTCTGTTTCTTGATAAGTGAATTCGTGGGGAAAGTTATGCACTCGCCGAGCTGATACATCTTGTGGAATACTATAAACATAAGGAGTCTTTGATGGGTGATAGGATTGTAACTACTCAAACTCAACTGAACAGAGCAGAGCTCATATATCACTGCACAACATCCACTTCCAATTTCCAAATCGGATAAACATATTTGTTTTATGTACCTACATACATTTCACTTCCTGCAAGATCAACTGCTGTAATAATAATAATTAATACTTCAAATATCCTTAAAATATTAAATATATATACCTAATAAGTAAATACATTCTTCTTTTTCGATTTTCCTGAATTATGTGGTGGCATTTGAAATTTCAGATTTGACATTTCAAGTCAGAAGTTGTTCGATTGTGAATTTTTATTCACAATAGCACTGAATTTAGATCTGTTCGATTTGGTTTCACATAATTTCCAACCTAATTTCGTGCAAATTTGGTTGAAATTATCTTATTTCGGAATTTGAATTTGTATGGGAAATGAGGTAATTTGGAATCTAATTTGGAAATTTTAAGCGAAATTATCTCATTTGGTCTAATGAAAACGTAGTATTAAGGCTTAATTAATATTTCTAGCCAAAAAAAAAATTCAAAAAGGCCAAACTTTCAACATAAAAACACTTTTCTTATTTCAATGACTGAACTACCTTACCAATGATCATTAAAAAATTAAGTCATTTTTTGAAGAAAGTTGAGCATATTTAAAATTTTTTTTTGAATTGAAATATTTATTAAGTCTTGAACTTTATTTGTCCATCAAAATATTAATTGATTTTACTTTCTAAACATCTCAAAATCAATCATTAAAATTTTCAATGAAGAGTTTCAATGATAGCTATAACTGGCACATTAATAAATAAATACAAATCTGTAAACATTGCGGCTGAAAATAAAAAAAATATATGTGGTCCTGCCAAACTGAATATAAATTAAAAAATGGCCGATTATATCTTTAAACTTGAAATGTGAAGCAATTTTGTTAGTTGAGGATTGATTATATGAGAAAATCAAATAATATTTGTTCACTCAATTTTCAGTTTGATTAATAAATCGTCATTTTTCTAACAATCTTTCCATTTTCCATTCAATCTGTTAAATCAATTGTCAGATGAAGCTATTTTGTACATTCTAGCTTGTGCATTCAATAGAAGGGTTTCTAATTAATTCGTTCTATATTATGTGATTGGACGAGATCGGAAGCAGAAATGCTCATACCGTGCTCAAAATCAAATGTTCCATTTAGCATGCAGAGGAACATTTGTGTTAAAACTGCAAGTATAACAAGACATGGCTTTTCATTACGTAGTGAAAACACTACATCTAAACAGCTAAGCAGAGTCATTTTCATAAATGTCGTAGAGAAAAGTCACAATCTAAACATGGACCATATTTCTAGCACACTTTTTTGTGAAACAAACCACGAATTTTTCCATTTTATAATTTTCGAATGCGTCCATCGGATCCCGTTCAACGCTTCAAGTCGCTCTGGATGCACCCATCCCTTCCTCTGATGTGTCATTTCTTTCCGAAGCGGTGTGTTGGCTTTTCTCGATTTGTTAAAGGAAAAAAATAAAATATACCGGCATTTTTGTAGTTTTTATTAAATTTTGCACTCGCAATGAAGTTTGTTTCAATAGTGTTGATTGCAATCTCAGCAATTGCATTCACCCATGCTGCAATCGATGCTGAAGTTGTGAATAAAAACGTGGAACGCACCATTGATTTAACATCACAACTCGTTAAGACTTCGTATAAAATTATCTTGGAACATTCCGCAAAGAAAGGCATCACCGCCTACAGTCTTGTGATACCAAGCAATGATCGCAAACATTTAGCCTTCATTTCGGCAAAGGATTCATCGAAAAAAGAATTAAAATATTCCGAGAAAGAAACCAGCAATGGTTTTGAGTTCCTTCTGACATTCCCAAGTGCCGCTCCCACACAGGTCGTTTATGTGGAAACTGTATCAACCAAAGCCTTGACCCCCCATCCGGCTAAGATCAGTCAATCTGAGAAGCAATTGGTGAGGTATTTCGGCAATGTTTACTTTTACAGTCCCTACAAGACGTTGACCCAGAAGACAACTGTTCATTTGAGCTCGCAAAGCATCGAATCGTACACTCAAACGAAACCAGTTGCTGTCTCTGGAAGCACAATCAGTTATGGACCATTTGAGAACATTGAAGGTAACTCTAAAATATATAAAAAAGTTAAAACAACAATTCCTAAAAAATCTTTTAAAAACAGCTTTCACTCCGGCGGAACTCGTTGTCCACTTCGAGAACCACACTCCCTTTTTATCTGTGACACGTTTGGAACGCACCTTAGAAGTCTCCCACTGGGGTAACATTGCCGTCACTGAAAATATCGACATGGTTCACTCAGGAGCGCAGTTGAAGGGCTCTTTCTCCCGCTACGAATTCCAAAAGGACGCTCGAAGTGGCCAGGCGGCCGTCAAGTCTTACAAAACCATGCTGCCAGCATCGGCTACAGGTGTCTACTACCGTGACACAAACGGCAACATCTCCACCTCGAACATGAAGGTTCTCCGCGATTCCGTTGAGTTGGACCTGCGCCCACGCTTCCCACTCTTTGGCGGTTGGAGGACTTTTTACACTTTGGGTTACAATGTCCCCTCATTCGAATACCTTTTCAACTCGGGCGAGAACTTCCTCCTCAAGATGCGCATCATTGACCATATCTACGATGATATGGTTGTCGATGAAGCAACTGTTAATATCATTCTGCCCGAAGGAGCCACCAACATCAAGCTGATCACTCCTTATTCAGTGAGTCGTTTGCCCGATAGTTTGCACTTTACTTACCTGGACACTTTCGGACGTCCAGTGATCTCATTCACAAAGAAGAACCTCGTCGAGAATCACATTCATGACTTCAACTTGAAGTACAACTTCGCACGCATCACCATGTTCCAGGAGCCGCTCTTGGCTGTTGGATTCTTCTTTGCGTTGTTTGTCCTCGTCATTATCTGCCTTCGCTTGGATTTCTCGATTTCGAAGGAGAAGGAACCACACGCACACAAAGAATAATCTTATTAGTGTCGATTTTATTTTTTTTTATATTCTGTTTAACCTTAACACGCGAGGCAAATGCATTTTATAAAAAAAAGCTGCTTTGAGTTTGCAGCATCACATTCGTTCTTGAATTCGTATTAAAGACTCCTATTATTATAGGATATAAGCGAACAATAAAAATAAATAAGATAAAATTTGTGATTTTCATTCAAGGTTATTAAAAATTGTTAGTTCATCGGGCGAATGAATTTGAGCAACAAGGATAAAAAACTCAAAAATGAACTCAGTTTGCACACCTTTCACATCCGTGCTGACTTGAACTTTCAAACACCTGACAGAGAACCGTAATAATATTCGTCGAAGAGGAGCCCAAGCTGTCTCTTTTATATGACTTTGTCTTGCTATCGATATTGTATTGATGTAAAAAAAAACCCCATCAGTGTTTGTACTTAATCTAAATTTGAACAAATTTGTTAGCCAAAACACGGTAGCAACACTTTGTGAGGGCGATTCTTTGTCGGATCCCGACTTACTCTACAACTTTCTATGTTGCTGCTATCAACAAACGTAGTCAAGCTAGGGGCAGGGAGGGGTGCTTGCTCCCCTTAACAGAAACTATCACCCCGATTACAGAATCCGGCGAATGAGCTGCGAAGGGAATCAGGCTCAATTTTGACATTTTTACTATGAGCCAAACGTCAAAATTGAGTCTAACTCCCTCCGCAGCTCATTCGTCGAATTCTGTAATGGGCGTGTATTTCATAAATTAGGCAATTTGTCTTTTTTTTTTATTCATATCAAAGTAAAACTTTTTTTACCAAAACTATTTTTTGAACGAGTGCCCCCCTGATCAAAAACCTTCGTACGCCCTTGGCTATCAATACTGACGTTTTTGTGCCCGGTCTGAGACAGGTGGTTATTTGTTTGTTGAGAACATGTTAGTTATAATCTGAGTTTTTGACGGTCAGCCCTGTGCAGGGTTTCCGCCATCTCAATTTGAAGATTGAAATCTTTTTTTGCGGGTATTAGTATAGAAATATGTATATATTTTGTGATTGAAAGATTTTGGAAAATAAGAAGGCTGTAGACAGCAACAAATTCGGAAAAAGAAGAATGCAATCCATTTTTTTTTGTATTTTAACTAGGATACCCTGAGGCCACATGAACTAACACTTTGTTGGCGTAGTGAATTTTTTGAAGTCAAGTTTTGGTAGTTTTTAATTTGTATTTAAAAAGGAATCAAATTTTACAGACGATGAACATTATCAATTCTAGTTTTTAATGTGAAATTAAGATTAACCGCGTAATTGAATGCAGGATTTCAGATATGTATGTATATGCGATAAGTCTTGAATTGAGTTTATGAATCCATAGAGGTTTCAATAGTAAAATGAGTCACATTGCAAAATAAAGGTTTTAGAAACTATTCACCATAAATCAGAATGATGCTTTATAAAAATAAAATCAATATTTAAAATGTTACCAGTAAATATCAATCACAACAAAAACTTACTTACTTACTTAAGGTGGCGCTACAGTCCGGGGTGGACCAGGGCCTCAACCAACAAGCTTCTTCCAGCCGGCTCGGTTTCTAGCTAGCTGTCTCCAGTTTCGCACGCCAAGTTGGTTGAGGTCCTCTTCCACTTGTGTGCGCCACCTTTTACGCTGTCCACCTCTACTGCGTTGTCCCACGGGGTTGGATTCAAAGACTTTCCGGGCCGGAGCATTGGTGTCCATTCGCTCTAGATGACCCAGCCATCTCAGTCGTTGGCTTTTCACTTTTGTGGCTAGGTCGGTGTCGCTGTACAGCCCATACAGTTCGTTGTTGTATCTTCTTCTCCATTCCCCATCTATGCAGACGGGACCAAAAATCACCCGGAGAATTTTCCTCTCAAAACAGCCTAACGCGTTCTCATCCACTGTTAGCAGTGTCCATGCCTCTGCACCATACATCAGGACCGGGATGATAAGCGTCTTATACAGGGACAGTTTAGTTGCTCGAGAGAGGGCTTTGCTTCTCAATTGCCTTCTTAGCCCAAAGAAACAGCGATTGGCAAGAGTAATTCTTCGTTTGATCTCAGCGCTGGTGTCGTTCGCTGAGTTTATAGCGGATCCTAGGTAGACAAAGTCTCTGACTACCTCAAAATTATAGCTGTCTATAGTGACGTTCTGTCCGAGACGTCGGTGTTGGGTGTCCTTTCTTGTGGACAGCATATATTTTGTTTTGCTTTCATTCACCGTTAAACCCATCTTCTTGGCTTCCTTCTCAATGCTCACAAAAGCACCACTGACATCACGCTTTGTGCGTCCGATTATGTCAATGTCGTCAGCGTAAGCGAGTAATTGGACGGACTTTTGAAAGATTGTGCCTCTGGTGTTGACGTGAGAGTTTTGCACTATTCTTTCAAGAACGATGTTGAAGAAGTCGCATGACAGCGCGTCGCCTTGCCTAAAACCTTTTTTGACATCAAAGGTGTCGGTGAGGTCTTTGCCGACCTTGATGGAGCAGCGTGCATTCTCCATCGTCATCCTGCACAAACGGACGAGTTTGGCAGGGATGCCAAAACTAGACATTGCTCTATATAGCTCGTCTCTATAGATGCTGTCATACGCGGCCTTGAAATCGATAAAAAGGTGGTGGGTATCGATTTGGAACTCCTGGGTTTTCTCCAAGATCTGCCGTAGTGCGAATATTTGGTCGATGGTGGACTTCCCTGGCCTAAAGCCACACTGATATGGACCTATCAGGTTGTTGACGAATGGCTTCAGGCGTTCACAAAGTACGGCAGAGAAGATCTTGTAGGCGATATTAAGAAGACTGATGCCTCTGTAGTTGGTGCAGTCCAGAGGATCGCCTTTCTTGAGGATCGGGCAAACAATACTGAGGTTCCATTCATCGGGCATGCTTTCTTCCGACCATATTTTACAGATGAGCTGGTGCATACTCCTAACCAATTCATCGCCAGCCGCTTTGAATAGCTCAGCCGCAAGGCCATCAGCTCCAGCAGCTTTATTGGACTTAAGTTTAGATATGGCTATCCTCACTTCGTCAAGATCGGGTGGACGGAATTGTTGGCCTACGGCGTCCAGGTTGAATGGTGCAATTTGC
Organism: Dasysyrphus tricinctus; assembly: GCA_963921185.1. Classification (NCBI taxonomy): domain Eukaryota; kingdom Metazoa; phylum Arthropoda; class Insecta; order Diptera; family Syrphidae; genus Dasysyrphus; species Dasysyrphus tricinctus. The sequence goes on from OY992530.1 coordinate 113,108,007, forward strand.
ATGGTAGCGGAATTCGGTTCGTCATCGCCGTTATACAATTTGCAGAAATGATTTTTCCATATCCTCAGCACCGACTGCGTTTCCACCACGATGTTCCCCTGATCGTCCTTGCAGGCTTCGGTTCGGGGTTTGTAACCTTGGGAGGTTCTTTTTACTTTTTGGTAAAACTTCCGAACTTCATTCCTGCAATGGCATCCCTCTAATTCCTCGATCGCGCGCTTCTCATGCTCTTTCTTTTTCTTTCTGAGAAGCTTGTGTTCCTCTTTCCTCTTCTGCTCGTAGAGCTCGCGAGCAGCTCTGGTCCTTCTATGCAGCGCCGCTTTGTATGCCTGTTGTTTGGCTGCATGTACTTGCCGGCATTCCTCGTCGAACCAGGGGTTTCGCTGTGGTGGTCGTGCGAAGCCCAGCACGTCAGAGGCGGCATCTCTGATGGCTTCCTGGCAGTTTTTCCACTGGTTCTCGATGTTTGCAGTTGGCGGCAAAGGACTAGTCAAGAGGGCGCGAGAGACTCGATCGGAAAAGGACCTGGCGATTTCTTGCGAATGTAGCCGTCCGACGTTGAACTTCCTGACAGTATTTCCCTGTTTTGGCTTTGGTCTGGATATCCGTAGCATTACCTTTGCTACAACGAGGTAGTGGTCCGAGTCAACGTTGGCTCCTCGGAACGTTCGGACATCCTTGATACTGGAGGAGTGCCTTGCGTCGATCGCAATGTGGTCAATTTGGTTGGCGGTTGATTGACCAGGAATTCGCCATGTCCCCTTATGAATATCGAGATGCGGGAACTGCGTACTAGCTACCACAACGTTTCGCCCCGCAGCAAAGTCGATTAGCCTGAGTCCGTTATCGGAGGTGGTGTCGTGCAGGCTGTATCTTCCGATTGTGCCACCAAAGACGTCTTCTCTTCCTAGTTTGGCATTAAAATCACCCAAGACAATTTTAATGTCATAGCTAGGGCATTGCTCATATGTCTTGTCCAGGAGCTCGTAGAACTCGTCCTTGGTGTCGTCATCTTTCTCCTCTGTGGGGGCATGCGCGCATATCAGGCTGATGTTGGCGAATTTAGCCTTGATGCGAATTGTCGTGAGGCGCTCGTTCACATAATTGAAACTCAAGACCTCTTGCCTCAGTCTGCCTCAGTCTGCCTCTAACAACAGATCCACATCCAAAAAGACGCTGCCCTTGTGGTCGGTAACAGTCACCGTAGTATACATCGCAGTCTTTCAGTTTTCTTTTGCCCGGCCCATCCCATCGCACTTCTTGGATGGCGGTGATGTCTGCTTTGTAGCAGTCTAGGGCCTCCGCTAAATGTTCGGCTGCACGTGGTCTATAGAGAGACAGAACATTCCACGTGCAGATCCGAAGTTCGTTGTCCTTATTTCGTTTGCTAGGTTCGTCAACAGTAAATCCGTCCGTATCCGAGGCTTGTTGATGCTTCGCAACTAAAAATAGCTTTACGTGGCCGGGAAGTCACCCCGACGGCACGACCCCCAACCTGGAGGACCAGACCCTATATATATAACTCCAAGGGCGGGGAGCCGGATTAACCGCTCCTTATAGGCCTGAGCTCCGAATATGTCGTAGTAGCCCGTATAAGGTGTTCACTAAGTAGTTCAGCCTAACTGGAACTGTAGACGCCACCGTTGATTCCATCTTGAGAATTCTTCCGCTGCCGCCTGGATGAAGGAGAAGTGCCTTAGTGGGAACACTCCTCCCCCCCTCTCTCGTTTGCTGCCCCCTAAAACCATCCACAGGGATTGGAACCCCATCTTCAGTTAAAGGTACTAGGCACCCGATGTTCACCGCGGGGAGGTGAGAGTAGGAGTTGATAGACAGAGGTTCGCTTTGAAACAAAGCTTGTGGACGCTTGTGTCCTCTTGAATGCACATGTCTACTCTTTGAACATCTCACAACAAAAACATAAATGTTAAAAAAAGAGCCAGGTTCTTATATATACAATAAACCTGTGCGTAGAAAGTCAGCCAAAAAAAGATACATAATGTATGTCAAGTTTTAAGCTCTTGAAGTTTAATTTAAAATATCTGAATTAGAATAATATCGAAACAAATCCAAATTATGACAGAAAGTTTTCATACATTTTAAATTTGTGATTAAGTAAGTATTTAAGAGAAAACTTGCCAAGTAAATCCACCAAATTTTATTCAGTAATCATTAAATACTAAAGGAGAATGGGCATTTTTGGGCGTTAGCGGCCATCAATGAAATTAGTGTCAAATGAAAGGTATGTTACTCAGTAAGAACTTTTACTTTGAGCGTTACATTGCACTTCATTTAGAAAAGAAGATATTTCAATGTTAATATAATGCAATTGCATTGGAAATATCGCATAGAAATTATATTATTAGTGTGTGTAATGCTTTATCCTTACTTCAAAATATATCGTGAAACTGTAGTATTATGGGTGAGGGGATTTCAGAAGCTCCCTAGGTCATGTTGCGGGTTTAAACAGATCCAGTATTGATTTTCAACATTTTTTTATTTTTTAAATATATTAAGGGTATTCATGCAACAGCGTAAACTCGTCGTAAACATCGTAAAGTTGTAAACTTCGTAAATATGTCAAATTTTCCATACAAATTGTGACAGAATTACGAAGTTTAAAAGTTTACAACGTTTACGACGACTTTACGCTGTTGTATGAATACCCATATTATTTTAATGAGGATTTAGACCCCATGTTTGATGAAGACGTTAATATAGCAGGTTGACTAATTGGCGCTTTCCAAATGCCAATACATGATAGCGTAAGTAAATCTACATTAATAATGACCTTATAACGACATGGCCGGCTATGATTTAATATACGGTATTATGGCAAATGTACTTATTGATGGTGTTATATGGGCATTTTTACAAAAATGGAATATACAAAGATTCCTGAGACTGTCTAGATTTCTTAGTTCACTTTCCTTTTCTATTTTTGCATTGGTTAGAGACCAGAATACTTAGTAAGACTTGATTAAAGTATTAAAACAAAAATGCATTTTTTTTCGATTTTGAAGTACACCACAGTGAAAAAACTTCTGCACGGTGATTGGAGGACTCAACCACATCCAAAAATAACAAAATAATTCTTGGCCGCTCACGCCCATGTTTCATACAAATTTGCCCATTCTCCTTTCTGTCATGATTTGGAAATGTTTCGATATAACTCTACTTAAGATATTTGATATTAAACTTCATGAACTTAAAACTTGGCATATATTTTAGATCTCATTACTTTTTTTGGCTGACTTTTTACGCACAGGTTTCTTGTACATATAAGAACCTGGCTCTTTATTTAAAATTTATGTTTTTGTTGTGATTTCACTCCTTTTTGCAAAGATTGTGAAAATCATGCCCTACCGCTCTACAAAGTTTCATAATTCTACGACAACCGAAAGTGTTCCATATAAATAATAGCAATTCTGATAAAGTGGGTAGATGACACGCCGCTGAATGGAAAATTCCAAATTTTCGATTTTTTTCTTTCTAAGTACTTCAAGCCCTACCGACCTACCAATTTTCATCGTTCTGCAACAATCGGAAGTGCTCCATATAATTTATAAAATTTTTTAAGAATGTGGTTGGATGCCACGCCCCTTGATTGGAAAATTCCTATTTTTCAATTTTTTCTTTGTAAGTACCTCAAGCCCTACCAACTTACCAATTTTCATCGTTCTACAATGATCGGAAGTGCTCCATATAATTTATAAGAATATTTAAGAAAGTTGGTGGATGCCACGCCCCCTGAATAGAAATTTGCAGATATTCGAGTTTTTCCTTTGTATGCAACACAAGGCCTACCGTTGTGCGAAATTTCAAGCTTCTACGATGTCGGGAAGCGCTCCATAATTTTGATGATCTGTCAGTGAGTCAGTCAGTTACGGTTTTTTCGATTTTTGAAGTCATCTCGGGAATTGCTAATGCTAAAGAGTTGAGATTTGGTGAGCCATATTAGCTCAGAAAATACAGCGAATTTGAAGTTTCTGACTTTATTGGTACTGAAGTTAGAGGGGGGTTGAAAATCGCCTGAGTCTGTTCCTGTAAAAAGGGTGTAGTGCCGCGAACTTGGCAGGACACTACCGTGCCCTTTGATTTTGTTTATAAAAACCTTTTTTTTTGGTGAAGTGAAAAAAATGTCTGTAAAATTTTATTCCATTATTTTACCGCTATCCCGACCCTGAAGACAAAAGAAGTTTTTTATGGGAAAACACTCGTGAAATGTTCAATTATAAGAACCTGGCTCTTTATTTAAAATTTATGTTTTTGTTGTGATTTCACTCCTTTTTGCAAAGATTGTGAAAATCAAGCCCTACCGCTCTACAAAGTTTCATAATTCTACGACAACCGAAAGTGTTCCATATAAATAATAGCAATTCTGATAAAGTGGGTAGATGACACGCCCCTGAATGGAAAATTCCAAATTTTTGATTTTTTTCTTTCTAAGTACTTCAAGCCCTACCGACCTACCAATTTTCATCGTTCTGCAACAATCGGAAGTGCTCCATATAATTTATAAAATTTTTTAAGAATGTGGTTGGATGCCACGCCCCTTGATTGGAAAATTCCTATTTTTCAATTTTTTCTTTGTAAGTACCTCAAGCCCTACCAACTTACCAATTTTCATCGTTCTACAATGATCGGAAGTGCTCCATATAATTTATAAGAATATTTAAGAAAGTTGGTGGATGCCACGCCCCCTGAATAGAAATTTGCAGATATTCGAGTTTTTCCTTTGTATGCAACACAAGGCCTACCGTTGTGCGAAATTTCAAGCTTCTACGATGTCGGGAAGCGCTCCATAATTTTGATGATCTGTCAGTGAGTCAGTCAGTTACGGTTTTTTCGATTTTTGAAGTCCTATATCTCGGGAATTGCTAATGCTAAAGAGTTGAGATTTGGTGAGCCATATTAGCTCAGAAAATACAGCGAATTTGAAGTTTCTGACTTTATTGGTACTGAAGTTAGAGGGGGGTTGAAAATCGCCTGAGTCTGTTCCTGTAAAAAGGGTGTAGTGCCGCGAACTTGGCAGGACACTACCGTGCCCTTTGATTTTGTTTATAAAAACCTTTTTTTTTGGTGAAGTGAAAAAAATGTCTGTAAAATTTTATTCCATTATTTTACCGCTATCCCGACCCTGAAGACAAAAGAAGTTTTTTATGGGAAAACACTCGTGAAATGTTCAATTAAACTTTGTATTTTCATATAATAGGTTTGGTAATAAATAATCAATAGAAAAATTTAAATTTTGGTACAATAATGTAGTCTTTATATTACTATTCAACTAAAAAAACTCATAAAAATCGAAACCGAATATTTCCTCAATTTTAAACCCATAGAGGAAGTCTAACTTAATTGTCACTAATGGAAGAAAATAACAGCTTTTTTCAATACGCCATTTTTACTTTCGACATTTTTACTTTGGACATTTTTACTTGTTGCATAGCCGTGTTTGGGCATTCTCCCACCCACAGGTTTTTTTCATTTTGTTTTTTTTTTTTTCAATCAAAAATAACGGTACATGTTATAAATTTTTGTCATGCAATATTACATAAACGATTTTTTCTCAAAAACGGCTCGACGACTTTTGCTAAAAAATTTAAAAAATTACTATTAATAAAAAGGCTACCTTTGGGTGGGAAACAATTTAAAAAAAAAATGGTTATATGGCACCTCCCAAGCACCATTTTCTTTATTTTCTTCAAAACGGTATGACTGAATTCAATCATTTTTGTATGCAAAAGCTTCTAGAAAATACATATACATAAATAAAATTGTTTACCAAAATTAAAAAAATAAAATGCACGACTGGGTCGCACGTACTTGCTCTTATGTTCAAGACACTGCGAGTTTAAGAAAATTGTATATACCATCATGGAAATTATGAGAGAAAAATGTAGAGAAGCATGAAATACGACATTTAAATTAGCTGAAACAACTCTTTCGACAGTTTGAGGTGAAAAAAGTATGCCATCTTAATTCATGATGGAATATGATTGTATGGAAAAAAAATTAAGGTCGTTGGAGCGGTTTTTTTTAAAATTAATATCTTATATATAAAATTCCTAAAACATTTTTAAGAACAAATTTTGGTATGCAGATTTAAACTAAATATTTATGTGTATATAAAACTAAAATTTGAAAAAAAAATTGTCAACCCGTTTTTGAGATATCGAATTTTCAAAAAAAAAGTTTGAAACTTTTTTTAAAAATCCAAAAACTTTTTTTTTTGAAAATTTTGATAGGCAATATTATTTAATCTTATCTGAAATTTGTATATAAAAAAATTCATTTAAATCCGTTTAGCCGATAACGAGAAAACTCAAAATAAAAAAATACGTTCTATGACAGGTACTACTCATAGTTGCTATGTGTAAAATTTTATAATTTTTGATGGTAGATCGTACTAATTTTAGTATATGAAAAAAGTTTAATCAAAATCGTAGGAGTCGTTTTCAAGCAAAATAATATTTTCCTTTGCGTTTTTTTCACTTTTGTATGTATGGAAGGTACCGTTATTTTTTCATAAATGTAAAATTTTTTCTAAAAATATTTTAGAGAGTACTAAAAAAGTCTTAAATATCGAGTTTCAAAAAAATCTATGATGCCGTTTTCGAAATATTTGATTTTCCAAAAAAAATTATGAAATTTTTTTAAACATCCAAAAAATATTTTCTCAAAAATGTTGGTATACAAAACTATTAACATTTTTTGGAAGCTTCTGTATAAAAAAAATAATTGAAATCGGTCATACCATTTTGAAGAAAATCAAAAATTAAAAAAATGGTTCCTTGGGAAGTACCATTAATAACCAGTTTTGAAAAATGGTTTTCCACCCAAAGAAAGCCTTTACTAAAATAAATTGATTGAATTTTTTAAGAAAAGTTGTCAAGCCGTTTTTGAGAAAAATACGATTATGAAAATTTGCCAAAAAAAAATGTATGGCAGGTACCGTTATTTTTGGTTCTAAAAAAAAATGAAAAAAATATGTGGGCATAATCACCAAAAAACACTATGTACCAAGTTTGAAGAAAATCGATCGAGCCGTTTAAGCTTTAGACGAACAGACAGACAGACAGACAGACAGAATTGTGCCACCCACTTCTTTGGTGTTCTCTATCATCGTAATATCATGTTTGATTGTTATCTCAAAATTTTTTTCACGAATCCAAAACTTGCCTTATAGTAGGTACCTATAATCGCAAGTAAAAAATATTTTTGGATTTTTAAAATATGATTCAAAATTTTTCCTTGATAATCAAATGAACTCGATACTAAAGATTTTTTTTAACACTCTGTAAAATATTTTAAGAGAACAATTTACTTTTACGAAAAAAAACGGTATTTTCCATATTAAAGCTTTAAAAACGTTATGGAAAAATTGTTCTCTTCTCAAAAACGGCTCCTACGATTTTAATTTGACTTTTCCCTATGCTAATTAGAGCAATCTAACAGTTAAATTATAAAAAATTTAAAATTTAGCAACTATTAATAGTAGGTACCTTTTATGGAATGTTTTTTTTTTTATTTGAATTTTATTTTTACCGGTTAAACAGATTAAGACTAATTTTTTATATACAAATTTTATATAAGTGAAAATAATATTACATTTTCAAAAAAGAAATTTTTGAAAAAGTTTCAAATTATTTTTTTGAGTCGCCCTACGTGAAGCTCGTATGCACACCGTCTTGTATACATTTAATTGTGACATTTTTACATTTATGGATATAGTGCGTACCCACTCACACCTACCAAAGTTTGAACAAGAAATTGTGCGTTCTGCTTTTATTTCAATTTCAGTTCATTAAAAATGAGAGAAAAATGTAGTGTCATACGAGCTTAAAGTCTGATTCACAATGCGACGAGAAAACGAGACGAGAGACGTGATTCGCTGTCATCTTTTTCTAGTTATAAAATCGTTTCTTAATTCACAATGCGGTAAGATTTTTTACAACCAGACCTTTAAAAAAAAAAAAAATAACAATAATAAAAATTATATCCTTGGTGTGACGCACAGTGGGATGAGAAGCGATTCTAGCGCGCCAAAAGTATTCTTGGGGTAATTATATGGAATAAAGACCTAATTTTGATAAGCTTTTATAGTTTTGAGGTCGTTGCAGCCGTTTTTAATATTTTTCCAGGGTGGTGTCAAAAATTAGGCAGAAGAAAGTGGCAAAAAGAAAATTCTATCAGTGTTTGAAAAAAGGGTGTCCCTTAATGCAGGATTATTTGAGAAATGATTCTTAGTTTTTTTAATAATCGATAATCCGGTAGATAAAATTTAATTTTAAGCAAATTTGAGTGTTTATCAAATTAAACAACCCAAAAAACGCAGAAAACACTCGTGACGACTTATTATAACGGAATATATTACCGACCTTGAGTCACCAGGGAGAGCAGTTTGACTTTCGTGGCTATCTCTCAGTAAAAGTTAAATAAAATTGTTAGTTGGTGGTAGTTGGTAGCGATTTTTATAGGAGTGTAAGTATACATATTGGACTAGCTAATGGAAGTATAGGTAAGAGGTTCCATGACGTTCCGGATTTTTGGCAGACTATACAAAAAAAAAAAAAGATATAAAAATTGTTTAAATAAAATGATTTAAATAACAAACAACCTGTGAATTAATTTTATTGGAATTGATTGTTTATAATAATGACACTATTGGTAAACAAGAAAAAAAAAATCTAGCAGATATCCATCCTTAAATAGGATCAATATCGACATTTTAAAAAAGCAGTAATTTGACTTCATAATTAAGATTATTCATAACCTTCTAAGAAACGAGGAATTAAAAAAAAGTGCATGACGTTTTACAAAAATTGTCTCTCGATTTTTTCATGCCCAGGTATTGACAACATTCCCTGAAAAAATTACGCATTTTAGAGACCATTTTTTATACCACTTTTGGCGCACTAGAATGACTTCTCATCCCACTGTGTGACGTGACGACGAGAAACGCTTCATTGTGTATATCGTCGTAAACTTTCATTGTTTGAAATTCATTTGACAGCAAGAACGGGATCTCGTCACGTTCACGTCTCGTTTCCTCGTGGTATTGTGAATCAGGGTTAAGGATTAATTTTTTTTTTTACTTAATACAAAAAGAACTGTACTGGCTCCTATTTGCTTCTCGAAATACCTTAGACGAATTTTTGAAAACAAAAAAACGCTCCTACGCCATGCAATTTTTTTAAGAAAACAATTTGCAGTGAAATTTCTTTGTTCGGTCTTTTTTGATTCCGTGAAAAGCGAGGAGGAGATGGAGATATTGGACAGAGTTATTATTTCGCAATGAATATTAACAAGCCTAAATAAGAACCGATAGTCCATCGACCTCGAAACCTCTCAAATTCTTAAATTAATAAAAAAAAACAAGTTAAAATTGTATTTTATTTTATAAATTATCATTTTTAGGAAATAATAACAAAAATAGTCAACAAAAATAATTTTGGCCAGGTTATTAATAGAAATATACTTCTATGTACATATCTAGCAGGGTTGTCGCTATCTTCAAATAAAGTGTATTCGTTTTCACGAATAACAACCGGGATTTGGATTTGTATCAAGGAAATTGGGTTCTACAATTTTGTTTTTTTTTGGGGAAAGAAGAATGGGCAAAAATGTATGGCGATTGGTCCAAATTTCTCCACGTACGAGACCTATGCAGTTGAATAGTCCGATTAATATGGAGTAAAGCCAAAGAAAAAAACAATGGGAGTCAAAAGTTGCAGTTACTGATATTACAGTAATGATAAAAATCGTAATATCATAGTATTACTCATTTTCATATTCGATTGATACAAGAACTCGTGAATTCGAAAGTTAAAGGAAGCGTAGAGATCTAACAAACTTATTGCTGTGGATAGCCATTTGAAAAGGTCACGCGACATAACAAATTGAAACACAAGTATTTTATTTTATTTTCTTATTTTTATTTAAACCTTGTAAAATAATTTGAAAGAGACAACATAATACATTTAATAGAATAACATTTTTTCCCATAACTTCGTAAGGGAATTTTTACTCTTATTATTTCTAATATTTAGGATGGAAGAAAAGAGTAAAATCTATAAATTTATTATAAGTTATAAGATAACTCTTAAAAAGTTATATTTTGTTTTTCAATTTAAAAACTCTCGAAACAATAATAGAAAATTAATATCATAGTTTATTATATAGATTTATAAATTGGTTTGTATTTTAATATTTTATTATAAAAAATAACGAAAGAAATAAAACGATCTTATTAAATTTCATTTCTTAAATTTTTATTTTTTTTATTGTTTCATATTTTATATCTTTTTTAAATCTTTTTTTTTCGGATATTTACAGTAAATACTAAGATTATAAATGTGATTACATAAAAAAAATAACTAAAATATTTTTTAAATCAAAATAATAATAATTAAATCAGGACAAGATTTAGGTAAGGGGAACATCATCATTGATTATTGCAAAAAGAAACTGATTAACAAAATGTTGAATGACTGACAAAATAAAAAATAACTATAACTGAAAGTTTTATTTTCGTGAGTAAAGTTCCTTATTTCTTTATGAATTAAAATACAAAATTAATACGATGTATTGTTTTTTTTTCTTTTTCTTTTTTTAACTTAAACTTCAACCTTAAATGGAGATCCGGGAATATGTTCATCACCCCATTTGACTATGAGAATATAATCGCCACGCTCTCGCACCATATAACTCACATTGTAGTTGTTGAGTCCTGTGTGTTTGATGTTGAATTCTTCGCAAGGACCCTTTGGACCATACATGCCAACATATAGGATGTTGTTACCTGATTGAATAAACAATTTAGTATTTTTAAATAAACACAATAAATGTCAAACTTACCCGCATCTGTAGCACCGATTGTAAACTGATTTGATTTGCCCATGAATCCCCTTTTCAGGCCCATTCCCTTCGATGTGATCTTGGTGGCATCAGATTTGAAGATCGGGATGTGAGCGCCTGTGTTCTTGCCACTCTTGGCAGTTTTGGAAACAGTGTCTACAATAACTGTGGATGTTTCCTGGGCACCTTCTTCGACAAGTTTATCTCCTATAAAGCCAAGTTAAGAAATAAACGTTAAGTAAAACCGTCTTATAATGATCAAAAAATTCTTACCTGTGCAATTGATCTTGAAAGGTGATCCAACGATGTGCATGTTATTATACTTAATCGAAGCATAGTAGTCACCAGGCAGAAGGGGTGTGTACCTACATTTGTAGCCCTCCTCGACTTCCGTACAATCGAGAGACACCTTTGAGGGACCATCAATTGTGACAGATAACGAACCCACACCGGCATTACATGTATTAATAATGAAATCGGCCTTGTGACCTGACTTCACTTCTTCCAAGCCCAGTCCGGAGGCATGAACAGCAGCTGGATCAGCTACATCCTTACCAACCTTGATTCTGAATGGTGATCCGGGAATGTGGACTCCATTGAACTTAACATGAATAGCATGGATTCCATTTTCGCGCGGGTAGAAACGGACTGAGTACATTTCCTTATCGATCACCTGGATGAAGCAATCATCATCGGTGCCTGATGGGGCAACAATCTTTGCATCGAGCTCACCCTTGGCGCCGTTTTTACGCACCATAAACTGGTAAGGCGCATCGGCTTGAATATTTCCTTGTGGGAATTGTTGGACTTCAAGCTTGTGAGCGTCACCTTGTTCGGGAGAAATGTACACCTTGTAGGGTGAGTCTGGAATATGGCGGTCATTGAACTTCAAGCCAACACGGTACTCGCCGGGTTCGGTGACTTTGTAGGAAACATCACAGGAACCGTCCTTGCGATCCTTGAATTCAATTTCAGCCTTGCTGGGTCCTTCAACTGAGATAGCAAGTGAGCCACCGCCAGCTTCACGAGTCCATACATTGAATTCAGATGGTGCACCAACTTGACCACGTTCCAAACCAGGACCGCCAGCCTTGACCAAATGGGAGCCAAAGTCCCTAAGAGGACCAACTGTGAACTGGAATGGTGATCCAGGGATGTGCATTTCCTTGTAACGAACAGACACGGTGTGGACTCCAAGTTCCTTTGGAACGAAATGGACTGAGTAGAGTCCGTCTTCAACTTCTTGGATTTCAGCATCTTCAGTGACTTTGCTGGGAGATGTAACGCATGCTGCCAAATCGAACGATGTGATACCGGGCATCTTGAAGGTCAACTTGCACTGACTTCCGATTTCAGTCAATGGCACTGCATCACGCTCACGCTGAATCTTCTCACGCTTCCTGTTCGAACCCTCACCTGTTACTTTGACAGTAAATGGTGATCCTTCAACATGATGATCGGCGAACTTCAGATTCACAATATAGTAACCAGGTTCGGTTGGCTTGTAGGAGATGCTCAAAGTTCCATCATCCTGATCGGTGCACTGAATCTCAGCTTTGCTGGGACCTTCAATGGACAGCGAAAGACCACCATAACCAGCATTGCGGGTGTCAACGGCAAAAGTGTTGTCAACATGGGTTTTACCCTCTTCGAGTCCCTTGCCAGAGACTTTGACTTTTTTGGCATCACCAACTTCACGTTCACACACGGTCACCTTGAATGGTGAGTTCGGGATATGCTTGCCCATACGCTTAACGGAAACCAAGTGTTCACCAGTTTCGCGAGGTGTAAAGGAAATACCAATATTACCACTTGGCATACGCTTCAGGAAACATGGTTCCTCAAGACCTCCAGGAGCTTGAATAGATGCATTAAGAGCCCTCAAATCATCATCGGTGATCTGACCGGGAAGTGTGACTTCAGAGCAGGAACCAACGGAAATCTGATTACGCTTGCGACCTTCACCAGTAATTTTGGCAAAGAAAGGTGATCCCTTGATGTTCTTATCTCCAAAACGAACAGAAATTTGGTATTCTCCAGGAGCAGTTGGAAGATATGTAACTGAAACTGTACCATCTTTGTTGTCATGGTATTGAATCTGTATCAGAAAAAAATGTCATTCAGAAATATAAAAATGAAGAAAAGTAAGTCTAAGCTTCTTACATCAGCTTTGCTAGGTCCTTCAACAGCTAGAGAAAGACCACCGGCACCAGCACCCTTGGTAGAAATGGTAAAGTTACATGGCTCTCCGGATACACCATGAGTTAAACCAGGTCCGTAGGCGGTAACGTAACCCGATGAAATGGAATCAACGTGGAATTTGTAAGGTGAACCTTTGTTAGAAAAAAAAAAAAACAAATTGAAGGTTAGAATGAATGAAAACTCTATTAGAGTTCTGTTTCATACCTTGAACTTGTTCTCCATTGTATTTGACAACCAACTCGTGAATGCCTTCTTCCTTGGGATCGTATTTAATCGATACGGTACCATCACGGTTGTCTTCGATAACGGGTAGATCAACTTTTCCACTTGGCATTTTTACTTCAGCTAAAATAATAATTTTATTTCATTAGTTGTTTTCAATAATAATTTAAGAAAAAAAAAACTTGAAATTTTGCTTTTGGTGATTCATTGGACAGTTTATTAGATAGTGATTGAGACTAGTGTTTTTTTTTATTATGCGCGCACTAAAGGGGTTGTAAGACAAATACATTCTCCTCTTTAGACTAAAATGAGCGAGTTGTTTAAAGTTGCCTAAAATTTTAAATGGCGCCCAACGAAAAACAATTTGTCTTAAATTTAAAATGGTGCCCAACGAAAATTATATGCGCACACTAAAGGGGTTGTAAGACAAATACATTCTCCTCTTTAGAGTAAAATGAGCGAGTTATTTAGATTTGCCTAAACTTTTAAATGGCGCCCAACGAAAAACAATTTGCCTTAAATTTAAAATGGCGCCCAACGAGAATTTGCTGGAATGCCAAAAGCTATTAGTAAGTATTTATGATTGTTCTTTCAGACTTTTTTGTGCATCCCAGATTGGACTATCAATCTTCCTGGCCTATGTATGGTCGGGTATTAGCATTGTCTAATAATAATATACAATCAACCGGTGCGGTGCTTTGCATCTTTGCTGTGGCTTTGTGATGAGTCTTATATTATGAGGAAAATGCAAATTGATTGACAACGCTAAATTGCTACCTTATCCTTACCCACTATTGTGCCCCACTATCACGTCATTACCTCATAATAACTTATGGTATTTTAAGCAAATTATTTTAAGTACTTTTTCTTCTTCCAGATACTCCATCATTGACCTACTAAAAATCACAACATACACCGCAGCAAATTTTATCTTCCAATAAAATCAAATAAAAAATTAAAGCAAACATTAAATTAAAAAAAAAAAAAATTAACACACAACAAACAGATTGTCATAATCAAGTGTTCAATTAATATCTCTCAACCATTAAAATATGTACCCCATATGGTTTCTATAAGAAAGTCCAAAAATAAAATTTAATCTCAACCATATTTCGTAAATTTCGAAGGGAATCTTCTTGCGGGAGGTATCACCTCACGCATCGGCCACGGGCCACACCGCCCGCCACCGATTTGTAATTTTAATTTTATCTATGGTGGATCATAAATCATTTGGAACGTACTCATTCCTTGCACCAAAACCGGAAATAGGACGAAAATAGTCAAAGAGACGGGACACGGGACCTGTGCTGTGGTCTTTGGTGTATGTTATGAATTAATGATGTATGTCATTTGAGAGTTGCCAATTAAAAGGGGAGAAATTTGTTAGGGTCGATAAAGTAGATAAGTCGTAAGTATAAATTCAGAAGCTACCTGTTAAGATCGGTCCTCTGAGTTGAGTGGGAACGATTTTGAAGAAGTAAAATTTCGCACACCGGAAATGTGTAAATATAAATGTTTGACGATGTGTAAAATTAAGAAGCCTTTATAGAGGACATGAAGTGCTATCTGAGTATACTGTGAACAGTATAATATTTTTGGCAGACATTCAAGAAAAGCAGATTATTATTTTTGTTAAGATGAAAAATTTTTGTTTATTTTATTTACTTCTTCAGTAAAAGGGATATCAAATCAGTCATAAATAATGAGGAAAGAGGAAGAAACTTAGATATCAGCCACTCTGAAGCCGAATAAGAGTGACTGCTTAGAGCCCTCAAACCTTATAGAAGGTTTATGAAGAATTTAAAATTAATCATAATACCGTAGCAATGTTCCATTGCAATAAAAAAAAAATAATTCAGATCGGATTTTGATATTTATTCTTTATTTAACTTTTTTTTTTAAATATGTAATAATTTAAAAATCTAATGAAAATGACACTTAATTCTAATGCGTTTTTTTATAGTGATATATAAAATCAAAAGTGGTTGATGTAATTAAAAATTGGAATTTAAACATTAACGAACTAATAAAATTTTTAAATGGCTTTCAACAGCTGAATATTCAGGTATTTAAATGGCTAAAATATTAATTAAACGTAGCACGTGGAATTCGAAGTAGAGGAGGTATTAAAAAATACACCTGCTCCCATTAAGTATTAATGTCTACAATTAGACATTAAGCGGTGAGCACTATCCACAATACACATATGCCGAGATGAGCTCACTAGTCATTCATTCTTCTCGTTTTCTCAACAGGAACGTACTTTTTTCATGGTCAAGTCCAATGCGGTCCAGCGTGGGCTCGTCGGCAAGATCATCGCTCGTTTGGAACAGAACGGCTTCAAATTGGTCGCCATGAAATTTATGTGGACTTCCAAGGACTTGTTGGAGAGTAAAATAAAATGAATACATTTTGTGACGCGACAGAGCTCGTGGAGAACCAGGGCCTAGTGACTTACAACTCCCAACCATTCCTGTGTGCGTGTTGTTAGCAGGAATGGAGGGGACCTACAATTTTTTGCCGAGTCCGAACGGCTAGATGAGAAGCATTTATTTACGACAACAGTTACTCTTGGATTATTTATTAGATCCTCGCAAGAGGCAGTACCTTGGAAATAATCATCAGTTGTTAAGGTAGTAGCTGGGAATCGAACCCAGACCTTTAGCATGACAGTCCAATGTACTAACCATTATGCCACGATGCTCGTCCCTTTCCCCCGGTTTGGTTAGTTACATGAGATCCGGCCCAGTAGTTCCAATGGTGTGGGAAGGTTGAACGTCGTGAAGATCAATCGCCAGATGTTGGGTGCTAAAACCCTGCTGACTCTCTGGCAGGAACTATCCAGAGTGGCATTGAGAGAAATGATCGGGCAGGTGAACTGGCGGCAAGGATCAACCCTTCATAGCTCATTTGCGGAAAGAGTCAGCATTCCCCTAGGAGTTGTGAAGGGCAATATATTCTCAATATTCCTTAGTGAATTCAATCGTAGTTCGTGATGGAATAGCTTAACCAAATACAAAATATGCAGAAAGATCTGGTCAGTCTATAATAAATCTCGAACAATTGATATGATGTGGTAGACCCAGGCAAGACATAGCCAGATTCGTTGCAACTTGTACTGGTCACTAGCCAGAAGGAAAAAATCGGCGATACTGGATATTCCTTACAATAGTCACTATCGCAGCTGTGGGGACCAGCAAGAATAGAGGAAACAGTCATTCACTTTCTTTTGTAAATGTCCTGCTCTGGTCAATATGAGATCACAATAGCTTAAGATCAAGGATTTCATCTCTTTTCTCTACGTGACGAAATAGATAGGTTACTTTTGTATCATGATCCCCTGCAGACTCCCAAGGCCGTGAGCAATTGGAATTGGGGTTTCTGCGGGGTTTCATGATGCTAAATGACAATGATGATCTATCTATTCTGCTATCTGCCAAGCTTGGCATAACGCAGTTGGCTTCAGGTGGGAAACGATCCAAGTGAGTGAGTGTCTAATGACCCACCTCCTGTCGTTTGTGCTGGCTCACAATTACAAAATACAACAACCACACTTCACGTCCGTTTGCTGTTTTCAATGGTGGTTGAGCAGACGGAGTCCCACGAAATCTCACATCCAATAATGTAACTGGATGATCTCCTGAGGGACCGTATATGTGCTTTGAACAAACCAACAAACTGCCTATATACTGGTATTTGCTGTCAAATTCAAGGCGTGGAATATAATCTTCAGAGGATATGCCTACAAATCCTTAAGCTAATCCACTTTCATCCACAGATGCCAAAGGAGTAAGGTGCTTTACATATGAGCTGTGATTTTCTAGTTGTTGGTCACGTAGAAAATATAAAAATATTAAATTTTACAATTTAAACTAATTTTAGAACGTGTTTTTTTTTAAATTTTAAATAGGATCTTTTATATGCACTCTGTCGAAAAGTTAAAAAAAAAGATTTGTTGACATTTGCGCTTGGAATTGAATAGACAAATTTATTCGCATTTTCTTTAGACCCAAATTAAATTATATGGATTTGAACGGCATGGCTTCGATTTGGTTTATTCTCGAAAACAGTTTATTTATTAAAATGTCAAGTTCTGACAAAATATTCCAATGTCTACTTCCAGATTCGCTTTTAAGAAATTTATAAAATTTAAATCCGCCATTGAAAGCGATCCGCTGCACTTTCTGGAAGAAGTCTATTGGCCTCGGAGATTTGGCATTTTGATACCGTAACATTTTTTTTTTTGCAGGGTTTTCTTAAGTCACCAATAACCCTAAAACGGCCTACGCCCTCAGCCTCAAAGTCAA
The DNA here is from genome assembly GCA_963921185.1 of Dasysyrphus tricinctus. NCBI lineage: Eukaryota > Metazoa > Arthropoda > Insecta > Diptera > Syrphidae > Dasysyrphus > Dasysyrphus tricinctus. Next base: position 113,125,598 of record OY992530.1, read on the forward strand.
ATGCCTGAAGGAAAAAATATCGCTAAAATCACTGAAACCATCCTATTCACGCCAATCACGTTTTAGTGATAATACGTAAAAGTTCAATTTGCTTTGCAAAGTATGATTTGTATGATGGCACCAAATCGTATAAGTATGCATATAAATACATATATTCGTGTTTGCACAGGGCGCCAAATTTTACTTGAAAAGACCCTGTAGCACTTTAATAGTTTAAGATAATGAAACGGTGTTTTTGATCTTAATTTCTCATATCAATTAAATATTTTGTTAAAAAGATCTGAGGAAAATGTTTTCTGTTGACAAAATTGTATTAACATATTTTCTTCTTTTAACAAAAGAATTAAACAAATGTTTTTGCTAATCTATTCTGACAGCAGACACACGCAACTTAAAACAAATCTTTTGATACTTTATTTATTTTTCTATTTGTTTTTTTTTTTTTTTTTTTTAATAAAACTCGGAAATAAGGTCCATCTGTCATTTGTGGAATTTTATTTAGGTGCTGTACATGCATTTGTTTTTTGATTTTTTATTATATTTTTCAGAACCAGCACCTGTGTTAGGTGATTTTCTTTGATTAAAATTTATTCGTTTGAATGAATTGATCTATGCTAAAAGCCTATGTACGTTTTGTGGCTTTTTTGTTTGAATTAATTTTTCACATCTTTCAACTTCAAAGAATGTTTAATTGAAATGTTTGGGGGAGGTGATGATCACCTTGAGGTTAACATTTCTACCTTAGTATTTAGACGACAGTAAACAAAAACATTTGCGATGAAATATTGGTAAATTATTTTTTTAAATAACTATGAATGATGATATTTTCTTGAGTAGATAAATGTGATTTACATTTATGCATTCAGAAATAAAAAGCACGAACGAGTACTTGTCTGCTAGTGTCTTAAAGTTAAGTCAAATGAAAAATAAAAGGATTTTTTGTTTAAATTTTTTATTTGCTTTATAAAATAGTTGTTGGCAACATTTTAAATGCAATATTCTCTGAACTATTTAAGGATTAGAGGGTTGCAAAATAATAAATGAAATCATCAGTCAAGCTATTCAAAAGATATACGAGAATAACCTTAAAATAATTTAATTCATTTTATTAAAAAAAAAACTTTTGTACATTACCATCATCGAAATGTTAGAAATCGAAATTTTTTATTTGTCACGAGTTTTCAAAAGTTTCCCTATAAAACAAGTCAAGACTGAAGAAGCAGATTTGCATTTCACTTTAGAAAAAAAAACAAATTATTGCATCTATGTATGCAAATAATAAACAGTTTTAAAACTATTTTCGATCTTAGCCCCAAGTGGCGTTATAATTAATTTGTAATTAAAAATCCATTTATCTTTCAGTATGTTATTAAAAGTTGGAAAGACATAATGTTTGTGGACATAAATTCATGGAACTCAATTCTGCAAAAACGCAAAAAAGGTACATTAAATATTAAAAATCTAAAGTTTCTTGTTCACGTTCTTCTTGTTCTTTGGAATAATTTCTAAGGGCAAATCCTTAAAATCAGGATGAATTTAAATATATTGCTGAACTTATATAACGCATTTTCTTAAATATAATAACAAGTAATATCAAATTGGTGTACTTTTTTCAAATTCTTGTCGCAAGCTTAGTACAAGGATAGCCCAATTTATGATAAATATCCCAATCTGACAACCCTGTTTGAAACTAGGACCCTCGAAATATGTGAGGTTATATCTACAATGTTGTTAAAGGAACATCTTTATATTTGTTGTGAATTGTTCAGTAGTGTATGACAGATCACTATATGGAAGGATAGAAGGTATAATAACGTAGAAAAGCGTGTACAAATCAACAAAAAATAATTTTAAAAATAATAATTGTTCCGTTTGAGAAATGTTTCGCATATAACGTGATTTTTCAGGTAAAAAATCATTTATAAGCAATGAGGATGTCAGCAAACTTCGGCACGAGTTATAGATTGATGATATGGAACTTCTTGTGGCCTTAAATGGATGATATGAATATTGACACCGATAGCATGTGGTTTCAAGAGGACGGCAAAAGGTGCCACACAGCGCATGCCAAGGTGGACATTCTAAACAAGCGATTTGAGATCATAATAGTGCGATTTAAAGCCTTAAAAATTCTTAAATTAGGGCTACATTAATTCGCAGATTTATGCGAATAAACCACTACAAACTGAAGCTCCTAAGTCATCAAATAAAAAACGTCATTCAGCTTATTCACGCAGATTTGGGCAACAAAATCAGCAGGCGCTTGCCCCCTCCTAGTCAAAATACTTCATACATAGCAATTTGTTTTCTTTTGAATGCATATCAAAGCTAGATTTCTGTACCAAAACTTATATTTGAATGAGTATTCTCCCTTATGATCAGAATCATGCGTACACCCATGCGTCCTGCCACACTCACCAACTGGTCGCTTAATAATTCTCAAGTGATTTTTGATGGGATTTTAAGATATATAAATCATTTTAAAGCTTGGAGATTATGTACATTGGTTATTTCTCTTTTAAATGGACTTTATGTCTACTTCCAATTAAAATAATGTCAAAAATGAGCACTATGCATTCATTGAGTAAGGCATAAGGTCGAAAAAGACATATAGAACACCCTGTTGATCAGATTAGACGTTATTTCTCGAAATAATGCTCGTTTGTGCAGAATTAAGGTTCATGAACATTATGTCTTAGGAAATTATGTCATACCACACTCAGGGTTGGAATCAAAGTACTCCAATACTTTTAATGTACTCGTATAACAACTTAATTGACTTTTATTCAATGCATACTTTCATGAAGCCTTGGCTGCAGCGGCGTAGCTACCTAGGGGCAAACTGGGGCGGCGCCCCAGGGCCCTGAAGGTTTGGGGGCCCCAGAGACTGACAGAAACAATTTTTCGAAGCGAAAATAAAATTTCATCTTGACTTTAAGAAAGTTTTTGCTCAGTTTGTTTTGGATATTAAGGGCCAGTTTCAACACTTATGGATAAAGTCTCGGATAGCCTATCACGAACTGCTAAAAGTTTCCGTCCTAATATTTTGAATTTCACCTAAAATAAATCCGTCGCGGTTCATACTGAATTTAAATCTTTAAAATCAGTCACATTTTAGATTAAAACGACAAGGATTTTCAGTTTTGACAACAAAAATTGAATTTTCATTATGTTTTTGATTTTTATATTGTTCTCAAATGTCAGCCTCTAGTAAAGATTTTGACTTGTGAATAAACTTCAGAAGTATATGTTGCTATTTGGTGAGAAGTTCAACTAGAAAAAATGAAAGTATATCGCGATATCGTTTTAACAGATCTTTTAACGTGATCGATGCAAAACAAAAAAATCCATAAAAACTGACAAATGGGATCATAAACGAACAATGCCTTTTTTGACTTTGCTTCTGGTACACGGTAATACGGCCGAGATTGATTATTCTTGCAGATTATTGGGAAATGGTTTCATTCTTTTTTCGGACAGAAAACATTTCATTTATATTCACCCCGATTACAAAATCCAATGAGTGAGGGAGTCAGACTCAATTCTGACATTTCGCTCATAGTAAAAATGTCAGAATTGAAACTGATTCCGTCCGCAGCTCATTCATCGGATTCCGTTATAGGCGTGATTATTATGAATAACATATGTATATAAATATATGTGTAGCAAAATGGCTTTTGAGTTCTATTCGTGTTTGTTATTTTTGACGTTTCTTTTTGTGATTTACATGCAGGTATAATAATAGTCGGTGTTTCTTGTAGACGTGAAGTTCTTATTTCTTCTAACACTAAATGCTTGCGTAATGTGGACTGTTTTTTTACGAAAAAGTCATTCCATATGAAAACGTCTATCGAAAAAACCAGCACATCTCCGATTTTGCTCCAACTTTGAGAGATGCGACCAAACGTCGATTTTATTCGATTCCAATTGATAAAGAGCAAAAGTGTGTGTTTTTGTCACTGCAATCAAAAGAAATACAAAAATCGATGTTTTGCAAAAAGACGTACAAAAATGGAAAACGTCATAGGATAGGGGATACCTTACCTGTTTTTTTTGTATCTTTAAGACTTTTAAGAACAACAAAATCAAGTAATTTTTCATAATAAAATAACGGTTTTAAAAGTCCAATTGACCTATAGTTTCGCCTATGCACGCACAATACATAAAAATAACAAAACCAAATTTCCAGGATTTAAAGTTCAAGGTTAGTACTATATCCTGAAACCTTCACGTTAAACACATCTGAGATGTGCTGGCTTTTTCAAAAGACGTTTTCATATGGAATGACTCGAAAATAAAATGTTTGAGGCTAAAATTTCTTATAGATCTTTTATTTTTTCAAAGGAAAAACAAAATGTTTGTACTGCAAAACTGAACTTATCAATGAAGGCCACAAAAATGTATTGGTTCATTAACGATTTTTTGAAACATTCCACAAACATTTCTGTTCTTAGCCACCAATTTTTTGCTATTATAAATAAACTGCATTCTAAGCTTTAAAAATTATATGCCTTACGGACATATTGTGCTGACAGTTTTTGTAAAAAAATTCCTATTACATTACATACCTATCTTCTAAACTTTCTCTTTTTTTTTGCTATAATCAAGAACGAAACCGATTTTTGTAAAGGGGCCCTATTTTATTTTCTGCCCCAGGGCCCTCACCTACCTAGCTACGCTACTGCTTGGCTGCACTTAAAAGTGGCAAAGAAAACATCTTAAAGAGCTTCACAAACTTAGTATATTCGTTAAAATGGAAAAGTGAGTCTGACTCCCGCCGACGGATTCTGTAATCGGAGTGAATATCTACTAAGGACTAAAACAAGCGATTAATATTACAATATGCACTACGACACGCTAGAAAAGTAAAGGCTTTAAGCCTTTTAACGTGCGCTATATAGATTATAGACTTAGAGCTCCCAGCAGATCTTGGGTGTGAAATCTAGCAAAAAAGAAGTGTAGGTGTCGAAAGCTTAAAAGTCAAAGACCCTGAATAATAGATCCGAATCTAGTTTAAAGTCGATTTTAACAAAAAATCAGTAGAAATAAAACACAAATTTCACTTCTAAATGCTTAGAAGCACCTCAAGCTAAACTCAAAATGTTCAAATCTAAGCATTTAGATGTTAAATTGGTGTTTTAATTTTAGGGATTTTTTTAAAAATCGACCTTAGAATAGATTCGGATCTTTTACTCAGCGCCAAAGTCTTGCGGTACATCACCACAGAATCCGATGTATAAGCTGCGGAAGGAATCAGCCCCAATATTGACATTTTTACTATGAGTGAAATGTCAAAATTGAGTCTGATTCCCTCCCCAGCTCATGGATTCTGTAATCGGGGTGAACCGAGATTTAAGTGATAAAACAATGCATCGAAAATAAAATATGAAAATATAAACGTGTTAGCCGTGTTCACCTCTCAATAGATGATGCTCCAGTGCTCCACTGATCACAGAATCAGAGAAAATTTGGGTGTGTATTTCACCTTACCAGACCGTTCAAAGTGAAAAACGTTTTTTTTTTTAAATGTTCTTGCAGGCCGAACTAAACACTCAAACTATCTTGAATTTTGTGATCAGTACAATCAGGTACTCTCGAAGTTGCATTCAAATTTGGTTTTCGATTTTAGTTTAGTCACTTAAGCCTCAGCAATGGACTGAAAGACTTCGATTTTTTTAATAACTTTTACTCAAGCTTTCGACGCCTATGCCTCCTTTTTTTTTTTGCTATCATAATACGAAAACAAAACAAGTCCCAGGACCTACAAAATGTAATACGACTTTTGAAAGTATTACTGCCTTCGTTAGTTTTGAAAAGTATTCGATAGATTATCACCCTGATTACAGAATCCAGCGGTGCGCGGGAATTAAGCTCACTTTCTCTTTGAATCTACTCATATCCATACCAACGGTTAAACTTATTTAAAACGCAAAGTGTCACATAACAGATATGATTTCCATAATTGAAGAAGATAGGGATGAATCTTAGTTTAGATTTAAGATTTTTTCGGGGTGGCCAGGATTCGTCATAAATTGTTCTTCTTTTGTATGTGTTAATAAAAAATGTTCAGAAAAATACAACCTCAACCAAATTTCTTAACAATTCTTTAGGTAGGACATTATTCTAGGACCCAAAACATTTATACATTTTTTATAGGAGTTGGGACGTCTTAATTTTTTCTTTAGACCTCAAGCAATCAAATCTTTTTATGGCTGCAGAAAAAAAATTATTATCTTCTGATGTGCCCATAAAATATATATATATTCAAAACTACATATATACAAGATTATATAGGGTGGTCCATAAATGTTAGGTGGATTTTGAAAATCAGCCCTCCAGCGTCCAGTTCCATCGTAATCGGAATATTTTACGAATCCCGAAGAAAAGCTGTCACCGAATCCGTTCGTAATAACAATTTGTATTGTATTTTCCACTACGATGAATTCTGTGATAGTTTTTTTTTCGGGATTCGTAACAAGTTTCCGATTACGATAGAATTCGTGATAGGGCTGAATATATGTATATAATTTTGGAAGAAGTAGAATTTTGTTTCGCAATTTTCTTATTTTGTCAAAGTTTGTTGAAAAACACATAAAATATATAGTAACATATCTTCAAGTTAAAAATTATTAAAGCATTCAATTTGAACCTCAGAAAAAATTATATGAAAATGACGTTTTCGTAATTTTTTCTCGAGCAGGAATTGAATGTTTATCAAAAATGTTTTAAAAATAAAAATAAGTGATTTAATATTGAAACACTTTCCAAGATAAAGATAAATTTAAAAAATATGTAGATTTTTCGATTTAATATCACTTTCTCTTAATTATCATTTATGAGTTGAAAAAACAAAAATGAACCCAGAACACAAGGTGATGAAATATTTATTGGTATAACCAAAAATAAATCCATATTTTTATGGATTATGCAATAAAATGTGTTCATATATATATTCGTTGAATTCAAAGAAAGCTGTTTTGATTTTGAGACAAAAAAAAATGAGTGTTGTTTTATTTTTTAATTTTTACCTTGATGTGTTCTAATAAAAAATGCCGTTTTAAAATTTAATGGTGTAAAATCCAAACCATCTAATTCTTCATTTTCTGGAATGATTGCTTCATTAAAATATATGCTTGTTTTTTCGTGGCGATCAAATTCCGAAACTGTGATTTGCTGATATTTCTGATGATAAAGTAATGAAAATTCTTCCCACGTTGCTTCCTTTGGCTTTTCAAAGCTAGGTGTCCAACCCCACATCGTGTTTAGTAGTTTTCAATTGGTTTTTGTTTCGTTTTTTTTTCACAATTTTATGATTGATTTGGTTTGATTTTTTTTTATAAAAACAAAATTGAAATATAAAACACTTAAAGTTAGAAAATATTTTTTTTTATTTAATATTTTTTTTATCGATTTATTCTTTTTTTCAGAAAAGAAAAAAATATTAGAAGATATTTTGATTTAATATCCTTCTAGTATTTTTTTTTATAATCAACTACTGAGTCACTAACGTTTAATGTTAAAACAATCACTTAAAAAAATAAATTTAAAAATATTTGGAAATAAAAAAAAAGATGTTAAAAGACCGACCGCTAGCTCCAACGTGCGTTGTATTACTTGAAAACACGTCACTAAATATTGAATCTAGTCCTGCCACCGTTAATGAAAAGGTACTACCACGAATGTCTGCACGTATCCACGGACCGTCTTCAAATGAGCTTGTATATTTCCAAAGATATATTAAGCCAATCACAGATCCCTACAGCCGCAAAGTATAGTCGCAACAGCAGCATTATAACCGCATCATAGAAAACCAGAAGATGTAGGTATGTATATGTATATCACATAAATAATATAAATATACGTTCGAATTAATACATCCATGAAATAAAAAAATTATATATAAATTCGAATTCATAAGAAATTTATAAAATTTCATTAAAATCAAAACGAACAAATAATAAAAAAAAAAAACAGAAAAATGTTGTTTTCCTTTGCTGTTGCGACTTTTTACTTCAGAAAAATACAATATTTTTGAAATATATTTAATAAATAAATGCAAATACATTTTTGGGAAATTGCGATGGTAGGCATAAAAAAGTTTCACCAACTAAATTCGATTTTCTCTGGTGCGCGTCTGCACATATCAAGCATAAGGATATACGCACGGTGCCAATTAGTTGGATTAATATTATAAGGTAAATTGGAAATGCAAATCGGAAATATGTACACAAAAAATTCCTCACACACATTCACTTGTTGTTTGAGCTTTGTAATCAAAAATTTTAATTTTTGACAGCTGGAATGTTCTTTTTTTAATTTACAATTTTTTTAATCTCAAAATATAGAAAAAAAGCAATAAAACAACCAATTAGTTTAGAATTAAAGAATTTCCCTATCGTTCATAATAAATATGTTTTTAATAATGTTATAATTTAGGTTAATATAATTTTTAATATGTCAGTGTGTTTGTAGGTATTTTGGGTGGGAATTTGAAAGATCCCATTAAAAAAATAAAGTTTCGATTTTTTTTTTGTTGGTCGAGGGTAAAATTAGAGAGCATGTTGTTTTGCTATACTAACGCATTATAAACCATTTTTAATATTCCGTTTGCTGACGTTCGAACTCATAATGATGACAAGGAAATCTCATATATTTCAATAATGTGTCACCAAGATGATATTGCGAATTGATATTAAAAAAGTCTGGTATTTCAAAAATTATTTGTTTTTTTCATTATTTAATTGCTTGCACGAGTGGGCTTGGACACTTGGGCGTATACGTAACCTTTATCAGTGTCTAATTTTTTTTTATAAAAAAAGTAAGGAATGTAAATTTGAGCAGTACAAGTAATGTTAAAAATTTATAAAATTACTTTTGATAATAATTATTATGCCTCATTACAGTTTAATGGTCGTTTGTATAGAATTATGGTTCTAATAAGATAGATACTGATTGATTGTATCCAACATAATTAAACAAAATAGTTAATTCAGGGCTTACAAGAGACTAAGGTAAGGTATCTGGAAGAAGCTTGTTGGTTGCGACCCTGGCCATAGCTTCTCGTTATATTTAAGAGAGTAGGTAGTTAAGCAAATTAAATCCAAGGTATTTTTAAACGGTTCGTTTGATTGGGATGCAATTCAAGAACAATCTACCGTGTACTAGCGCTCGTGGGGATTTTCAACTTCATTATGGTTTTTACAATACTGGAGAAACCTCAAGTACGTAATTCTTTTCTTGCATGGATACATGCATCTTACAGGACTGAAAAGACTTACAAAACATGGTATATAAATGTATTTGAATACTATTCATAACTTGTTTTTATTATTTTTTGGACAAAAAGAAAACAAAAAAAAAATCATTGAAAGCTACTACTTTATGTAATGGTAAAAATGTGGTATGCTATGGCTGCAGATTTTTCAAAAATTAGTGATTTTTAAAAGTCCTTTTCTTCAGAAATTTATTAATTATTTAAGAACTGAAAATCTTAGAACCATGTCTCTAGGCACTCGCAAAATTTTTTTTCAGTTGGGGCTTTTAGAGTGGGAAAGGAGGGGGCGGGGGGGTATTATAGATCATGAACTCAAAAAAAAAAAAAATCCAAATCTTTGTCAAAAGTCCATGCTATATAATTAAAAGTATTGTTATAACTTTCCATATTTGAATTATAACGACTTCGAAATGCAAACAAACGTACACAATAAAGCTTACGGTCGCAGTGCAAACATACCCTTATTAGCTATAATTATAGCAACTCTCAAACGAAAGAAGCGCCATCTGCTGGATTATAGCAGATTTACCAGCTGTCAAATAAAAGCTTTTGGAAGTGAAATTATTGGGAAATTTCCCCTACGGAAAGCTCTGGAAGCAGAGACGAGAACCTTCCACCACTTTCCAGAGTTTGGAAAACAAGTATAAAAGGCACATGTTTGAACGGTAGCGACACAGTTTGTTTTTAATCGTGAATGAATAAAGTTGGTTGTAATAAAAGTGAAAAGTAAAGTTTGTGAATTAATTCAGTGGTGAATAATAAATCGTTTTGTTTGTAGTAAGAAAAGTGAAGTGTTTTATTTTGCGAAATAAATAAATGGACGTTTTGAATAAAGTAAATAAGTTTTATTAACGAACCTGAGAAAATATTACAGTATTTTCTTGAACGGTATTTTTCCAGAGCCAGAGAGGAAAATGTCCCCTGTTGCCCCCTTATTCTGGGCGCCTATGAAAATGTCAGAAAGAGTTATTTGATGATGGTTTTATTCAATATACTGTAATGTCCTTTCATATTTGAATTATTACGACTCCGAAAAGCAAACAAACGGACACAATAAAGCTTACGGTCGCAGTGCAAACTAACCCTTAGCTATAATTATAGCTACTCTCAAACGTAAGAAGCCCCATCTGCTAGGATTATAGCAGAATACCATCTGTCAAATAAAAGCTTTAGAAAGAGGAATTATGGGAAATTTCGCCTACGGAAAGCTCTGGAAGCCGAGACCAGAAACTTCTTCTAATTTCCAGAGTTTGTCAAACAAGTATAAAAGGAACATGTTTGACCGGCAGCAACACAGTTTGTTTTTAAATCTTGAATTAACAAAGTTGGTTGTCATAAAAGTGTAAAGTAAAGTTGGTGAATTAATTTCAGTAGTGAATATTAAATTGTTTTGTTTGTAGTAAGAAAAGTAAAGTGTTTTATTTTGTGAAATAAATAAGTGGACGTTTTGAATAAAGTAAATAAGTTTAATTAAAGAACCTGAGAAAATATTACAATACGTTTTCTACTCTTAAGTGCTTTTCACATTAATTGGGACCTACGAATGGGATTATTCCCAACACAAATATTACAAATACTGTAGTAAAACCCGCTTAAAAAAAATCAGCAAAATATCACAGTCTATCTTTCACTTAAGCGAAGTTGTCACTAAAACTAACCCCGCTAAAATTTCACCAAGCGGAGTGCGGATAAGTGAACAAAATTTAGATTTAAAAAATTCCATTTATTTAAATTCAATCAATTTTTTTTTTACTTAAGAGAGTTTTTTCAATGAAAAATACAAGATTTAACTGAAAATATTAGGGTTTTTCACTCAAGCAAGTTTCGCATACGCGAAGTGTTTTATAGGTAATTGGTTGACAAATACTCGGGGATAAAAACGTGTTTCAGATAAGCGGGTTTTTCTCTCAAGCTGGTTTCTCTTAAGCGGCTTTTACTGTAATTTTTGTTTGATCTTTTCGACGAAGCGAATAAACGGTCCTATATAAAATTTTAAAATGAAAATTCGGCCTTAATTCAGTTAAAATTGTAAAATTATGCATTTTTATATTTTCTACGTGATTAACAAGACATTTTCCACCAATCAGGACGCATCCCACAAATCAGCGAATGAAAAATTCGCTTACATTTCGCTTCTTTTTTTGTATCACCAGTTTTTTAGTTTATATTTTATGGAAATTCGCATCTGTTATTGTACCAAGGTAGTGCTGCAATATGCAAAACCAAGTAAGCTTGAACATGAATCGCGAAAGACAATTGATGAGTTTCGGGAAAGAACAATCAACGTCCATTACTGTCGAAAGTAAGATTATGTTGGCATCGTGTATAGGTGTCTGAGAAATGAAACGAAACATGAAAAGATTCGGGAAAGAATGATAACGATTAGGGTCAAAATACAAAAACAATCAAGGTCGTAAAACTAAGCTCCTCTTTACTTTACAATTAACACGCACTCAACGGGTAATGAATACCCTTTAGCTGTTATATTTAACACAGTGCGAGCGTTTAGGAAGTAGTAGGAGGATTAAGTAGGAGATAAAGAAGCACATTTGCCTTAAATGTCTAAATATCAAAATGGGAAGGAAAAATAGAGCTGAGTGATGAGTTTCACATTCGTGTAGTACGGCTTAAGAAAGAATCTCTGTATTTTCGGTTTCTTCGATGCAAGAAGCATTCGTGGATAATGGTAAAGGAAGGATATTTTACTTTAGTGAAAGCAATAAGCATTGAGTTTTGGAAGCATTAAATTCTACACAATTATTGATACTCATTTAACGATACTTTTTAAATCGGAGTTTAATGAGCTTATCAAACGCGGCTGTTGCAGTTCCACATTCGAAGAGCAGGGATGGAAATCTGGAAATGAGTATGAGAAACTAAGGGTGCTGTCGTCAGCGAAACAGTTAATAGTTTCAGACAAAAGATCTGACTTAAAAACATCCAAAACAACTTGAATTGAACGGTCAGAAAGGTAGTTACTAATCCAACTAAGAAGAAGTTCATCGATACCAAAATGCACGCATTTTTGATAAAAGACCTGGGTACCAAACTCTATCGAATGCCTTAAAAATATCGAATGCAATAACTTTGCATTCTCTAAAACGATGCAAAGATTGATTCCACTTTTCGGTGAGATATGCCATCAAATCACCGGTAGATCAATTGCTTCAAAAGTCATACTGCCAGTCATTAAAAAGCTTTCGTTCTTCTAAAAATTTGTTAAGCTGACGATTGATCAGCGTGTCCTTTCAAAGAAGGATGCAATCAGCAATCAGAGGGTGAAGAAGATTCACCTTTTTTAGGAATTGGTTGGACAAATGCTGTTTTCTATTCACCCGGAAATGTCCTAAATATTATAATAAGTAGAAAAGCTTACGCAACGGTTTTGCCAACGTGGAAGAACACCTCTTCAAAGATGTTGTCTAAGCTATTGCTAGCAAAATTTGGGGTTTTCGTAATGAAATTCCCATAGGATAAACCCCAGTTTTTCTTAGCAACAGCTTAGCCAACATCTTAGGATATGCCCCATTGGCTTTGTCCATGGAACTAATAGCACCGATATTATTAAAGATTAGTGTAGGAACTGATAGAGAGGTAGAACTTCTAATATTTTTGACGAATGACCAAAAGTTTTGACTGCGTTTTGGGCACTGCAGAATTTTGTTGTTTTACTTTTTGTTCATGCAAAAATTTGATTCTTTGAATCCAGGCGTTAAAGACATTTCTTGCTTGTTTAAAATGCACTCTACTGGAATTTAATAAATGTCTGAACCAAGTTCTCTTCACCTATTGCCTGCGCTGTTGGATAAATCAATACATTTTGGATGGATTAAAAAAACCTCTAAGAATTCAGAAATGTTTTAATATTTTAAACTGTTCTTGAAAAAAGTGATTTTAGGGCAATTGGGTGAAATTTGAATTGAAATGTTCTTTTTCCGCAACTTATCAACTGTCAAATTCCATTGAAGGATGGGTGTGATGGCGATGGATTAAAAATTCAAACTCTCAACTTGTTTTGCATCCCAATTAGCTCAATGATTTTGCTGTAAGTCGAGTTACTCGGAGTGGCTGCTCTTGTTCTCCATGAGTTTTCGCACCAACAAAATAGCACTGATTAATTATCTTGATAACTTATAGAGGTGGGGCGAGAGAAATTCAAAAATTTCAAAAATAAGCGCCACCCTAATGTTTCAATTTTTGTTTGTATCTATCGTAATGCTGGACAAGGATATCTCTTATCGTATTTATTGTTATAAAATAAAATTTAAATTACGGGGGTAACGAGAGTAAATTAAAAAAAAAAAAATTTACTCAATTTCCATCTCGAGTAAATAAATAAGCCAAAAATAGACAAAAAAAATTGACAACAAAAATATTTTCAATAATAAGGTATGTAAAGCGATAAAGCGGTTGCGACTTAAATAAAAAAAAGATTATATGCGTCCATTTTTGAGACTATTTTTATATTTTTTATATTGACATCAAAGTGGCTTAATTTAAAAATAGAATATTTTTATGATTAATATAATGTAGATGTTTATTTAATTAATTGTGTTACTAAATAAAAATCTCACACCTACATCTTACCAAACGAAAATAATACATTTCGGTGACACACCTACAAATAATTAAAAAAAAAAAAACAAAACCACATATTCATCATTTTTGTTTGACATGATTTCACCAAAAACAATAATATTATGTCAAAACTGTTGACGTATCTTGTCTTAAATGAGTTTTAAATAACAAAAAAAAAACACTCTTATTTACGTGTTGTCAGTTGAATTGTCACCTAACTTTATATTTTTAATTATAAATAAAAAAAAAAATACAATTTCTAGAAATATATGTAGAAGAAAAAAAAAATTTTTTCAAAACTTTTCAAATGGCTCATGCAATTCAAAAATCGATTTTCGGTAGAGCAAAACGATTTTCGTTTGATTTCTGAATTTTCGATTTGCATAAATTGTGTAGTAGGTATCGCCTACGATAGATTGAAAATAGTTTAATATTTTCAAATACAAATTCCAGGGGTTTTCATAATGTTTTGTGCACTGTCTGTGCACTACACTTTAAGATTAATACGTTTTGCTAAAACTGACAAATTGATATTTATTTCCACTCGGGCATGACGTGGAGGTGGAGAATTATTCAAAAACTGATTCATGCTCTTATACCTACTTTTTGAAAATGAATAGTTGTACATTCATAAATGTATGTAATGTATGTAATGTGTCTATGTAATACAAAACAAAAATATAAACAAAAACGAAAATAGGAAAAGATGTCAATGCGCCTGCAACCTGTCGATCAAAGCTAATGAACTGACAAAATTAAAAATCTGAAATATTTAATGGGAATATAAACTCTTAAGAGTGCATAATTCGAATACTTTGGTACAAAGTATAAATAAATATAACTAATTGAAAATTTTATTATAATTTTGGTATTAATTTATTAAACATTCGGTATTAATTCAATTAACTTTTATATCATTTTTAATTTTGTGCGAGTGTTAAGTGTTTGAAAATTATTGATAACGACAGATGCATGGTATTTATATTTTCTTATCAGAAACAAGCTTTCTTTTTAGATGACGATACTTTTCACATGAAAGAAATTGAAAGAAAAAAAAGACAGTGGATTTGTTTCAAACTCAGTAGGAAGTGGTTTTGTATGACAATTCTCATTTTCAAAATCAGTGCTCCAGCATATTCAGCCAGATTAATGCAAAAAATTGCCCTGAGGGCTTAAATTCTACCCTACTTTACGCCTGTTTCGGACCGTGTGGAAATCTTTACCACGCTAAATGCATCGGTTCAACTAATGAGTTTATAGAGAAGATTACCAATTCTAAATATGGGTATTGGTATTGTACGAGAATTGCCGCAAGCTCCCCCTGTCTCAACTGGCTTTTAAAATGTCTGATATCAAATGAGACATTGTAAAACTTTCCAAGGGATTTAAAGAGCTTCTCAGTAATTTTAACAAGGCAGTCTCAAGTTTTAGCTTATTGACTCTTCCAAATGATTCGGTGGATATTAGATCATCTACTGATGACCTAATGCAGGAATCTCTTCCTCCAGTGATTTTGCCATTCGATGGATGATCTGACTCTGCAGTCCAGTTCAACGGTACGTAGGGATGTCGAATCAGATGCCAAAAAGGCAAGAAAAGAGGAAGGGATACCAAAATAGTTGTCAAAAATACCAGACCACCCCTTAAGCGAACAAACCTTAATATATTTAATGCTTCGGAGTAACCTTGTCCAGTACAGGTGGCAAATCAAGGTTCAGTGACGGTTTTATGCCCTGAAGTGGATTAGGCTACTATATCTAATATTGTTACCGATCTAAGGCCTATCAAAGCTATCTCTAAACCGATAACAATTTCCATATCTCGACTTGAACCAGATATTGTCCCTTAATAGCTAGAATCTGTATCCCTACAAATACTTCTATTAAGAGTACAAAAATTAGTAGAGTTAATATTTTATTTCATCATTTTAAATAGTAACACATTCTTCTTTCTTTTATTCAATTGGCACTATTGGTAATTGGTCCCTGAAGCTCATGTAAAAGAATTTTCAGTTAGGAAGAACAGGCATTCAAGAAACTTACCCAAAAAAGCATCTCCAAAAAACTTAGGACTACCCTCTCCTATCAAAATGTAAGAGGGCTTCGTACTAGGACTGCTGATATATTTATATAAACTCCCAAGCTTTTTCGCATTATATCTTTGTTTTGACAGAAATCTTGCTCAATTTAAGATTTTTGGACACGGAACTTTTTCATCAAGAGTTCTTAATTTATAAAAAAGATCGTCATGTTGACAAACCACAAGAATTGGGAGGTGGTGTTTTGATCGCAGTTCGAAATAAATTTAAATGCATAAATTCCTCCAAAAAGCACGAACTCAGTTAATGTCGAACTGTCTAAAGCTCTAGATTTTATTATTGACTTGTCTTAAGAAACTCTTTCTTCAGTTGACCACAACTCTACATTGCCCTTTTCAAAGAATTTAAATCTTTTTCAAAGTCTCTATACACTAATCATGTATAAGAAATGGGAAGATCTCTTAAAGAATACCCTAAGGCAAAGGAAAACTCAGATGGTTACCCCGCAAATTTCTTTTATGAAAATTGTGTCTTAAAAGAAACTATTGATATTTGCAACGTCTTTGCGAACAAATTTCGTAACTCTTTTGTAAGCACGTCTCTCGATATTGATGAAGATTATTTCCGAAATTTATATTCCTATGCACAAACGAACTGCAACTATTTCGCTGTGCAACAGAGTACTGTTTTAGAACTTCTGTTATGGTTAAATGATGATTTCTCATCTGGACCAGAGGCACTAGCTGAGCCTCTTTAATTTTTGTTTGAATTTTCTATTAAATCAAGAATTTTCCTTTCAATTTTTTCAAAAGGGTGATAAAACTGATATTTCGAATTATTGGCCCATTTCCTAACTGTCATGGATACCAAAGCTCTTTGAACAAGTTGTGTGTGAGACCTTAGCATTCTCTCCCAAGAATTTGATATGTAATCAACAGCATGGGTTTGTGAAAAGAAAATCAACAGTAACAAACCTACTTACATTCTTGCATAAATGTTCTAATGCGTTAGAAAATGGCAGTGAAGTGGATTGCATATAGGTACACTGATTTCTCTAAAGCGTTCGACTAACTAAGTTACAACATTATTATCTTCAAACTAAAAGCTTTTGGTTTTCCAACTTTCTTTATCACATGGATAAAATCATATCTTGAAAATAAATCGTACCTTGTAAAATTAAGAAACTGCCTTTCAAATTAATTCATTGCTCACTCCGGTGTGCCCCAGGGAAGTCATCTAGGTCCATTTCTATTTATCCTGGCTATAAATGATGTTGTTTCATGTACATATACTGATGATTTGAGGATATTTAAGTCAATAAAAGCTAACAGCGACCACGTTCTTCTGCAAGCCGATATTGACAGTTTCACTATTTGGTTTGGTAAGAATGGTCTTTCTCTTAACCCTATTAAATGCCAAACAATTATTTTCTCCACGAAACGATTTGCACGTGCTCTGTTCGAGTCTTAAGTTCCAAGGACTTGAGTGTTAACTTAAGCTCAAATTGAGAACTCACTGAACACATTAATTACATTGTTAATAAAGCAAGCTCAACGCTTGGATTTATATAACGTTGGGCTAAGGAATTTAGTGATCCATATGTTACTCTTTCCTCATACAATTGTTATATACGACCTCATCTGGAGTACGCCTCGCAAATATGGTCTCCGATTTGCCGATTGTCCTTTGCCGTTTATTGTGCAATTTAAGAAAAAAACTCAGCTCAAATTTTGAAGTGGAAATTCTTAAAATTCGCACTTAAAAATTTGGATCTTAAAATACATAAAAAATTCAAATGTTGAGCGTCAAGCTAGCCTCATTACTGAGAAAAACACTGTTAAGTTAGCATTTCACAGTGCAGTTAGCAGAACTGTGTTACACTCACTATTTAATGCTAAATCCGGAATAGCAATCCAAAAAATTGAAAAAAAAACTGCTGTTGTTCTCGGACGTAAATTAGCTCAGCTGAAGAGCCTTAAGTATGGTTTGAAATCTGCAAACACAATTATTATAAACAAGAACTCAAAAATAAATGAAAAAATTACAAACAGTAACAAAGACTTATGCTACATTTCCACCTAACACTAATCTGAGATTTAGTAAGATTTGACTCAAATCTCATACAAATCTCGAAGATTTTCCATACAAATTTATTTCGTAAATCTTGAAGATTAGAAATTAATCTTGTTAAATCACTTGTTAAGTCTACTTAATGCACTCCATAAGAAACATTGAAATATCATTGGCATTTTTTAAGGTGCTGATATAAACCTTTGGTGCAAACATAGCATTACATTGTTTTGGACACGGGACATTAAAAGTCATTCTAAAGGTAATTTTTGGTGCTGAATTCAAATCCGTCACCCATTTAAGATCAATTAGATCTGGTTTTCTATATAATCCTGTTAGAATATGAAGAAAAAAACGTCTTTTTGCTATTTTGAGGTAAAATACAACAACGATTTAAATTGCTTTAAGTTCAAATACTCTTGCTTGTATAGTACTCTTAAGAATAAATTTGCTTTAAATTTTAATAGTATTTCATAGTATGTATCAGTTTGTATTCAATTCCCAAATGCCAAAAGCCAACATCTAAAAAAAAAGTCAAACATTCCGGGTTTTCTCTCAATGTCTTTTTGACAACATTCTCAATTTGATGCACTTGATATATTGTGAAATGCTAGTTTTTCCAAATCCAAACTGATGGAGCTGGATAAGTATTTATTCTTCTATTATTTTGCTAAGCCTTTTTCCTTCCTCTGCCGCATCAAGGTTCAAGGCTACACAAAGCTCTTTAACTGTGACAAAGAGATTTAAAAACTGTATGCTTCTATCAAAAAGGACAAATTGAAAGTTATCTGGCTTCCATAGCAAAGTTGATGAGAATGGCTATAAAACATTAGCAAACGGCTAAGACATCTGTTTCTGTGGTTTTAAGTTTTTTTTAAGAAGCAAAAAGAACCAAGTATTTCTCGTCAAAAAAAAATCAAAAATCTACTAAATGAATGATTTTTGAATTTACTATTTCTTTTTATTGAGTTTACTCCTTAATCGGTTAAATTCTTCCCTATCATCTGAGAATCTCTTTGAACTTCTTTGAGTCCTTCTTAATTTCCCATTTCAACTTCGTTTATTCTTCAGAATATTTTAATTCTTTCTACAGTTCAAATCTCTGAATTGAAATTGAATTTAAATTAAGTTCCAACCTAATGCTAGTTTAAGAATTGTGAAATTCAAAAATGAACAAACCCAAAGTAGCATTATTTTCAAAATCGCAATTATTAAACAACAAAATATTTCGAATACCAAATTCGAAGAGTTCGCCGAACTTTATTGTTAAAAAATATTATATTCATTTTCTTAAGCTCATATACCATTCAAAATAATTTATGAAACAAAAATATCCGTTATTTTGAATTTAAATTTTAAATGCAAATGCTGTTGACATTAATTAAATTCAACAACAATGTCAAAATCAATAAACCATGTGACAATTCATATACATCTCTTATTTACGTTTCTTTTAAATACTTAATTATTTTATTTTTGAATAAACAAAATAATATATTATTGAATTAGTCCAATGAATCACCATCTACGCTTTTTGTTTTTTTTTTTTAGTAAAAAATATGATAGAAAACAAAAAACTTACCCATTACGTTTCCTCCAGTACTTGGCAAGGGTAATTTCTCTAAAGTTACTGTTCTATATGTGATTTCAGATTTTCCGTTAACCAAAGAATGTTGTTCCTTGATAATTTGCTGGAATTTAAATAAGATTTTTTTTCTATAAACATAATCTTGTATAAGAAAATGAGTATTAATTACCTCAGCAGTTGTTACAGATTTTTGAACAACTGTGTGTGATTCTTCGAGATATGATGATTTATGATATTCTTCAACACTTTCAACAGCCTGAAAAAAATAAATTTAGAAACAAAAATGTTAGAAATTATTTTTTTTTTTAATTTAAAAACATTTGTTATTTCAAATTCATTATATACGTATAATCAAATATACTAAAGATAAGCTGACGGTTTTGTTTTTTTATAAATTGTGTGAATTGATTTAGGACCATTTTACACATCTGCTTTGTGTTTCTGTTAATAAAAAAAACATAATTTTGAATGATGTTGCTCGAGAATTAATTTAATTAAAAATATTTGTGAAGTGTGCTTAATATAAACTCGAAGTATGTATGTAGCTATAAATAAAATATTTTTTGAAAACTAAGAATAAATAAGTTTTAGAATCCATAAAACTTTATAAAGTTGAACATTTTTTAAATATTAATGCATACCGCAGAAAATTTGTTCGATTTTGATAGTGAAAATTATTCATAGTGCCATTTTGTTGTGGCGCCATCTCTATTTAGATACGTGAAAGGCGTAGAAGGGTGATATCCATAGTGTCACACATCGATGACAGTAAATTTTTGACAACTGAAAGATTAAGTTAGTCCGTTACTGAAAAACTGTTCCTGAGTAAACTGGGGGTTAATCTTTTTTCAGAATTAGCTAAATTCGATTTAACTCAGAGTTAATCCTGAACTGAAAAACTGGCCATAGTGATTTAAATTATGGCTGGGTCCATTACGTGACTATCTTTTAAATTTAAAACTACTTAAACTTTTAACTAGAAAATAAAAAGTGTTTCTAAGGACGAATTCGGACTCAAAATTTTAATCAAACATGAAATTACGATAAGAGAAATCAAGTAAAAAAAAACCTTCAACCTAATTGCTGACGCTGACAAATTCAAATTGATCTTGCAATGTTTTCTATGTTTAGGTATGGGAAGGTGATAACTTATTGTTATTGAATCGTGAAAATTTCGAATTTGTCGTTCTATGTTTTCTATGTTTTTGTTTGAAAAGTGGTAAAAACTTCTTAAACTCAAAATTTTTTACTCTTTGATAGTATATTGTTAGTTAGTCGTTAATTAGTTGTGACAAATACAATTTTTTCGTGCTATGTTTTCTATATTTATTTTATTTTATTTTCTATAAGCGTTAAGTTGATTGCTTAGATAGCAATTATCACAAATCAAAAAATGGATAGGTGAATAATTTTACGTTAATTAGTTGCGACAATTTTGAATTTGTCGTTCTATTTTTTCTTTGTGTTTTTTCTTTCAAAAAGTGATAACAACTATTTAACGGCAAATTACTAAGCCATATAACATGCAAATTATCCAACTACTTATTTTTCTAATCGTTAAAGTTTCTTTGGTAGCTTCACGCTCATAACAAAAATCACCCATAAATATATGTATAGAAAACATAGGACAACGAAATTTTTACAGATAATTAAACACAAACAAATATTATATATTTACCTTAAGTTTTTACCACTTTTCAAAAAAAAAACATAGAATGACAAATTCGAAATTGATAGAACTAATAGACGAATAACTACCGAAAACTTAGAGATCTGCCAATTTTTGGTCCCGAAAGTTGCTTTGTTAACTTGGTTTCAAGCCACTAATGCACCCAAAAAACATAGAAAAAATTGCACGATCAAACGGCAAATTATTAAATCTTGGACTCAGTCTTACTTACTTATTTACTTTAGGTGGACTACGGCTATAATTTCTAATTCTAATTCTAAGAAGAAGAATTCTTTACCGAACGAACATAGAAAACATTGAACAACAAATTCGAAACTGTCACAAATAATTAACGCGAATTAAAAGCAAATTATCCACCCACCCACTTTTCGATTTGTAAAAGTAGCTTTGGTAGCTTGAAGCGCATAGAAAACAAATCACCCAAAAATACATAGAAAACATAGCACGCCAAATTTGATTTCTCACGGTTACGACTAATTTATGACAAGTTATTAAGCAGTAAAATATATTTATAAAATATATAAATAGTTCTTACCACTTTTGGAAAAAAACATAGAAAACATAGAATGACGGATTTAAACTGTCACAACTAATGAACAACTAATTTAAGATTATCGACCTTCCCATTTTTCAATCCGTGGGAATAGCCTTAACTAACTTGATTTCAAGCTAGAAAATCACCCACAAAAATATAGAAAAATTTCATGATCAAATTGAATTTTTCACATCTTATTAACTACAAACTAACCTCAAATTATTAAATCTTATACTCAGTAATAATATAAAAAAAAAGAAATTTTTACCAATAGAATATAGAAAACATTGAACGACAATTCGAAATTTTCACAATTAATAAGCGACAGATTATCCACCTACCCATTTTGGTAGCTTGACGCTCATAGAAAACAAATCACCCAAAAATATATACAAAACATAGCACGACTAAATTTTATTTGTCACAACTTGCTAACAACAAATAACAAAGCAATAAAAATACATATATGTATGTATACCTATACATAGTTTTTACCACTTTTCACTAAAAACATAGAAAACATAAAATGACAAATTTGAGATTGTCACAACGAATAACGGACTAATTAACGACAAATTATCGACTTTCCAATTTTTCGATCCGTGAGAGTTCTCATGCTGGCTTGATTTCAAAGCTAGCAAAGCACCTAAGAAACATAGAAAATATAGAACGATAAATTCGGAGCTGTCACAACTAATTAACGACAAGTTATCCACCTACTCATTTGCGATTCGTGAAAGTTCTTTGCTAACTTGACACTTATCCACAAATCACCTTTATAACGAGTCTAACTTGTCCATGTAAGCCTGTGTTTTACACCTTTTTCATTTGATTGCCTAGTAACCATCCAAGCATTGAACGAACGTAAATCTGCCAACATTCAAACCGATATGTGTGGAAGAGTGGAAGAGTGGTGGAATATTGTCTCCAAAGAATTTATCGTATCAAGTTTACTCATGTCGATTATATGAAAATGATCGAATTCCATTCTTAAAGGACAATCGGCAAAAAAGTAAGGAAGGTGGTCTAGAAACCAATAACAACGAGAAATATACCTAATAGTTACTGTGATGGAAGCTTTTTCAAATCGCTGTACATTCTAGTATGAATAAATGTATTAAGTATGGGAAAAATGTATGAAAATTGGTCTAATCAATAACGACGTTATAAATATGTCGTTACCTATATTGTTTATCGCATTTTAGTTCAAATCACTGTGTGAACAAGACAAGGATAATCTTAAGATAAAGGTCTTTAAACCTGCCGAATAAAATTTTAAACAGGCCAACAAGGCGCATTACTAGTCAACTGATAATTTAAAGTGAATTCCACGCCATCCACTAGAAAACTTGAATATTTTTGATCTACCCAACTTCATACTTTTTAGCTCAATCGGGTGGTTATTTTTTTAATTATTTATAGAAAACATATTTATGGAAGATTAAAAGTGTATCCTAGGAACTTAACTTTTTGGGCCTAAGCCTATATATTGTCGCGTCAGTCCGGAAGAAATAATTTAAAAAATCAGGTTTTAGAAAGATTAACTGAAGCAATTAAAACAAAAAATATTTGGCATAATAATATGTTCTGTTTTAAATCGTGCATATAAAATTTCATATTAAAATTCAATAAATAAATATACATAATTCTGTCTTGCATAAATTTAATTTTATTTATTTTCATCAAATCAAATTAATTTTCTTTTCTAATTGCCAATAAATCAATTGATTTTTTTTCAGTGGGATGAACAAAAAAAAAATTGTTTGCCCACACACTTTTTTCTACAATAAAATGCTTGGGTGATTTTTAATTAAGTCAACAAATCCAAAAATATAAAACATTTGTACATAAACATATGTATTAATGTCTTATTATAATATTTAGGACATGAAGAGTTCTAGATACACTATTTTGTTGTTCACATAATTTTTCAACCTCATTTTCGAAATGTTCAGCATAAATAATCATCTTAAAAACGCAGTAGGGGTCTTGTGTTTAATTATTTATTTCGAAGAAAACGCATAAGAGCCATGCAAATAAAGTTTTATATGTTTTCCTATAAAAAAGATGTTTTTATCGTTATAAGTGTAAACGATGGCATCGATGTCGATTGTTGTATATGTTTATTCAAAATTGGAGAACGGAGCACTTACATACATCTCGACTATTGTCTTAATAAATATGCCATACTAATTATTGTAAGTAATTACTGCTCTCACATAAAATCATCAACCTGCACTTCGTGTTGCTTTTAATATTGCTTTCGCGAAATCTCTTAATATTGAAAATGTATCTTTCCTATGAATAAATTAGGTCAGACATAGTTTATTGTTTTACTCAAAACCATTGCTTCTTGTTTTGACAATGTGGCTAAAATTTCTTAAATTCGTTCAGTCATTTATAACCGCACAATCTTTGCTTTAAGCTTGCCAAATCAATTATCGTTTAACATATAATTTCACTATGCAAACAATTAGAGTTGATTTGGCTGTCAGATTACTTTAAGCATGAGATTAGTTGCACTCAGTGATTCACAGGAATGCTTGTAGTGTTGCCAGAGATAACTAAACAATAAACACCCAGAAAAAATGAAGAGTTTTAATGGGTTTGAATATTTAAAAAATTATATGTACACTGGGTCGCACGTACTTACCCTTATGTTCAAGAGGCTGAAGGTTTAAGAAAATTGTAGAGGGTGTTTTTTTAGACGTGTGGTTTTCAAACTGGCAATACCTTTTTCGGAGTTGGTCTTTTTGACAGCCGTCACTTGATTTATGCTAAGTTTGGTTTGCCATTTTATAATGATGAGAGTTACTCCTGAACAACGTTTGCAAATTGTGCAAATTTATTACCAAAATAATGGTTCGGTTCGCGCGCTGCGATGAAAAATGAAGCCAGCCATAATGTTACAGTAAATATGGGGAAAGCTATAGAGCCATGATTAAAGACTTTTTCGGGCCTGAATTGGAGGATATTGATGTTGACGACCTTTGGTTCCAACAAGACGGCACTAAATGCCATACAGCCAACGAAACAATCAACGACGTGATATTGCTGACATACGGCTCCAATTGCTGCAAAAAGTGGTCGAAAATTGTGCCTCCCGGCTGGAATTTATTCGAGCCAGCCGCAGCGTCCACTTGCCGGAAATCTATTTTAAAACATAATGGTAAACCCTTAGCTTTATAATATAGCTAAGTTTTTGGCCATACAATTAAATTATATGCGTTTTATTTCTTCTTGAAAACCACACGTCTAAAAAAAATAACCTTTAAATAAAGACATGGAAATTATGAGAGAAAAATGAAATCCGATATTTTTAAATTAGCTAAGACTTTGATAGTTTTAGGTACAAAACAGAACGCCATCTTAATTCTTGATTGAATGGAAACAAAAATTAAATCTTTGGAGCGGATTTTTAAAAATATTTTTTATATATTAAATTCTTGAGGACAAATTTTTGTTCGAAAATCTTAAGTTTTTTGATTGTACATATGAATATAAAATAAAAAAAAAATTATCACCCGTCTTTGAAATGAAGAATTTTCAAAAAAATAATTTGAAACTTTTTTTAAAAATTCAAAAATTTCTCTCTTTAAAAATTTTGATAATTTTAAAAATTCAAAAATTTCTCTCTTTAAAAATTTTGATAAGCCATATTATTTGAATTTAACTTTTAACTTGAACTATTATCAGTCACTTCACTTAAACAGAAGATTTTTTATTTAAAATGTTCTTCATATTCTATTAGTATTTGAATTTATTTGAAATTTGTATATAAAAATTATCTAAATCCGTTCAGCAGATAATGATAAAATTCAAAATAAAAAAACACCATTCCATAAATGAGAGGTACTATGTATTAATAGTTGCTTAGTGTAAAATTTCATAATTTTTGGTATAACATAGCACTATATTTAAGCATACAGGAAAAGTTTTATTAAAATCGTAGGAGCCGTTATTGAGAAAAAATAAAAATATTTTCCTCAACGGTTTTTTAACACTTTTATATGGAATGTACCGTAATTTTTTCATATAAGAAAATTTGTTTTTTAAAGTATTTTAGAAAGTGTTAAAAAACTCTTAAGCACCAAGTTTCAAAATTTGTTTGTATTTGTTTTTCAAAAAAAATTTGAAACATTTCTTAAAAATCCAAAAAAAATTTTTGTAATTATGTTGTGCACACAATACTATGTATTTATAGTATTTAGAAGCTTCTCTTTAAAAAAATTAATGAAATCAGTCATACCGTTTTAAAGCAAATCGAACCAAAAAAAGAATGGTTTTTTGGAGGTACCATTATTAACCATTAAAAAAAATGGTTTCCCACCGAAAGGTTGCCTTTACTAAATTTTTTTTTTAAGAAAAGCTGTGGACCCGTTTTTGAGAAAATACGATTATGTATTTTTGGTTCTAAGAAAAATGAAAAAGAAGTGTGGGGTGAATGATAGAAACAGGCTATATGTATCAAGCTTAGAGAAAATCAATCTAGCCGTTTGCGTTTAGGCTGCAGCTCAACGGACAGACAGATAGACAGACAGAATTGTAAGGCCATATTTTTTTGTTAAAGCAAGTTTGATCAAAATCTCCAGTTTGATTTTTTTTAACGAATGAATACCTGGCCATACAGTATCTATGTACATATTATATATCGCAAGTAAAAAATTGGAGAGTGGAATTCAAATGCCTTGAATTGAAAGTTTTTGTTTCTGTAGCAAAAATTGTGCATGCTAGAGCTAAAATCTACTCATAACTTCAACACTAACTGAAAGGGTCGGTCATTCGTGATTCGTAAACCATCCCCTATACACCTCTGTCTGGATTCTGCTGCAATTTGGGACCAAGGAATTAGGATACAAAAGAAAAAAATGAAATAAGGCCCCAAATTGGAGTAATTTTTCATAGTGAAATTATGCCCTAATAAAATAAGACCAGATCGAAATGAACAAAGCCCCAAAAATAAATGAAATTAGGCTCCAATTTCTTTTGTCAATTTTTTCAAAAATGAAAAAATCCCTAGTTTTTTTTTTTAATTTTCGAAAATGAAATAACAATTAAAATTGGCTAACAAAGTTCTTGAAACTGTCCAACTATATACTTGGATTCTATCGAGTCTTATTCTCGCGTAATTTTTGTCAGCTATTCTGTTACTTTCTGATGATTTTCAATATAAGGATCGTATTGAAAAGCATCAACTACATAATTCTGTTATATTTATTTACTCATGCACGGAGAGGCACGCGCGGTGGTGGCGTCGCCGGCCGGGTGGAACGAACCGGCCACCACGAGGCGGGTCGCGGCGCTACCACGTCACGCGTCAGAGCGCGTTCTCCACGCGGCCGCGCGCCGCCCGCACCACTCCACGCCGCTGCAACACCCCCTTTCGACCTTACGCAGTATCTTTGAAATTAATTTTCCGGTACTTCTGATTTTAGATTTTTCTATTGTTTTTTTTTATTGATTACACACAAGTCGAAGAAAAATCTAATACATTGAAAAGAATAGCTTTAGGGACTTTTTTCATTGCATACTTTGGGGACTTATTTCTTCATGAAATAACCCCCAATTTAAAAACAAAATCCTCAAAAAAAAAACATGAAATAAATCCCCAATTTTGGGGTGCTTTTTCATTTGAAAAATACTTCCCAATTCCATGCAAAATTTGGGGAGTTATTTCATTGGGGAGGTATTTCACGGAGTCGTCCACAATAAGTGATATTTTGTTAGCTCTGAATTCTCGATCAACGGATTTTCACGATACTTTTAGTGTAAAACAATTGTGATTTAGCATTTTCCAGTAAATTATGAAAAATAAAATAAATTGTTTGTCTAAATTAAATGAAATCAAGGACGAAAATCGAAGTAAGGCCTTATTCCATTGGGGTCTTTAGGACCGAAACATTAATGAAATAAGGCATCTAAATTGGATTATTTGGGAGCTAATTTCAATTTTTTTTTTGGGGTCTTATTTCCTGGGGACTAATTTCTAGAAGCCCTGCAATTTATAAAGTTTTTATAGGTATGGGTATTTAAACATGCATGAGCTTTGTATAAAGCTTTAACAAGTCTGTCTTAAGCGACAAACTCGTTAACATGTACTACTTTTATAAGGTAAATGTATGCTGAAGTTAGAAGGGCTAAAGTGCCTTGTATATGAATTTTGAATGGCGAATTGCGAAAGGTCGCGAATTTTGACATTCTTTTCACATGAGTGGTCGCCAACCGACGCGGATAGTCATAAAAAATAAGCCCGTAATATGAGTGGTAAGCGGGTAAAACAAATTTTTTGTTTAAGGCAAGAGAATTTTTCATTCGCATTTGTGGAATGCGTCCTGGGGGCCAATTCTGGTTCTGTGGAAAAGTGAATCGAATAAATCGTTTTCACATTCGCTGCCAAGCATTGCTTTCACAAACGACTCTGGTACTGTGAATGAAAACTATATTATCGCTGCTCGAACCACCTTACCATTTCTCTTGAAAACAGCATGATTCTCTCAATTTTCGGGTGCCTATGCCTATTGTTTCGTCTTTTTCATTTCGCTCACTGTTTTTTCGTTTCGCAAAGGCTTTGTTTGTTTTTTGATTACTTAGGTTTGGGATCATTTCGTCTCACGATTACTTCGATTTTGTTGTTTTGTTTTTTATTTACTTCGCATTTTCATTGAAACATCTCTATGGATTATTTAAGCTAAGGTTATTTCGTCAAAGATTGTTTCACATTTTGTGTCTATATATTTCTTTTGTTTTGCAATTCGATTATTTTGTTATCAGTTACTAAGTTTATGATTGATTCTGAGTCACCATGTTTGGTTGACAATAAAAGAATAAATTTAAACAGTAATGAAAGAAACACGTGGAGTGTGGAATTGGAAAAATATTGAAAAGGTTAACAATTTCTAGATATAAATGGCAAAAAAGACGTATAATCTGATAAAGGGCTAAAAAAGTCACTTCATATATAACATGCAATTATACAAATTTATGCGGAAACATAGCATACGTTTAATTTGAATTAGTTGCTTGGTTTCAATTATTTATCAGATATTAATTTTTTTAAATATTTACATATGTACTTCATTTAAAGTTTTTTTTAAGTAACATTTTTAGGTAAAAATAAGCCTTAAGATACATAGCACCTACAGGTAGTTCAGAGTTTCTTATCACTTGGCACAAAAAAAGGCATGACCGTTTGAAACTATTATGTTTGTAATAATTTCCAACAAATGTTAGTGAATGCAAAGCGTATGGCAGGTTATGAAAATTGAAAATTTAGTTCAGTTCGACTTTCAATTACTTCGCCATCGTTCGCTTGGCTTTTTGATTTTTGTGCATGTTAAGAACCTAAAGGCTTTTTCGAGAACCCACGAAATCAAGGTCTTGGCAGTCCACAACTGGGGCTTTAGTGACTAAACAGTGCATCAAAATAAAAATATGAATGCATCTCTCCCTAGATAATGATCACAGATCACGGAATCTGAGACCAGTTGAGTCTATAGTATAGTAAGCCCTTACAGATCGTTGAAAAAATTCAAAGTTCAAAGCCAAAAACGGGTTTTTAAAACGGTCTGGCAGGGCGAACTATACACACAATTGATCTCGGCTTCCGTACTCAGAGGAGCGTTACCCAGAGAGGGGTGAAAACCAACTTTGGTAAGCACAATTATTACTCTCGAAATTCATAGTTTGTTTTCGATGCAGTGTTTAATCACTAAATCCCCGGTTATGGACCGCAAGACTTTGATTTCTTGAATAAGTTTTACTCAAGTTGTCAATTCCAATATTTCTTTTCTTGATACCATTCACACCCAAAATTTGCTGTGGGCTCTTAGTCTATTAGCTTATATTTATTTTTTTCAAAAACAAACATTTTGAAATTTGTATGACATTGAATGGTTTTTTTTTCTTGCTAAGCGTATGAAACTTTAACTTTATGGCTAATCAAGGGTGATTATCATGGTACTGACTTATGTTTAGTTCATTGCATTGATGTCATCTGTGATAAAATAGTTAAATAATTGACCTAACTTGAAGTTTTAAACAATAAAATCAAATATGCGAGCGCAATAGCGGCCTTTAAGTGGTGAGATAGGCCACTCTTGCACTTATGAATTTAATTTTTTTTTGTGTTTGGCCTAAGCATAAAAGTCCTGTAACTATGGCATGAAGACGTTTATTTGAAAAATTTAATGCAGAACTGTTGTTTAATACATACAAATTCAATTTTTGTCATAAACTCAATTTCTGTAAAATTGTAGTTAGGCAACTATTGCGCTCACGGCCTGATAAGCATGTATATTCAATGCAAGGATTGTATATTCAAACGATTTTTGCAGAGGCTGTATCCTGTGAAGAAGAAAAATCGATTTCTCATTTTCTCTGTACACAGTACACGCCCAGCTCCCATTGATCTTGTAAATATATAGATAAATAGCTAGTCTCCGCGCTTTATAAGGATCTCCAAATGGTTTCACGAGTAGTGTTCCAGTTTTTCGACTGACATCTATTTAAACCTAACCATACCTTTCGTAAGCCACTAGTCCGATTTCCTATAAAGATACTTAGAGTGATGTAAGTAGACTGTGCTTAATGTAGGTAGATTGTATATGTATAGTTTAAAAATATGCTACATCATGAATTCAAATTTGAATGACTGTTTTTTATACAAAGTGCACTCAAAATTTTTTCAAGCAAGCATAAGATATAAAATTTCATTTAATTTCATACTATACTTTGAAAAATCTTGATATAGAAATAATTTTTTTATTTTTAAATCCAGATTTTTTATTTGCGAATTCTGTTCGGCTTTAGTATAAATCATGAATTCCATTCAAATTAATCAACATTTTTTCGATTCTTAATTTTGTACGTGCTATTTCTTATATATGCAAGTTTGGTACGTGATGAAATACACGCTCTACTTTTTTTGGATTCAGTTGATTGAAATATTTTTTTAAGTTCAAAAATAAAAATATTTTCAAAGGATATTTCATTTTTGATTTCAGTATTATAAGAAAAGTTAATTTATTCTCTTGTTAATTTTGTTTCATAAAAATTTCCAACACAAATTGCAGTCAAATTCTAAGTAACATATAAGAAAAAAAATGTCTTTAAAAATGTTTTACATAAATTCCACCTTAATCAAAATGAATATTTCACTAAGAATGCATAGAATATTCTATTTTTGGGGACACACCGTTCCGGTGACATATTTCCGTTGAATTTTTTTCTCTTTTTCAAATTTTCAAATGCAAACAAAATTATTTATTTGTCTGTCGCTTAATACCGCCCCCAATAAACACATACTTTTAAAGGTTTCATACACACAAAATATTAAGAATTAAAATTAATTTATTTATTAATAATTTTTCAGTTAAATCAATTCGCACCTTTGAAAGACCAAAACATAAATGTTGAAAGTACACACAGTTAATGAATACTTTTTGACACTACAAATAAAATATTTGCCACTTATTCACTCAAATCAGTTGGGCAGGATGGGTTTTCCAGCCTTTTAACACTTGCACTTAAAGGAGAAGGTAAATTACCTTTTGTTCACAGAAAAGTTTTTTTTTTTGAAAATATATTTTCAAGTTTCACAATAATCGGTATTGTAGTCAATGGTAGACAAAAGGCAACTTTTGACTGACTGATTTGACTCGGTCGTCTGATGGTAGTGTTTCCGTCTGTTTTTGAAAATTTGAAAATTTCTGTTTTTGAGGAGTTTCTATAAAATGGACGATGAACAAAATAAATAATTAGTGTGATATATTATATACAGATGTGTAGCTACATATAAAATGCTTCTAAAAACATTCTTGTTTCCATAGCTATAAGCGTGTTTTAGTTTGTATTTCGTCTGCTGGTTTTGTGTTGCCAGTGATATTTGGGAGGAGAAATCAGGCAAGTAATCATTTGAATTTTAGTCTTCGATGTAGTATTCATGAAAGTGTAGGTGTATTTGTGGTCTCGTTCTAGAAGTTTGTATCATTTTCGATTTCTTTTTTTTTTCAAGATTCTAATTAAAAATAATTATTTAGGATGTGTTTAATATTGGCTCCTTCTAGGTGTTTTTTTTTTTGTATGTTTTTCTTTGATTAGTGAAAGTGTGCACTTTAACAAACAGTAAACAGTTTGTGGGTGGGAAATTATAAAAAAATTCTATATAAACATATAGAATTTTTTAATCCATATGACATTGAAATATTTTTTAATATATGTACATATGTACCTACATTTTTAATTAATTTAAGTTTGTTCTGAAGAAAATAGTCATTTTGGAACTAAGGAAAGAGTCAATTCATTTGTCAAAATTAAAATTTATTTTTCATTTTTGTTCTAAATTTATGGGAAACATTTTGTACTTTGCAGATATTTTTCGTTGGATGATTTTCAGGCATGCTTATGAGTAATAAAAATGATTTATAACCCGTAAACGTTGATTTCCTAAAAAAATTAATCTTATCGGGTTTCACCTTTGAACCACATACATAATAAACTCGTATACAGTTTCACGTGATTTTAATTCCCTGGCATCAATATAAAAACAAAATTTTGATTCATTAAGGATTTATAACTTTTTTTCTATTTCGCTATCGAAGATGTATTCGTAACACCTGTTTTTTAAAAATACTACGCATTTAAAAAATCTATTGTGAATTCATTGAAAATATTTTTGAAGTATAGCATCTATACATTTGTTTGAACAAAAGCAATTATCGTTGCAATCATGTTTTTATATAAGGGCTTGAATTCAATAGTTATGAACTGGTATGAGGAGTTAAATTGTAAACTACTTCTACAAAACTCAACAAACCCATCAAATTGTCTGATAAGCCAATAGAAAGGAAAGTTTTGAAAAAAAATAAATCGGAATCACTTTTTTTGAAATTGGGATTGTACATCAGAGAATTCTTTTACATACATATATACTGCATCCCGAAGTCTTATAATTTAGTTACTATCGTACTAGCGTTGAAGGGAGTCATTTCAAAATGACACAAGACTTAAACTCTCCAGTGCACCCATTAAGGCCAAATCGTTTTTAAGTGGACGTGAAGAAACAAATTAATTTTTGTAGGTAATTGAAATGTTAACACAGAATACCGCCGAAGTATTTCGATCTTTTTTATACTATTAAAAGCTTTTCTCTTTGGCCATCTTAAATGATACACCCATACACATTCCAGGGGTGGGGTGGCGTATGTGGAACTTTTTTGTCAATAGTCTGTTATTTTTTATAGATTTTAATTTCAAGAAATCCCGAAAAAAAATATTGCGAATTTTGAATTTCGGCAACAAGGCTTCAAAATTTACTTAAATCGTTCACATCACACATAAGATTGTGTTTCACAATTTCTAACGGCCAATTTCTTCACAGAGTCCTAACGTTAGTACCGGTATTAGTCCTAAGGTTTGTACTCAAATCAGTATTTCTTATTTCTTCATACACACAAATATGAATAAATGAGAGATATTAGTTTGGGTATCAACTTTAGAACTAGGACCGATACTAACGTTAGAACTCTGTGAAGAAATTGGCCGTTAGAAATTGTGAAACACAATCTTATGTGTGATGTGAACGATTTAAGTAAATGCTGAAGTGTAGGAGAATGATAATACCAGGAAGTTAAAAGCCAAGTGTTTTATAAGAAACGTTTGGAGCAGCGATATTCTCGAAAAAATGTTAAGTAGGTTGTTCACGGCTCATGCTGTGAGAACCTTCGATGCCTTAGATTTCATTAGATACCTACTAGTCCACGTCTTCGACATAAACGACCATTCAAATGAAAAACCCACTATAGACTGTGGGGAAACTATAACTTAAGATGTTCGAGAATAGCAGAAGCAACAGAAGAAAATCTCGAAGGTACATTAACGTCGAAAGACTTTCAGGGCTCAAATTTCAGAGGTCCAAATTATGACAGAAATTTGGTATTTAATGATAACTGATTAAAATTTGGTGGGTTCACTGGTCAAGTTTTCATACATTTTAAATTTGTGATTAAGAAAGTAATTAAGAGAAAACTTGCCAAGCAAATCCACCAAATTTTAATCAGTAGTCAATAAAAATAAAATGTCTGTCATAATTAGGAGTTGTTTCGATATTACTCTACTTAAGATATTTTATATTAAACTTCACGAACTTAAAACTTGGCATATATTTTAGATCTCATTACTTTTTTTTGGCAGGCTTTTTACGCACAGGCTTCTTATACATATAAGAACTTGGCTCTTTTTAATATTTATGTTTTTGTTGTGATCTCACTCTTTTTTGCAAAGATTTTATTTTTCCAGGTGAAAATCTCAATTATTTATTTTTCTCTTCGTATGCTCTTCAAGTTATACCGTTCTACCATCTTTCATTATTCTACAACAGTCGGAAGTGCACTATATAACTGATAAAAATTTTTAGAACGTAGGTATGCCACACCCCTTGAGCTGAAAATTATAAATGTCTGGCCTTTATCTTTGTATGCAAGTCAAATCTTACCACTCTACCAATTTTCATCGTTCTACAGCAATCGGAAGTGCTACATATAATTTATAAGAATTTTTAAGAAAGTCAGTGGATGTCACGCCCACTGAACGAAAAATTACAAATGATCGATTGTTTTATTTCTAAGTACCTACTTCTATCCCTACCGATGATGCACCAATTTTCAATGTTCTACAACAATGAGAATTTTAAAGAAAATGGGCGGATGCAACTCCCCTGAATAGAAAATAGCAGATTTTCATTTTTTCCTATGTATGCACCACAAGACCTTACGTTATGCTAAATTTCAACCTTCTACGGTGTCGGAAAGTGCTCCATAATTTTGATGATCTGTCAGTGAGTTGGTTAGTAAGTCAGTGAGTCAGTCAGTCAGTTACGGTTTTTGTGATTTTTGAAGTCCTATATCTCGGGAATTATTTATGCTTAGAAGTTGAACTTTAGTGAGTCACCTGTGTTTAATAATCTCAGCAAATACTGCGAATTTGACTTTATTATTGGTACTGAAGTAAGAGGGGGGCTTAAAATCGCCTGAGTTTGTTCCTGTAAAAAGAGTGTAGTGCCGAGAACTTGACTGGGCACTACCGTACCCTTTGATCACTCTTAACAAAAAATTTGATGAGATCGTTTTTGAAGAGGACCAATTTTCTTACTGAACGTTGCCTAGCAATACTACTTCACTTAAATCATTATACATTATCAGTCACCTCGTTTGCGAATGGGAAATTACATAAAAATTCCCTAATTACACTGGTCAACAAGATTTTTGTAACAGAAACCAAAATATTCCAAAATATATGCAGAACTTCTGTGACGAACAGCGAGGGGCCCTAAAGCTAATCTCATAAGCCAACGAAAATCGGCTATCTGTATAGTGGAATGAGGAACACCCCCAAAAAATAGAACACATGAGCCACAACGTGAATGAACGCACATGCGACCAAGAAATTGTATTGGGTTGCGACCGTTTTTTTTTTAGTCGCAGCGACAGAAAATCGTACGTTTCCAGCCTATCTCTTTTTTTTTTGTATTGCTATTTCGCAATATGCCAGTTTCATTTCAAAAGCGGTCAATACGGGCTCTATACTTCCGACGGCAAAAATTAACAAAGACTACGCAGATTACAAAATCGCAATAATGGAAGCGTTATATGAATTGTCTTCCGCTCAAAATAGTTCTACCTTTATAATGATGGCATTTTTAGGATGGAAATGAGAGAGGGAGAAAGATTCTTCCATTAAAATGTGAAGGTTAAAGGTGCGTGAACCATCAAAAAAGCTATAGAAGCTTCATATCCAACGTGGGTCGGGGCTAATTCATGATTCATATTTTTTTTAATGAAATAAACCATCAACAAATGACTAACTCAACCGTTTGAATACTCTTCAATATGAGTGTCAAGTTAGCAAAGCAACTTTGACGAATGGAAAAATGGTTAGTTGGATAATTTGCCGTTAATTAGTCGTTAATTAGTTGTGACAATTCCGAATTTGTCGTTCAATGTTTTCTATGTTTTTTTGGGTGCTTTGCTAACTTGATATAAAGTTAGCAAAGCACCCTGTCGAATATCAGTAAAAACTTCTTATACCTGATGGTTTATGGCTTAATAATTTGCCGTTAATTAGTCGCTAAATAGTTGTGACAAATTCAATTTGATCATGCAATGTTTTCTGTTTTTTTGGGTGCTTTGCTAACTTGATCAACTCTCACGGATCGAAAAATGGATAGGTACATAATTTGTCATTAATTAGTCGTTAATTAGTTGTGACAGTTTCGAATTTGTCGTTCAATGTTTTCTATGTTTTTTTCGGTGCTTTGCTAACTTGACATTACTCGAAAAGTGTGAAAAACTTCTAATACTTAATGTTTTATGGCTTAATAATTTGCCGTTAATAAGTCATTAATTAGTTGTGAAAAATTGAATTCAATCGTGCAATGTTTTCTATGTTTTTTTTTAAATTCTTCGTTAGCTTCATACCAAGTTAGCAAAGCACCACCTTAAAAAGGGATTAAAACT
Source organism: Dasysyrphus tricinctus (assembly GCA_963921185.1). Taxonomy (NCBI): domain Eukaryota; kingdom Metazoa; phylum Arthropoda; class Insecta; order Diptera; family Syrphidae; genus Dasysyrphus; species Dasysyrphus tricinctus. The sequence continues at coordinate 113,161,881 of OY992530.1, forward strand.
GCTAATACCGCGCTGTTTATGGCTTAATAGTTTGCCACTAACTAGTCTTCAATTAGTTGTGACAATTTTGTATTTGTCGTGCAATGTTTTCTATGTTTTTTGGGCTCTTTGGTAGCTTGACATGCAGTTGGCAAAGTACTATCTGAAAATGGGGTAAAATCTGTTTATACTGAATGGTTTATGGCTTCATAATTTACCATTAACTAGCCGTTAATTATTTGTGATAATTTTGGATTGGTTATTCTATGTTTTCTATGTTTTTCGAAAAGTTGTAAGAAATTTCCAAAACTTAATATGTTATTCCTTGATAATTTGCCATTTATTAGTCGTTAACTAGTTGTGAAAAATTCAATTTTGTCATGCGATGTTTTCTATGTAATTTTGGGTTATTTATTTAATATTATCACTATCGGAAAATAATTATTAACGGCAATTCACCCACCTGCCCATTTTTTGATTAGTGAAAACTGATTTGGTAACCTGACGCTCATAGAAAACAAATACCCTAAATTACATAGAAAACATCGCATGACAAAATTTTATTTATAATTATCAAGGAATGACATTTTAAGTTTTGGAAATTTTTTACAACTTTTCGAAAAAACATAGAAAACATATACAGTCAAACTTCTTTATAACGAACTTCCCTACAACGAATATCTTTATATTGCGAACTGCCACTCTGTCCCCGTCCCCTAAAAAAATATTCTATAGAAATTTGTCTCCATATAACGAATTTCTCTATAACGAAATTCTCTTTATAGAGAAATAATTCTTGGAACCCATCATCATTTCTGTTTCTTTATAACGAAATTTCTATACAAAATTTTTGTCAAATTTCTCGCTCCTAAAAACATGGAACGCCACAAAGTTTTGTTCAACTTTCTACAAATAAAATCATTTGGTATTAGGGAATTCCCGATTTTGTAGAAGATCTTTGCTGGTAAGTGCGCCGCTCTACCTTCTTGGATAGAAAAGGAAATGTGTGGTAACAATTCAAAAATTAAATTCGGTTTTTTCATCAAACGTTAGTTTCGAAAACAACGAGCGGTTTTTGTTTTCACCAAGGGCCTTTTACGAGGGTCGTTTGCTTTCTATAAACGACTTTTGTCGAAATCGATCAACGAAGAAAATAATTTTGGTGTTGAAAATCTTAATTACCTATAGTGAACGTAATTTCTCGTTGTGAACTGTTAACGAAAAATTTGGTTCGGAAAGATTAGTTGTAATCGTAAGCATCAATAACTGTAAAACAAGAGGGAATAGTTCCTGCGTTATGCGTTATATCTTTCACTTTCATTAAAATTGTACTTAAAAAAAATTGTACATTTATAAAAATAAAAAATGTTTATTGTTCATCATTTACATTAACATACATTGCCTATTGAGTATCTGATGTGATAAAAATAATATTTTCAATAATTTAAGAAATTTTCCTTATAGCGAATTTTGCCTTAAACTTCTCTATAACGAACTAATTTTTTGGCCCCTTGAGGGTTCGCTATAAAGAAGTTTGACTGTAATGACCAATTCAAAATTATCACAAATAACAAACGGCTAGTTAATGGTAAATTATCAAGCCATAAACCATCCAGTATAAACAGATTTTACCCCATTTTCAGATAGTACTTTGCCAACTGCATGTCAAGCTACCAAAGAGCCCAAAAAACATGGAAAACATTGCACGACAAATACAAAATTGTCACAACTAATTGAAGACTAGTTAGTGGTAAACTATTAAGCCATACAGCACGGTATTAGCCGTTTTAATCCCTTTTTATGGTGGTGCTTTGCTAACTTGGTATGAAGCTAACGGAGAATTTAAAAAAAAAAACAAAGAAAACATTGCACGATTGAACTCAATTTTTCACAACTTATTAAGGACTTATTAACGGCAAATTATTAAGCCATAAAACATTAACAGCCCTATTATTGACACGATTCAAAACTAGTTTTAACGTAAAACTAGTTCTATATAGTCTGGGAGCTGTTATGAGACGTCGTAACAGCCAAAAAAAGTCAGTCCGACCAATGGTATCGCGTAGAGGACAGTCATAGCTTTCAGTTGATACCCCATTTATAAAAGTTGCTTATATTATAGGTACATTTAGCGGAAAATGCAACCTGAAAAGTGCATTTTCTAACCATTGCGACCAGATATAGCTTGTCCGACCAGCAGTTTTGTAAATGTTTGGACTAAAGCTATCGGTTGGCATCCAATTTTTGCGTGGCCACGATGAGATAGGTAATCATACGGTGGGCTCCGGGACTATATAAAACTAGTTTTATGTTAAAACTAGTTTTGAATCGTGTCAATAATAGGGCTGTAAGTATTAGAAGTTTTTCACACTTTTCGAGTAGTGTCAAGTTAACAAAGCACCGAAAAAAACATAGAAAACATAGAACGACAAATTCGAAATTGTCACAACTAATTAACGACTAATGAACGGCAAATAATACAACTAACCATTTTTCGATTCGTCAAAGTTGCTTTGCTAACTTGAGACTCATCTCTTCAATACCATTATAAATGTTAAAACAAATTGAGATGTTTGCATCCTGCATACAATAAAGAACGCAATGAAGTAGGTATTCATATTTTCTTCACATCGCGAAGTTCGAGTATAATTATTTCGGTTTTTATGCAAGCTGTTTTTTTTTTAAAGAAATACATTTGAATGTAGAAAGTCAAATCGAAAAATTTGCTTAATCCGTTTCTTTCAAAATATTCAAAAAATACATTTGCCAATAAATTAAATTAATGATACACCCATTGGTTTGAAAAATTTCTATCTCAATTTCACGATTTCAAAACAAATACAATAGGTAAGATAAAAAATAAGAAAAATTCGTTAGTCTTATATTTTTCTGTTAGCAGTGGTCTGAAGAAGGGTATAAGCACACCTTAAAAGCCAAAGGTAAGACATTGGTATAAACATAGGTTAAGTAGGCAATTTGTTGACCCTTAGGCTTAAATCCATTACTGGAACCTAGAACATACGTTTTTTAAGAGTCCGAAGATAACATACTTACTTATGTATGTAAGTATGTTATGCACTAGCTTTATCCGTAGGAGAACTCCTGCATGAAGCCAATAACAACAACGCATTCATATAAAATGTTAGAAATATGTACATAATGCAGATGTTTTTAAGGTTTCACCCTACAACCAAATTTAAAAAATAATCAAATCCTTATTTTGAGAACAAAAAAATATTTGTTTCTTTTTTAAAGTTATATTTTTGTTTTCCAAAATGCAGCCCCCATTTCTTTGAACAAAGACTATTTTGAAAAAAAAAAAATAAAAATAATTGGATCACTAGGAGAGTGTGAATGGATAAAATATATTTTCTAAAAATAAAATTTATGATTTGATAGTTTATTTTTGTTTTTGAATTAAGAATTTTTGTATTTCTGGGATAACATCATTATAAATTAAACGTTGAATAGGACTGATCTGGTGAAATATATTTTATATATCTGAAATATTTAAAAAGCTATTAAAAAAGCGGTGGATATCATGTGACTCTAAAAAACTACCGACAAAGTGAATTGAAAATTAACACAAAAGATTTGCTTCAAAATTTATTCGTAGCAGTAAATTTTAAACACATTAAGGTTTTTTGACCTTTCGTTCTTTGCGATATAAAAATTCTATCTTCGTTTGAACTAAACATAAAATACACTCCTTTGAAATTGAATAGGTACTATTTATTATTTTGGAAGAGAATTTATATTATTTAATCATTTATCTTTAGACATGAAAAGAATTCCGATCAATCAGAGCTTACATTAGAGGTTTAACATTGTGGGTTTCTAGTTTAATTACCATCCGTCGGCCTTTGGGTGCATATATGCGTCTTAGTGTCTGTGCGTCTGTTCTGTATGTCCACTGTATAAATCAGGTTGGAGCTTTTACCGGTGGACATTTGCTTCAAATTTGGTAAGAAGCATTTTTATATGATTCCCTAAATGTAAAATTCGAGCTTTTGTTTTACTTCTTCTAGAACGGGAAGTCATAGTCATACAAACGATTGAGAGTTGAAAGTCACTTAAGGCCCGGCGTCTCCATGAGCTGTCATGTCACAAATTTTATTTATTTATAATGGCGAGTTAAGGCTTAATAGAGAACGAATATAAATAATAAGACAAATGCATATTCAGCAAAAAAAAAAAAAAAACAATTAAAATTACTTATACAAATTTTAAGTACTAGTACCTACGCAGTGTATTCAGAGTGTATTGATGTTTGAAAAAGTGAAATGAAAATCATACATTTCTTGTTTGTTATTAATTTACTAAGTTTAATAATCCCAACAAACACTAAAGCTGAGGGTGTGTGTGTATCTTCTAAATTATTTTTCTGCAAATTTATTTCAATTTGTAGTTTTCATCGTGTGTAAATTCAGTTAAAAACATTATTTCAATGTGTTCATAGTTTGTATAGAGTTGATTTAATTTTGTCCCACACATGACTTGTTTCTATGGTAAATATTTTCAAAAAATACACCATCGTCTCATATCTTGACAACACTCTTCAATTTTAAAGTGAAACATTAACATTGTGTGTGGTTCATTAAACGCACTTTTAAGATTTATTGTTTTCATAAAACTGTACATCAAAAGTTTATGTACGGTTGTCTATGATGGACAAGAGGTGTCAAATAATAGCGAGAGATATAATAATTTCATGCCAATTTGTTTTTTTTTTTTTTGTCAGACGCCTTTTGGCACTTAAACTACTCGTAACTTGTAAGTAATTCATATAATGTAATTAAACAAGGTAATTTATTCCGAAAAAAAAAAATAAGAAAATTTATATTGTTGGGCGGTTTGCCATTATCTTTTCTCTTCCCGAAAATTGTTTTTGTTTTTGAAATGATGCATTTTTGACACATCATGAAAATTTTGGCATAAATATTATTAAAGGTTTTTGGATGTTTTTTATATTTATCTGCGTAGACTTGTTTTTGAGTTTCTAAATTGAAATTTTATTTAATATTAAGTTAAGGACTTTTTAAAGGAAAATTTTAGTTTCAAAAAAGTTTATCTTAGAGTTCAATATGTTAAAAAACCGGAATCAAGACAAAAAAAAAACTGCATAAATATGATAATTTTAAACTTTAAGGTTTTACATTAAGAATATATTATTTGTATTTTCTTTCTGATACCCAAAGCTATGTACATCTTGATAAGGGAAACGAAACGTTAAAGAGCTCCATGTAGATTATGTTATCAAGGTTCTTCACATTATATATCAAATGAAAGACTACAACGGAAAGCGACCCTTTGAGTTATTCGACTATGAAGTAATTGGTATGCTAAGTAAAGGGTGTTTTTTTAGACGTGTTGTTTTCAAGAAGAAATAAAACGCATATAATTGAATGTTATGGCCAAGGGCAAGTGGCCGCTGCGGCTGGCTCGAATAAATTCCAGCCGAGAGGCCCAATTTTCGACTCTGGCCATATAACCTTTAAGGAAAAGCTTATTTATCTCAAAAAAACTTGAACGATTTTTGATAAAAAAAAAATCTGTGAACTATTGTAAGCATATTATATTTTTTGATAGATTTTTTTACCTTAAACTGTTATTAACGGTATTATAACTAACGACTCTAAGGATTTCAATCGAATGTTTATATAAAAGCTCTTCTATAATGATAATAATATTCCATTTATCAAAATTAAAAAAAGGAATTTTGAATTAAAAAATAAATAATAGTAAATTATTTCTTATTGAAAACTTAATATTTCAAAAATGGCCTTATAACTTTTTTTGAAACTAGGTTTTTAAATTTAAATTAAGAAATTATCAAAATTTACATACCAAAAATTTTGTTTCAAAATGTTTAAAAATTTGTATATATAAAAATTAATTTTAAAGAAAGCCGCTTTAACGATTTTAAAATTTTAGTTTGTATACATATATGCATGTATGTATGTACTGTACATAATGTATTTTATATTTTTAGTAATTAAATGGTATTCGGGCTTTTGACCTCTGAGCTATTTTGCGAGTTGTTTTTTTTTCAAATAAAAGAACGAGTTTCATGCTTCGTTACATTTTCTTAAAAATTATTTGCATGTTTCAATAATTCAGGTTTACAAATATAAGTTAACTTTGTGACACGGCAAGTAAATAATGTCATGTACCGTCATGCATTTTTTTTAAATCAGCTTGGGTTTTCGAGATATTTTCGTTATAAATTTAATAAAAAATAATCATTTTTAGCTTTCCTTGAGGTTATGTAAAAACGAGAAGTTATTTTTTTTTTCAATCAATTTAGTAATGATTCTTAAAAAGCATTAATAATTTTTTTTTTCAAAATTTGGTTTGAAGTTTTTCCTTGTTACCCTCTTAGATATCCTTAGTTATAGACTAAGAGCCCACAGCAGATTTTGGGTGTGAACGATAGCAAAAAAAGAAGTATAGGCATCGAAAGCTCCATTAAAGACTATTGAAAAAATCAAAGTCTTGCAGTCCACAACTGGGGCCTTTGCGAGAAACAGTGCATCGAAAAAAAATATGAATGCAACTTCGAGGTTAATCGTGTTAGCCAAAATTGGTTTTCACTCATCCCTTGAGAAGCTCCTCGGATCACATATCATGGAATGTAAGACCATTAGAGTGTATAGTTCGCTCTACCGGACCGTTTAAAAAATTCAAAATTCTAAGTGAAAAACGGTTTTTTTAAACAGTCTGGCAGGGCGAATTAAACACTCAAATGATCTCAAATTCCGTGATATGGGATCCGCGGAGCTTATCTAGGGAGGGGTGAAAACCAATTTCGGCTAACAAGATTTTTTTTTCGATGCACTGTTTCTCGCAAATGCCCCAGTTATGGACTGCAAGACTTTGATTTTTTTAATAGTCTTTAATGGAGCTTTCGACGCCTATACTTCTTTTTTTGCTATCGTTCACACCCAAAATCTGCTGTGGGCTCTCGGTCTATTAGATGTTAGTCATCATCGTTTTTTCTCTTTATAATTTTTTTCAACAAGATACTTGTTCAATTCTTCCAAATACAAGTTAAACTTTTCTAATGTTTTGTATTCTCTGAGAAATACCTTGTTGAAATTTATGTGTTTAGCATATTAAACCACATTTTACCAATTTCATTCAATTTTCTAGGCAGCTGAAGACTAACAACTAATTAAGGATTCCCCGAAGACTTTAAAAGATATTGGAAAGATTTAAACTGAATTTTGAAGAAAAATATTAGTTCTCTCAGAAGTCGTTATAAATTTTGTTTAAAAAATGTAACCCTCTTTGGAGGTGTGACCTGAAAAAAACAGTTTTTTTTAAATTTCAGAGTGGAAATATTTCAAAAACCACAGCTGATGGCGAGAAACAGATTTGGATTCAGAGCTTAAAATTACGATTAGAACGAGTTTAACCTGCAGGAGTCAAAAACCGTGTAAGCCTGTGTCATTAGTTATTGGTTTTGAGTTCAATTCCTGGTAAAAAAAAAACAATTTTACCTTCTTTTTAACACAAAATACCCTTTTTCTGCTCATAACTTTTGGCTGAACAAATAATTTCAATAATTTAAAGTTTTAATTTCAAATGATGTATGGCGTATGAGTGTTTTTTTTCAAACGATATGACGGTTTAAAACCAATTCGTCCAAGCACATCATTCGATTGAGAAATTGAGTTTAAAACATAAATAATTATATTACAATAAATAAATAAACTAAACTGGGTGGCGCAACAGCTCCTCGAGAACCAGGGCCTAGTGACTCACAACTCTCAACCATTCCTGTGTGCGTGTTGTTGGCAGGAATGGAGAGGACCTACAGTTTTTTGCTGAGTCCAAACGGCTAAATGAGCAGCACTTATTCATGACAAGTATACTCTTGGAGGTTTTGTCATTTCCTCGCAAGAAGCAGCACCTCGCATAAAACATTTGAAATTTGAAATCTTTTAACCACAGCACACAGTCTCCGTCCAAATAAATATGCTTCAACATTTTGACCTACATAATATGTAATTTTTATATACTAAATAACCATTTAAATTAACTTTTACTTTTTGATTTAATTTTCTGAAAAAATTGACTTTAAAGTTGTCTTAAAAGAATATTTTATAATAATAATTGTAACTATTAGCCTGAATAACACGGCAAACGGGGGATAAGAAAGATATTTTTTGACAGAGTGAATTCAGAACAAGCCCTGGCAATTACTGGGAAACAAAGATACCTTGGGGGCTACATCAAATTGAGCTTTAATCAGAAATTATAAATAGCCTCAAAAATATATGTGAAAAGCACCAACAGCAAAAACGATATAATTTTTTCAATTAGGGCGATTTTTCTAGCTGTGTTCAGTTGTCCAATCTTTTTTTTTTTTGGAAAAGATGATCATTTAAATTTTCAAAGCTCACTTTAGTAAGTTTTAATTTCTATTTTTTTTTTTGGTTATTTTTTTTTTAATTTATTATTTTTGATTTTTTTGGAGATGAACATTGGAAAATCTCAAGTATCTGAATTTAGTCTATCTATATCAAAAAGTATTTTTTTCGAATTTTGAAAGCCGACTATTCTAAAAAACTCAATAATCTGAAATGACCACCCTTTAAAATTAAAATTGTCAAAAAGGGCGGCCATTTTATATAGGTAATTGAGTTTTACACAAAATTTGAAACTAAATTATCTTTGATTGTTTAGATTAATTTTAACGAGTGGTCATTTAAGATAATTAGGTTTTACAAAATGAAAAGGGAATATACAGGGTGTCCTGTAAATAATGGATAACCTTCCAACTGGTTATGGCAGGCCTTATGACCTTTCCAGGAAAAAATATAACAAAATATTTTCCCAGTGGTTACTATGTTATGATGTTTTTTCAAAAGTTGTCAGCAAGTACTACTTTCCTCAAATACGTGAACGCTACGACCATGGATGAACAGTTTTAACTATTTTAATATTTTTTTAATATTCTAGAATAACTATTGTAATAGATAGATGGTCAAATTTAATAGTAGTTATTGCATTTTTTTTATTATAATTTTTTTTAAATATTTTTTTTCAGTACAAACATTTATTTAAAAAAAAAGTTTGACCACCTCTAATAAATTAAAATTGCATGAGAGCATGAATGGCCAGTTACTTAAAAATTTGTCTATTTAATGCACTTTCCAAAATGGTATAACACATGCTTGTGTATTAACAAAATAACCAAGAAAATTTGTCAATCATCTAATAAAGCAGCTTTTAACATTAACCTCTCAATTTGGGTTGGACAAAGATTTTCTCTTTTGATGTGTAAAAGGGTTCAGTGCAAGTATTAAACTCGATTTAAGGTGTTGAAGGCCCCACCATTTGACCACCATATTGAAAAACGAGTTCTTAAAAGTTTTCCATGGCAACTTAAATTTTATTAGTCTTACAAAAAAAACTTTGGTACAAACTTGTAGCAAATTCAATTCTCTTCAATTTATGTTAATACACTTTTACCCTAAAGTTATAAATAAAAAAAGTTATAATCGAAATTTAAACTTTGAAAAAGTTCATATATGTAGCGTTCACGTATTTGAGGAAAGTAGTACTTGTTGACAACTTTTGGAAAAAACATCATAACATAGTAACCACTGGGAAAATACTTTTTTATATTTTTTTCTGGAAAGGTCATAAGGCCTGCAATAACCAGTTGCAAGGTTATCCATTATTTACAGGACACCCTGTATACTAAATCAAAATAAAAATTTTAAAAAATAAAAACAAAAATATTTCTAGGGGTGGTATAAGGAAAATAAAGGGTGGTTATTATGTTTGAAAAAATACCAATTGAAAACTTTTATCAAATTTGAAAAAAAAATCTATTTTTAGAAGCAGGATTCTTTTGGCTCTCTAATTTTTCAAAATCGATTATCTCGAAAACTGTGGGTCGTCAAAAAAGTTAAAGGATGGTCAAACGTGGACATTTAAATGATTATTTTTTACAAAAGAAAACAAAATTTGTTTTTTAAATAAAAAAGCCCCCGATTTTATTTAAATTTTGGGCTATAGTTTCGTTTTGAAAAATGGCCCCATACCCTTAGACTTAAACAAAAAATCACCCCAATTTAAAAACGCCCTACAGTCATTTGGTTGACGCTGTCCCATATAAACCAATGTACTTAAATTAGGAGCAACTAAAAGTTGATTGAGCAAGAAACTTAAAGAACTTGAAGTTGCCTGTCGGCGGTAGGTCTTAAGTTTTAACTATTTTATGGAATCTAACGGTTTGCTAAATTCTTTATCAGAAATCAATTAAAATAAATATTTGAAATATTTTGAAGGCAAAAACATTTTTTTAAATTGCCTAGCTAGTTTTTTGTCAAAATTTTCTTATTAATTGGATTATTTTAACGCAAAGGAAATATCAAAAACATGAATCTCGTATCAAGTTCAAATTAAGAGCATCAAATTTTTTTTGGGAAAACCATTATTAACCTATATATATTGTCTAATTTACTGGCCGACGACGGCAGCGCCAAGCCAAAATGATTATTATTTTCTAAAATTATAGAATACAAAAGCTTTGTCTAAAATTATTTTTGAATAAAATTAACCCAGACCTTAATCCAAGCCCTTACTTCAAAGTAAACAAAAATGCCAGTTAAAACATTAAGGTTAATAACACAGGTTTACAAGGTTTTCGACACGACTAAGTAAGAGGTGATCTAAAGGGAATTTTTCGTGCTGAACTCAAGTCCGTTATCCGTTTTTCGCTATCAGCTCTGGTATTTGAGATTTACCGTTAGAAAGTGCCAAAACCCTTCTTTCGACATTTTTTGGGGCTATAATGTAACTATGTGAATTGATTTTTTTTTTTTTTTTTAGTTGCATTGTTCAATATATTGTGACGAGCAAGGAGAGCGACGTCACCAAGATTGAGAAAGAATAGAAAAAAGTTACTAAGGTTTTTGGGATGATGTTAAGTGACTATTGTTGGTATCTTGTACGTGAAATGGACCAAAATTTATATAAACCATGCAGTTCCATTACACTTTGTTTTAATTTATAATCTATACATATAAATAAAATTGGAGTGTCTGTCGTTAATATTGAAATAATTTCAAGTTTTTGAGCTTAGGTGGTTGTTTAATTGCTAAGAAACATAACTGCATCATTTAAAAAATTTTTGTCTGTCTGTCTGTTTGTCCGCGGTAACCTTCAAAACGGCAGAACAGGTTATGACGGGACTTTTCATACATGTAGTAGACAACTCAGGGAGTAATCTAGGCTACTTTTAATTGCAAAAATGTTAATGGTTTCCTTGAAATATTAGAAAAATAATGAAATTAAGGGAAAATTGTGTCAAAACAAAAAATTAGTATAATAGCCTATTGAATAGACCGGAAAATGAGAGGTATAAAGGAACAATTACGTGCAAGGGTTTTTATTATTAAATATGTTTGTTTGGCCCATAAGCATGCTTAAAACCGAAAATGCTACTAAATTCACCCATGCGTTTCTGAGAGAATGGTCACACTGGCCACTTTTCAGTATTTTTGGTATAACTCGAAAACTAAGCCGAATTTGACAATTTTACACATAATACTTTTTGTTCAAAATTAAATTTGCTATTGGAATGGATAGTTCCAAAAATTTTACGAAAAAATTTAAGCAGGAAAAGTCTACAAAAACCAACCTTAAAAAAATCAAAAAATCAAGGATATCTAAATTTTTTAATAAATTGTGCATAACTTTGTTTGAAGCAAAGATAGGGTCAAGTCATGCACGGACAAAATAAAGTAGAGACTAAAGGCCTTAATATGGCATGCTCAAAAATTAATATTTGTTCAAAATTGATAGAGATATTCCCTTTCAAACCTTATCATTTCTTATAATTTTTCGCAGTTTTGGGCCGAGAGTCCCTTTTTCGGTACAATAAATTTGGTCAAAAATTTCAAATTTCACTTTCGTAAAAATGTTCGAAATAAAAATTTTGATATAATATGACATTAGAACTATAGAGAATTTATAAAAAGGATGTAAGTTCGCAATTTCGTTTTTCAGCTGTTTTTATATGCATTCAGACCTACAGACCGAACGGCTGGTCCGATTAACATAAGATTTGGTACTAGGTGCTAGGAACGTTAAATTTGTCATAAAGTACCAAAAAAAAAGGCTTTCGGGCAAAAACTTCGAAAAATGATAAGAAATGGTAAAGTTTGAATGGCTATATCTCTGTCAATTTTCAAATAATATGGCTTTTTTAACATGCCATATTAAAGCCGTAAGACTTCAGTTTACTTTTTTCATGCATGTCTTGAGCGTATCTTAGCTCCGAAAAAATTTATGCACAACTAAGAAAAAAATTTAAAAATCTTTGATCTTTCGATTTTTTTTATGTTGGTTTTTGTTTACTTTTCCTGCTTAAATTTTTTTAAGAAATTTTCCAAACTATCCATTTCGATAGAAAATTTAATTTTGAACAAAAAGTATTATATGTAAAATTGTCAAATTCGGCTTAGTTTTCGAGTTATACCAAAAATACTGAAAAGTGGCCAGTGTGACCATTCTCTCAGAAACGCATGGGTGAATTTAGTAGCATTTTCGGTTTTAAGCATGCTTATGGGCCAAACAAACATATTCAATAATAAAAACCCTTGCACGTAATTGTTCCTTTTTAAAAGGTCTATTCAATAGGCTATAAGAAATGATTATAAACAAGTAGAAATAATCGATTTTAAAAGTGTCAGTGTTAGAACAATAATTATATAGTCTTAGAGGTGGTGGAAGCTTTTCTCAAAACTTTGTCGACGTACTGTTTGGATCTGTGCAAACTACATGCCACCAACAAGGCATCGATACCACTGCTCTTTGACCACCACAATGTATTTTCAAGAATTGCTTGACCTATTTCAGGAAATTTTTGGTATTGGGAGTGTTTTTGACAAGTTTGGTTAAATTCGGTCTTGCGTTTTGCCAAAAAGGTGCAGAAGCGCAGTCTGGGTACCTGTTTTTTGTAAAAAAATCAATTGAGTTTGAAAATAAATCAATCAATCATAAAATTTGGTTCTGAGAAAATAAAAAAAAATACAGTCGAGTCTCGATTATCCGGAATTCGATTAATCGAGGACACATAATTAATTTAAAATTTTGTTTTGTTCATTTGTTCTCGAAATTTTTGTCTACCCGGGCGAAGCCAGGGCGGGCCAGCTAGTTTCAAATTAAAAAAAAAAAACTATGGTCAAAAACGGGTGATTTTTTAATTTATTTCCAAAAGTTGAGCTGATAGCAAAAAATGTATTTTAGATTTGAAATTTACACTAAAAACACTTTTTAGAACATATTTTATCTGCTCCTGTCGAAAACGTAGTAAGCCAAAGAGAAAGCATTTTTAAAATTATATGTAGTCAGATGAGGAGTAATAACTAATTTAATATCTCTCAAAAAGTAAAAGAGATATTGGGACGATTAAAGCTGAATTTTGGAGATTAAGATTAGTACTTTCAGAAATCTGTACAGTAACAAAAAAATTAAAATCAATTCACATAGTTACATAGGCCCAAAGTGGCGAAAAAAGGGTTTTTTGGCACTTTCTAACGGTAATATGTATCTCGAAAACCAGAGCTGATAATGGATTTGAGTTCAGCACAAAAAAATTACCCTTAGAACGACTCTTACTTTCACGTGTCGAAAAGTTAACCGATATTTGTAAACCTGTGTTATTAGGTAACGAAACACATACAAAAACACTCATTCAATGAGTTGCAAATGAAAATTTCAAATTTAAGATGACATCCCTTGTTACGTGACCCTATATTATGGTTTTTATTTTTTTTTTCACTATTTTTGCTGCTCACATGATAAAAAAAGAAGAAGATTTTACAAAATTCACCCTAAAGAAAAAAAAGTGAAAGGTACTTCTATGACATTTTTCATCGTTTACAAATGTATCGATTCATATAAAACAAGAATGATAAAATAAATAAGTAACGAGCACAGTCGTTCAAGTATATCTGTACCTACCTATCGAAAAATAAATTATTGTTTTGGCTAAATAAATAATAATAGTCAGATTTGTAAAATGTATGATGTTAATATCTGAAAAAAAAATATAAAAGCGGAACACTACTTACGGAGTGCCAAGGTTATATTGAATTACCTTTCGATCAAAATTGCGGATCTTAAAATATCGGTTAAACAAAAAATTGATCTATCGGATTCTGAATAGTAAATTACTAGTTCAGGTTGGCGCTTATTTTTTAATTTCTTTTCTGCCATATGTACCAAGTTTAAGGATTTTCGATCCACTTTTACCGAAATTTTGAGTCAAAGAGTGAGAAATCTCCATGTATTACTTTTTTTTTAATTACCTTTATCCCTTTTATGGGGGGAGGAGTAAAATATATTCCAAAATAAGCGCCAACCTACTAGTTATACTAACTTTCAAACTAAGAGAAGCAATTTTTTTAAATTCATAAAATGCCTGGTGATTGTTTTGATAATCTTTGGAGCATTTTTCTACAAAATGCGTAGAATGTACTTTTGGGGTAAGTACTTTCCATTATATGAAAGTATAGTATCCTGAAACATTTTGCCATATAAACAGCACACACAATAGATAAATTTACACTATTTGAAGTGTAAAATAAACATTTCTTAAGTTTTACATTGACAGCACTTATTTTTGCAGACATTGAATGTTTCAGTTATATAATTTAAAACTGTCACTCAATATCTTGTTTTAAATACACATATATATGTACTTGTTATAAAGCATTTATAAAAGGTAATTTTCTTAAGCCAAAAACACACAAACAAACTGTTAAGTTAATGATTAAAAAAAAGCATAAATTATGGTTAATTCAATAATTGCAAATTAATATTAATTTCATTTTTAAATAAGCTTAAAATAAGATTTTGATTAATTTTTTTTATTTTTTTTTTTTGTAAAAGCCAAACATCATGCCAAATGAAAGAATAAATTTGGTTCATGTTTTTATTTTTTTGTAACTGCATTGTTTTATTTTTTGATTTTGTTTTGTTTAAATTTTATAAACTATGAACATATAATTTAATAAGAAATTGTTTTAAAATTAACAATAAATTAATGATTTTGAACAGTTTTAATGAATTCTTTCTATTGTTTGTGTATTTTTGTAAAAAAAAAAGAAGAAATTGAATTTACAAAATGCATGTCCTTCAACATGAAACAATGTTTTTTTTTTCTTCAACAAAAATAAATAAGGAACAAATAAATATAAGGACTGCACAACAAATACATATATATGTATGTATGTATGTATGTATATGAACGAATTTCATTTTAAAATTTATAACAATTGAATTTCTAATGTCTCGAATGAAGAACGTTTTTTTTTTTCATTAAAATGACAACATAAAGAGATTACATTTTTGAAACTACCTTAATTGAGAAGCTACCATTTGGTATATTCTGTCCACCAAATTTAACATTGATGTCGTACTCGCCAGGATCCTTCAGAGCATAGTAGATGTCAAAGAGACCGTCTTTTTCAATTACATCGATATCAACGATTTCTCTGAAAATAAAAAAAAAAACATTTAATACAAAATCATATTTGAATAAACTATTTCGCGCCAAACTTACTTTCCACTCTTTGATGTTACTTTGCAGGTAACAGCACCATCACCAGCATCTCTAGCATCCACACTTAGATGACTCTTGCTGCCTGATGGCTGAATTTTGGGGGCTTCAGCAATAAGTTTACATTTTTTGGCTTCACCAGTGGCAAATGCTTGCAGAGTAAATGGAGATCCTTGGATATGTTTCTCACCAAACAGCACGCTTATGTGATATGTTCCACATTCGTCAGGAATAAAGGATAGAATATATGTGTTGTCGTCGATTTTTTCCAAAATTGGAACGATTGGTTTGCCTTTGGGATTTTTAATTTCAACATTAATATCAGCTTCTCCAGCTGTTTTTGTGTCAATTTGGAATTTAGCTGGCAGGGAAGCTGGGAGCTTCTTCTTTTCGGTACTACCAACAATTTTCACATTTTCTGGTTCAGCCTTGGGGAAGACAGTCATAACGAAGGGGCTGTAAATTAAATTAAGAAGGAACATGAGTTTCAAAATCGGGGAAAATATTGAAATTAAAAACTCACCTGCATGGCACTTCAACATCAGAGAATTTCACTTGGCACGTCAGGACCGATCCTTGTTTGGGTGGAACGTAATGCACAGCATACACTCCATTTCCTTTTTCTTCCACATTCAAGTTATCCACAGGAATGCCTTCAGAATTTGTCAGTTTAACAGCAATACGACCGGGGCCAGCTTGAGCGACATCAACATTGAAATAGGTTGGAAGACCTTCTCGCACTTGACCATGTTCGATACCAGGTCCGTAGACCTTAACCTTTGTGGGATCAACGGTTTCTTCAACAACCACCCTGAATGGTGATCCAGGAATATGTTTGTCAGCAAAACGAATAGTGATGTCATATTCTCCTGGATCAGTTGCCAAATACTCCACGTCACAGCTGCCATCTCTGTTGTCGATACAGCTCATCTTAGCCTCGGAGGGTCCTTCGATGGCCAACGAAAGGCCACCAGTTCCGGCACCCTTGGTCTCGACAGTGAATTTGTTGTTTACGTTTGTAAAACCTTTCTCTAGACCGGGACCGTATGCCTTACAGCGTGATGGGTCACAACCGCTCTTCACATGAACAACAAACGGTGATCCAGGAACGGGAATATTATCATACATCAACTCAATAGTGTGTCTTCCGGCTTCGAATGGTGTGTACATGATTCTGAAAATATCATCCTTTTGTCCTGGGACAACCTTACTTGGCAGAACATTGCCCTTTGGATCAAAGATGGCACAGGTCAGCTTCTTTGCATCGATATCATTACCGACCTTACTCATATCAACCGAAAAGTCAACAGGAGCATTCATTATGACACCTAAAAGGTAGGGAAGAAGAAACTGTTAGTTCAAGACTTCCAACATTACAAAACACAACGAATAAAAATGTTATCAAATGAAAACGAAATAAAAAATGCATGCGGTGGGCGTGTTTTGTGGTTAGCAAAAGTGTTAAGATTTATAAATTTAATAAATATTTTTTTTTTAAAGCTGTGCCTTGGACAAAGTGCAGTACTCTGTGATGGGGCATGTTATTTAAGCAGGCTTTTTATATTGTCTCTCCTCTAGCACGGTCGCTTCATTTGGGCACACACAGAAAAACGCAAAATCAAAATCAACGTAATGCCTTCTTCGTACCATGCGGCTGAATCCCTATTCCAGTCACTCGGATCTTGTTCAAATTTGGCAGCGGTACTATGATTGGCTGAAAGGGTGATCCGTTCACGTGTCGATCATTGAATGTTACATTCACCGCATAGTCTCCGATTTCTGTTGGCAAATAGGCAACATTACAAGTACCATCGCCATTGTCACGACAGTTAATGGCTGCTTCGCATGGTCCTTCTACGGTAACTCCAAGTCCTCCCTGGCCCGCTCCTCTGGTGTCGATAATAAACTCAGCCGGCTGGCCTACAATGCCTCGTTCTAAACCTGGACCAAAAGCTCGCACTTTGTTCGAGTCACTGCCAACGAGGCATTGTAATCTGAATGGGCGTGGCGTTATGGGACTTCCGCCAAAGCAAATACTCAGAAGGTACTCGCCCAGCTGTGTGGGTGTAAAATTCACCAGGAAGCCTTCAGCCGTTGGTATTATATGGGCTTTGACCCGATTTCCAGATGGACTTGTGATTGTTACCGATAGATCCGCCCTCGGGAGGCCATTGGTAATGACCCGGAACTGCTGTAGACTATTCAATGGTGCAGCTTGTGAGTTTGTAATAAATTTCTTAAATGACCTTTTCTTGTTTTCAACAATGAACTATGCAAAGAATGAGAGATGGTGAGAATGGGGGTAAGGTACTTACTTGGTTCTAGACCATCCACTTTGATCTTGGAAACGTCAACGGTGTGCTGTACAACAACCTTCGGGCCAAGAGGCACTCGTAGTCCACCATAGGTCATGGATGTGGTGTAAGCGCCGTTTGCTGGAGGGATGACTTCGACAGTATAGGTGCTGTCTTCGTTGTCGATGACACGGCATGGAACCTCAGCTTTGCTTTCCTCGTGTATGATCTTGACTTGGAGTTCAGCGTCACCAGCCTCGCGTGCGTCGACATTGAAGTGTGTGGCTACATTGGGTTTTACACCGGGTTCCAGCCAGGGTCCAAAAGCTTGAACCTTAGTTGGATCAACTGGAACACCAATGTAGACACGATGTGGGGAATTGGGAGTTGCGACACATCCATAATTCACTGAAATTAAAAGTAATTGATTAGTTTTGGATTAGGACAGAATTCCTTCAAATCTTACCCTCCACAGTATGAGGAACACCAGAAGTTGGAGTATATGTGCATAATTTTGTGCCATCAGGCTTTTCTTGAATGGTAACTGGAATCTTGTTTGCGTATACATCTTCCACAATTACTTCCAGAGGAGCATTTCCAGCCTTTGAGGTGTCAACTGTAAATGATACTGGCTCGCCAATAGTGATGCCATTTTTCTCCAAACCAGGACCTGATGCCTTTACGAGTTCAGGATGGAAATCGGTTCTTGGGAGAATTTGTGCAATGAAGGGACTCTTGGGGATGTCTTCGTTATCGCAAAGAATGTGAACAGCATACTCTCCTACTGCTGTTGGATGGTATTTCACCAAAGCAGAACCATCGCCGTTATCATGACATTCAATTTCGGCTTGTGATGGTCCGGCAACAGTAAAACCTAAGGCACCAGTTTCGCCGTTGGTCTCAACTACAAAAGCAGCTGGGTATCCAATAACACCACCTGTTAAGCCAGGTCCATATGCAACAATTGATGATTCCTTCTTGGGTCCAACCTTCACTTCGAATGGACTTTTGGGGACTTCTTGTCCTCCGAAAGTAACCATAACCACATATCGGCCTTCTTTTGTTGGGAAATAGTGGGCTTCATAGGTTGTTCCGTCGACTTTGGTCAAAGCCACATTTTGATTGGATCCACCGGGTCCAATAACCCTCACTTCGGGTATACCTTCACCAGCTCCATCTGTGTACACCTTGAAATCAGCATCGTCTCCAACCCTGACACCAGTACTCTGGAGACCACGGCCACTTGCACGCACCTTCCGAGCATCGGATAGTGGAGAAACCTTCACTGGGAAGGGACTGTTTGGAATTGGAGTTCCAGCATAGAAAACATTAATCGAATGTAGACCAGTGAGTGGAGTAACATATTCACAACGCCAAACATCATCTTCCACCTGTCGGACCTTTGCTGGCACAGATGTCTTGTGATTTGCTGGATCGATGATAATAACTTCCGGTACACCACGACCAGCACCCTTAGTTACAATATCAAAGAATGTTGGCTTATTGATGAATACTCCACTTGGCTGGAGTCCAGGACCGGTTGCTTTAACTTTAGAAGCATCACCAGCATGACCTTCGACTTTAACATTGAACGGACTCTTTGGAATATCACGACCAGAATATTTGACAAACACTTTGTGATCACCTTCCATTTTGGGGATGTAAGAAATTGAATAGGTGAGGTTCTTGTCATTGTTGAAACGAACTTCAGCTTTTTCAGGTTGACCATTGGGTCCAATGATTTCAACTTCAACATTTCCTAAAATAATTTTTATATTTTTGTATTAAAATTGTATCAGAAGTGGAATATCAAGTTTAATGTTTTACCTTTTCCAGCGGAAAATGTTTCAACGGTGAAGTTAGCTGGAGCAGCAACAACTGGACCAACTGGTTCAATTCCTGGACCATAAGCACGTACTCTGAATTGAAAGAAATTGAATAAATTATAGTAAATTCGGAATAGAAATGTTGAGCGGAAGGTAAATAGCAGGAGTACAATAGCTTTCTAGGGAATAATTGCAGAAAACACACAGCGCAGGGAAGAAGCGTTTATATTATAAAACTATCGTTTAGCTTTGTATGGTATTGCGTATAGGTACTTTTTTATTGTTTATAGGACCGAATAATAATTCGTCCATTGTGTGTCATACATACATTTTTCGAAGTATGTATACATATGTACTACAAATTTGTATAAATATAAAGAAGTTAGAAACAATTAGCCACTTTATATTTCTTAGCTCTTAGCGGAGGATTCAGAAAAAGCTTTGAGTGTTGCCGATGGTGAAAGACACAATTGAAATATGTGGCCTAGCTCATGACCTGGAATAATATCGTTTTTTAGTGTAGCAAATTTGTGCCAATACACTTTATAATGCAAATCTGGTCTTAATTTTGAATAAATGATTATAAATATGTACGTTACTATACATCTAAAAACATATTCAAATCTGTAAATAACTTTTCCCATAAAGTGGGCAATGGTATCGATCATGCATATCCTAAAAGTATGCAAAGTTAATGACAAATTTACAGTTGAGGCATCTTAATTTGAACACTTTAATGTTTTTTAGTTATTTTTTAAATACAAAACAAAAGCTAATACAATGCAGTGATTCCGAAAAATGAGCTCTTACAATTTGAAAGTTCAAACCTTGATATTGAAATATCATATTTTTGTTAAAAGCGTTAAAAAAAATATTTTGCGCGCAGTTTCAAAAATGCGTAGTGCTTAGCGTGTCATAAAAAAACTGTAAGCTTTTTAAGTTAAGATATTTTTTTTTTGGCAAAAGCACATTTTAAAACCAAAACAATTGAATCGGGTAGGGGTCATGTTTATGTGAGGATCAAAAATCAGTTTAACAAAACTCTGATTTTAAAAATTTATTTAACAATGTAAATCAAATATCTGTATTTGTACATTCGTATATTTAGAAATTCTTAATTTCAAAATATTGTATTTTGAAATAACGTAGTTACACACAAAGTATTTTTTTATAAACAGAAAATTGGAAGAAAAAGATTAGTTTGTCAGTTTCAGTTTCTCTCCCTCTCAGTGCGGTCGTCTTGCTACATTTATATTTATATTTGTTGTTATTAAAATTATATTATTACCTTCTTATCATTAACCTCCTTAATTCTTGTTTTAATTTACTTTTACCTTCCTGTTTTATAAAGTCCTGTGTTAATGATTGTGCTTTTCATAAAATAAATTCTATTAAATCAATTAATTATAACAACCTAATCAATATATTTGTATGCTTATCATCGTATTAGCTTCATTGTGTCTTGTCGTCGTGTTGTGGTGCTTGCGGTGATTAATTTGCAGTTCCCTTTCTCCTCTTTTTCTTCTTTAACTTACTGGTGCATTCTCTTCACCAAAAAATAAAACCCTTTCTGTGTTTTCTTTTATTTTTTAATTTAATTTAATTTCATTCCTATTTAATACCTAGTGCTTTTACTTATTTCATTAAATAAATCAAGTGTTGTGTATTGTTTTCTAATTCAGGTGGTAAGTGTTTACTGACTTCAAAATAGATTTCATACAGTAGGTACTTTCATTGCATTGATGCATTTATTCTTTTTTTTTTTTTTGTTTTGTTTTTTCTGTGATCTTGCTCGCGTTGACTGAACAATATATATATGTATAATCATATATATTAGTTTACAAAATTTTAGTGTGACCATCTGTCATTTTTTTTCTTTTCTATTTTTTTTTTTATCTCTTTTTTGTTTTTATTTTTTGTTTTTCTCGTATTATTATTATGGATGTTATTAAATGTCTTTTTTGTAATTCTACCATCGAAGAAGTCTCTGAAAGATTCACAAGAATGCAAAAGATTGCTTTGATGAAGCTTTCATTCTTGTGCAACGAATGTAAGAGCTCAAACATTTGCTTGCAGCTACAGAACTTAAATCTTTCCCTTGAAAATGTCACTCGCAATTTAGACGAGGTAAAAGATACAGTAAATAATAATTCCGAAAGATTTTTTAATGTTGAAAAAAAAGTTGCTTTGCTGTTTGACCATTTTGTTGATCTTATTGGTAATGTTGATAAAATTGAAAAAGTTATCGACTCCAACACTAGGGCTGTCTCTCTTAACACTTTGAGCAGTGATAAAAACCACTCTAAAGTTGCCAAATCATTAAATATCTTGGAAAATACTCTTAATGAAGTACTGGATGACAAAATCAAAACTATTAATTCTGAAATTGAAAAAAATTCGCTCTTTTCGAGAAAAATTTACGAGCATCTGTCTTTGATTAGCAATAATGTTAATAACTTTTTCGCGATTAATAACTCACATAATAACCAAATTTCGGAATCCGTTCTCCAGCTTTCAAAAGACTTTGACATTTTATCGACCAGTCATGGTAAACATTTTGAGGAATTTCATGGTAATTTTGCAATTTTGGAGAAAGAGTTGACGTCTACGAGAGACAGCTTTACTGAATTGATCAATTCTGCATTTTCCAATTTTGCTAATCCCAATATTAATAACACCAATATTAATTATGCTCCTATTACTACGTCTCTGCAAGAAGAACTTAATTGTCCTACAGACACCATGAGTTCCCTATCCAATTCATTTTCAAGCAACAGTAGTAGCAATCCTAATAGAATTTCTTCAGACATCAACCCATCAGGTATTACCAACCCTCCACTCATCGATACTATTCAGCCCAGAGTTGTGCCTGCTCCTAAGTCTATATTTGTCTCCAAATTTGATATATCAACTACTCACACGGATATTTTAAATCACGTTAAGTCTGTTTTAAATCAGCATAACATTTCCAATGACCATAACCTAATAAAATGCAAAAACATTTCTAGATCAAATGGTAGAGTTGCATCTTTTAAAATTACGATTCCTGAGCCAATGTTCAATCTGTTGATGTCTCCAGCATCATGGCCTATCAATACTTTTACTCAGGAATTTGTCAATAGAATTTCTCAGGTTTCAAGCAATAACTTAAATACAGCTCCAAAAAACTGAAATGTTTGTCCCTTTATTATCAAAATGTAAGGGGACTTCGTTCTAAAGCCCGCGATGTATTCTTAAAGTCACAAGAACTTCCTTTCGATGTTTTCGCTTTAACCGAGACTAATTTAAATAGTAATTTTAATAATAATGAGTTTTTTACATCTGATTTTAATGTTTACCGAAAGGATGGTCTTTTGAATTTGATGGAACAGACAGGAAGAGGCGTTCTCATAGCAGTACACACTAATTTTGACAGTTCCTTTTTTAACATCCCTAACACCGAGAATATTGAATTGATCTGTGTTAAAATAAATGTCAAACAAAAAAGCATTTTTGTATTGTGCTGCTATTTGAGACCTTGTAGCCCAATTGATAGTTATCAACTTATAATTAATGCAATTGACTTTTTGTGCGAGACAATGGAGGTGCACGACAGCTTATTGGTCTTGGGTGATTTTAATCTTCCTAACCTGACATGGTCACGATCTGAAGATGACTCTCACTTTGTTGCTGAGAATGCTACAACTCAAAAAGAAGTATTGTTTACGGACAATATGACTGATTCTGGTCTATGTCAGATTAGTGATATTAAAAACAATCTGAATAGGCAGCTTGATCTTATTTTTGCTAATGATGCTAACAACTGCAGCGTTGAGGAAAGTAGCCAGGTTCTTTCCACCATAGACCTCTTTCATCCGCCGTTATCTTTAATTTTTGCTTTCGAACATGTAAATATGAATATTGAGTCTGAGAGTACATATCGTTTCAATTTTCGGAAGGCTGACTTTGTCAAACTCAACGAACTTCTAAGTAATATAAATTTTGATTTAATTTTTAATTCAAACTCAAACAATTGTATTGATATACTCACCACTAACTTTTATTCAGCAATTTTTGAATGTTTGTTCCTATCTGTACCTTATGGACCCCAGAAAAATACATCATCGTCACCTCCGTGGTATTCAAAGGAGCTGCGTACACTCCGAAACTCGCGAAACGGTTTTGGCAAAAATATTTAAGATCTAGAACAGACAGTGACTACTCCCTTTATCTACATGCGTACAATGAATTTTCAGCTCTTTCTAAATTGCTATACGACAGATATATCAATCAAATGCAATTTGATATAATTACAGATCCCAAACGATTCTGGCAATTTATAAACTTCAAGAAAAAGTCTGATGGTTATCCTACTACTCTTAATTATTTAGATCATTCTTCTAACGATTCTAAAATTATAACAAATTTATTTGCCAATTTTTTCGGTCTTGCTTTTTCCGATAGTAATTTTGAGCCAGATGAAAACTACTTCAACTATTTGAATAGTTGTAATCGAACATCATTAGTTTCAATTAGTATTAATGTTGGTGAAGTGGTCGAAAAGATAAAAAATCTTAAGGATGATTTCTCATCCGGCCCAGACGGTTTGCCAGCGATTGTTTTAAAGAAATGTGCAGCCAATTTGGCCCTGCCTCTGGCTTTTCTTTTCCAAAAATCTCTTTCCTTAGGGATTTTTCCATCAATATGGAAGGATTCTTTCATCATTCCAATTCACAAAAAGGGATGTAAAGCAGATGTTGCAAACTATAGGCCAATCGCCAAATTATCGTGCATTCCTAAACTGTTCGAAAGTATTGTCTTCGACAATGTATATTTTCATTGCAAGTCATTATTTTCCACCAAACAGCACGGGTTCATCAAAGGTAAATCTACGACCACTAACTTAACAGAATTTGTTTCTTATACTTTAAATGCAATAGAAAATAAAAACGAAGTTGATGTCATTGCCACAGACTTAAGCAAGGCCTTTGACAAAATCTCACACAAAATAATCTCGTTCAAATTAAAGGCTCTTGGTTTTCCTCCTGGTTTTGTTCAATGGATAGAATCATACTTGTTAGATCGTAAATATCGAGTCTTGTTTAGATCTTCAGTATCAGATCCTTTCATTGCAAGATCAGGAGTCCCTCAAGGTAGTCATCTGGGTCCGATTATTTTTATTCTAACGATCAATGACGTGGAATCTGTGATTGAGCAATCAGAACTTTCTAT
This sequence comes from Dasysyrphus tricinctus, assembly GCA_963921185.1. Taxonomy (NCBI): domain Eukaryota; kingdom Metazoa; phylum Arthropoda; class Insecta; order Diptera; family Syrphidae; genus Dasysyrphus; species Dasysyrphus tricinctus. The sequence continues at coordinate 113,186,777 of OY992530.1, forward strand.
CTACGCGGATGACATGAAGATCTTTAGAGCAATTTCTTCGCCTAATGATTCTTTACCTCTTCAGAACGACCTGAATAATTTTTTTGTTTGGTGTCAAAAAAATAATTTAGAACTTAATGTCGGAAAATGCCAAGCAATCACATACTCTCGCAAACGCTCCCGCCCACCACCACGGGACTACTATATCAATCTTGACCTTGTCTCAAGAGTAACAACTATTCGGGACTTAGGTATTATTTGTGATACTGAGCTCAATTTCAGATCCCATTATGACAACATAGTAGCTAGGGCTAACTCTGCTCTTGGTTTTGTCAAGCGTTGGTCTAAGGAGTTTTCGGATCCTTACGTTACAAAATCTCTCTATACAACCTTTGTACGACCTTTACTTGAATATGCAAGCCAAGTATGGTCCCCCTACCACCATGTTCATGTTAAACGAATCGAAGCAATACAACGTAGATTCCTCCGTTTTGCTCTTAGGGGACTCCCATGGGTTGACAACTACAACTTGCCCCCATATCAAGATCGGTTGCGGCTCATTAACCTACAATCTCTGGAAAAACGTCGTGAAGTGGCTGACATAATTTTTGTGCATCAAATTTTATCTGGTGCTACTGATTCTTCTGCCCTTCTTGAGGTAATGAGTATTAACGTCAACTTACATTCTCTAAGATCAGTACCCCAATTCCATCAAGCCCCTCACAGAACTGATTATGGTAGAAATGAACCAGTAACTAGAATGTTGAGGGAAGTGAATTCAAATTCTAATATTTTCGACTATAATCATAGCAAGATCACACAAAAAAAACTTCTTTATGGTTCCTCATTTAACTAGTTTGAATAATACAGTAAAGTAATGTTTGCCTTCATTATAACCTTAACTGAGAGAAACTGAAACTACTAACTCTACTAACCTGACAAATGCCTTTAGCATGCTTTTCAATTTTAATTTGCAATTTTAAATTTTAAATTTTAAATTTTAGATTTTACTTTTACGTATAATTTAACTTTTTTGACTTTTCAACTAGCGATCTGCTTTTGCTAGATCCTTTTTTTAATATTATTTTTTTTTTAATTTTTTCTATTTTTTACTTTTAAAATTTTTGTAACTGCTTGTATTAAGCAGACCCAACCTCTTATCTCTCAGTAATAATATCCTGCACATCGCTTTAAAAGGAAGTTGTTGTGCTATGCTGGCAACAACATAGCATAATAACTATCTTTATTTTAACATAATTTAATTTTTAATACATAAATAAGTGCCGATACGACTTGCAATCGAATTTGCGTCGTACTCGGTGTAAATGGACCCCAGCGCGTGCGGTATCTGGGGGGGATAGAGGCGTGGGATTATTTATTTATTTATTTAAAAATTTAGCGAAAACTTTCTAATGTTTTTTTAGGCGGCTTTCGAAAATATTGCAATAAAAAAATGTACATTGTTTTGCTGTAAAACACTATATATAATGTTGTCAGCGTCACTTTTTGAAATGCAATTTAATTCCCATATGTAAACGTGCATCGAATGTTTTTTTTTTAAATTTTTGTCTCAAAAATTAAAAACTCGTAACGACATCCAAAAAGCGTTCTTAAACTCAAATTTTTTTTGAGTTCGTTATTTAGTCCCTGTATAAATTGTAATCAGCCAAATGATCGAGGTCCTATTCGAATTCATCACAACGAACCCTTCAGAAAAGTCTACAGTTTTTCACTTATTTTTTTTTTAAGAGCCCTTTATAAGATAGATAATATTTCCCTTAATGATTGTATTGCAAATAGGTTCCGTTATATTTGGGCCTTAAAACAATTTTAATTTGCCTCATAGGGAATCTCCACAAAATATTAGGTTCAAAAGTAGGTGGAGGTACACCAAGGCAATGTCAAATTTGATTAAAATCACGAGATCTTTTTTTCACAAATTCAAAACTTGTGTCTTCATATTCACAAATAAAAAGATGCATCTCCATTTTAATAAATCTGAGATAAATGCATTTTAATATTTTTGCTTTTCACGTCTTCAAAGAAACAATTTTGGCATTTTGAAAACCGATTTAGGTATCTACTTAGAAAAATGGACTTCCTACTTTGTTTCTATAATGGGGATCTAAAGAGATTGCTTTGAACTTGTAATGAATTATGCATTCGTGATTTTGAGCCATAAGCGGTTGGAAATATGACTGTTTAACTTGTTCCAAATATGTCGCTTACTGAAATTTGACATTTTAGTGTTTGCGACCATTATTTCTTAAAAAGCACCAAAAATATTCGAGAAGCTTAAAATTGTAAATATTTAGAAATCCTTGGATTGTTTTTTTTTATAATAAATAATTGTTTACAAAAATTTTTAAAACATATACAAGGTAATATTTAAGTATGCAAATTTTAAGTAGGTATTAATAAAATGTGCAGAAAGTAAAGAGGCTTAAAAAAATATTATCAACCTGTATTTGAAAAATCGAATTTTCAAAAAATAATTTGATTTTTTCAATTTTAAAAATGCATAGTTTTAATGGCTTTAAACATCTGCTTTTTAAGGTTGGTATGTATGAACTAGTATTTCTTCATAAAATTAATCTTTTATAAAGTTTATGTCAAGGCCGTGGAAAGTTTGCCGTAGGAGGAATATAGTTGAGGAAAACTTGTGAGGCTCTTTCTAGGAAAAACATGTTGGATTAGTTTTGATATCCCACTTATCCCATTTAAAACAAAAACCTTAGATCCATCATACAATGGTTTGAAAAATTAAAGCATAAAGTTGTTCATTATTTACACAGGTTTTTTTTTGACATTTCACCCCACATTTTTTTCAGTTTTTTTTGAACCGAAAATAACGGTACCTGCCAACAATTTTTTTAGCAATTTTACATAATCGTATTTTTCTCAAAAACGACTCCACAACTTTTCTTAAACAAAATTCAATCAATTACTTTTAGTAAAGGCTTCCTTTGAGTGGAAAACCATTTTTTCAACAATTGGTTATTAATGTTATGTACCTCCCAAAGAACCATTTTTTAATTTTCGATTTTATTCAAAACTGTATGACTAATTTCAATATAAGCTTCCAAAAATATAAATAGTTTTGGGTACCAAAATTAAAAAAGAATTTTTTTTGGATTTTTGAAAAACGAATACGACATGATCGATTTTCTTGAAGAGTTTTTTAGTACTCTCTAAAGTATTCTCAAAAAAAATTTAGATTTACGAAAAAATAACGCTACCTTCCATACAAAAGTTAAGAAACAGCAAAGATAAATATTTTTTTCTCAAAAACGATGATCTACGATCTACTTTTGAAAATTATAAAATCTTACACCTAGCAACTATCACCTACCTGTCATACAAAGGTTTTTTTTTATTTTGACTTTTCTCACGGATTTAGATACATTTTTTTATATACAAATTGCAAAAAAAATTAAATAATATTGCATATCAAAATTTAAAAAAAAAAGTTTTTTTCAAATTTCAAATTTCAAATTATTTTTTTTTTTTGAAAATTCGATATGGGTGATTCTCTGCAAGCCCCGGATCTATGGGGGGCAAACCGGGGCCTGTGCTTACAGAGGCGCCAAATCCATGTGACTGAAAAATTGAGAATTGCGAAGCTTAATAAAATTAAATGAATTAAGATGCGGCAATGGAATATCAAATTTTATTTCTCCGCCAACCTTGAGCAGTTTTTCTATTATTATTTCTCCACCTCAAACCACGCTGCCGCACCGCCGCGCCGCTCTGTACAAATCGTAGTCTTGCTTGAAGAATTATTTGCTGGATACTGGCAACTTTATTGCACTGTATTTTAGATCTTTTTTAGTTCACAAAACACCTAAATACAAAATGTAGGAAATCAGGTGCTCTACAAAAAACTGTTTGGTAAAAAAATTTTCGTTCAGATGAATAAAAAGTGAGATAAACGCTAAAAACCATTTTTACAGTTTTCGACAACAATTTTTCATGATGTCGATAATTTTTGGAAACAAAAATTGAAAAGATGTTTTAACCTACAAAATCGAATAAAAAATTTTACTTTCCGAGAAAATTGGATTTACCTACCTTTTTCAGCACCCTTTTTCAAAATGACGGAACCAGCCAATCTTAAATTACTTGTGTTTTGACGTTGCTTAGCTAGCTCTCGTACCATTAAGGTTTGAAATTGTGTGTGTCTATTTCATTGAAATCGTTTAAGGAACAACGAAGTTATAAATTATGATCGCATTTTTTTGAAAAATCCTGTTGTGAAATATTTTTTTCTGTTACAATTCTGTATCAGCTATCACCTGAGTAAATTGCAATCTCTCAAGAAAGAATGGAGTTGCAAAATGTTGACATACTTTAGAAACATCCTATTTTGAAGATATTTTTGTCTGCTATAACTCTGTCTCAGCTATCACCTCTGTCAATTTCATTGAAATCGCTCAAGGAACAACGAAGGATTTAAAAACTTTTTTTCGGAACTTGTGATTCGATACTTTATCTTGCATAACTTTGGCCTTTCGAAATTGTGTCCTGTGGTAAAACAACATTTTTCTATCTTATTTGAACAGTTGGTGAATGGATCTTCAATAGTTCTCCCATGATAAATTCGGGAACGAACTATATTTTACAGATCCTTGCACATTTGATTCAAATGAAAACGAATTTTCATTTCAAAAATGAAATTCTTTTGAATTCTACACGAGAGAACTTATCCCATTTTATCGTTCTACGAACCTTGGTTGTGTAATGTCTTTGTTTAGGCATTGTAAATTTTTGTACCTATAAAAATAAGTTGCTGAATAGGTATGGGCTGAAAATCCATTAAAAAGTTTTATTCTCCAGTGACAAAAAATCCAACCAAGTGGATATGTGTTTTTTTTTTAATTTTATCAAAAACGACAGGGGCGCCAAAATCAAGTTTTGCCCCGGTTCGGAAAAATCGTAGATCCGGGGCTGTTCTCTGCCAACTGTGATTCTTTTTTTAAGAAAATTTCAAAAATCAAAACTTATCGGAAACAATTTTTGTTTCGTTTTTGTGGTTTCATTTAGTCAGAGTATCAAATCTGTACAAGCATTTTGCTACAATTTTTAAAGAACAAAAAATATCTTGAATTGTACTAAAACTGGAATAGACGAAAATTAAGGTCTTTTACTTTTTTTTTATTTGTATTTTATTTTCTCTCTTTTTGACAATACTTTTGTTGAGATTTAGATAAACTGTTATGTTTTGACCTCTTGACATTTCCACTTCCCTTATTTTCTTTAAATATGTATGTATAACTTTTTCGTGTTTGTAGTCTATTCTCCTGAATGGCAACCCTTTTCATTGTGCTGGGTTATTACTTAGTTTTTATTGCACGGAATAATTTTTGTTTTGTTCTTTCAAGGTATTGCTACCGTTTTAATAAAGAAAATTTGCAGAAGGTAAATATTATTACAAGAAATAATTTAATTGTAGTTCACGGTGCCACGATAGGTACTGACATCCACGGTACTGATATTTAGACAGTTTATGTGACCTAACTTTTCTATGCTAATGAGAAAAATAATTTCTAGGACAATATGTCGTTAAAAGGAATACAAAATACTGAATCAACCAAAAATATGTTATAACATGCTTAAAAAATACTACCACGGTACTGACAAATTAATTTGTGACACACTTTCTTTGAATAAAAATATGTGACTCTTAAAGTACAACAACGTTAAAAAATTAAAACGACAGTTGTTATCTGTACAAAAATAGTGCCTCTTTTGGAAAACCGCCATACAAACATCTTGAAACTTAACATAATGGCGGTTCAGCCAGTAATTTTTTGAATTCTTCAAAATTAAAAGTAAGTCCTAGGACAACATACATACATTCATGATTATTTTATTCAGCAAAAAGTATTTTGACTTAATTTTTGCATAATTTTGTCAAAAGCAAGTATTGCACTCAAACTTTTCTAAGGGCAACATTTCAATTCAATGAAGTATTTCATTCGAAAAAAGTAGACTTAATCGGAAAAACAAGGAACGGACATGCCACGGTAGTGACATTTTTACTATACTTTTCCAAGGGGTTACGTACGAATGACCGACAAAAAAAATGTTGACTGGTTAAAATGTCGACTTTTATCGACTTTTTTGAAAGTTAAAATACCGACTTTGTTTTTACAGACTTATTAAAATGTCGACAGTTTGGAATGTCGATTTGACAAAAAGTCGACTGCCCTGATAGAAGTCGAGAAAAATATCGACTTGTCGGAATTTTTCCCATACAGAAAAGTCGATATAAAATATAAATCGACATTTTAACCAGTCGACATTTTGACTTGTCGATATTTTGTCTGCCGGGCATTTGAAAGTAACCTGAAGAACAAAGGTCTGCCTAAAATGTTTGCACGGAACAACTATAAACTCAAGAATCATAAATTCTTGTCTGATTTTTTAACAGGATCTTAACAGTTTTTTGATGCTGTGGAAAATTTAAGATGTTTAAGACACAAGTTCTTATTTAATTCTTATAATAATTAACTTATTTAGGTAGTTATTAATTTTATATTACCTTTTGTTTAGCTTCAAGAAAGTTCAGTAGAACGCATTTTTGTTGCCTACCTACACTATACCTTATATTTCGAACTTTTAACTGCCTCATTTTCTGGATGTTTTATTATTGTATTTATATTAAAACACATTACAGTACCTGAAGAAGAGGCAATTAAGACGTCGAAATATATAGGCAACAAAAATTAAATTACAAAAAATGCGATTTACTGAACTATGACAACGCAATATTAGATAATAATGATCAGATCATAGTTTAGGGAATGATGTTTACAAGCGCGCGCTTGTAAACATCATTCCCTAAACTATGATCTGATCAAAATGTCGACTTTCAAAATGTCGACTTTTAAAATGTCGACTGTTAAAATCTCGATTCATAAAATCTCGATCACTGTCGACATTTTGAGAATCGACATTTTGAAAAATCGATATTTTAGAAAGTCGGTCAAATTTGTGTCTATATTTTGATCTGTCGGTCTTTTAACCAGTCGAGATTTTTTCTGTCGAGATTTTAAAAGTCGATCTTATGGAGTCGATGTTTTAAAAGTCGAGATATCGTACCCAATCCTTTTCCAAGCCATGTCGAAGAAGTAGCAAATTTGGTCATGATATTGAATGTAGATTGTAGTAAATAGCCATTTACACAATCCAAACCAAAAATATATACGAACATTTTACATTAACCAACAAAAAAAACACTGGATGCAAAGAATAACATGTAAGGACGGAATCACCCATATCTCAAACACGGCTTGACAATTTTTTTTTTAATTTTTTTTTTGTCTGCACATAAATATACATATAGTTTAGATTCGCATTCCAAAATTTGTCCTTAAAAATGTTTTAAGAATTTTATATATAAAAAAATATTTAAAAAAAAACCGCTCCAACGATTTTAAATTTGTTTTCCGTACATTCATATTCAATCAAGAATTAAGATGGGATTCTTTAGTTTTCACCTCAAACTGTCAAAGGAGTTGTTTTAGCTAATTAAAATATCGTATTTCATGCTTCTCTATATTTTTCTCTCATAATTTCCATTTTGTATAATTTTTTTTTTAAGCCGCAGTGTCTTGAACAAAAGAGCAAGTACTTGCGACCCAGTCGTGCATTTTATTTACTTTTATCCTTGTATTAACTTCAAACCCTACCGATCTACCAATTTTAATCGTTCTACAGCATTCGAAAGTGCTCCATATAGTTTATAAGAATTTTTGAGGAAGTGGGTGGATGCCACGTCCTTTAAATTTTTGAGAAAGTTGGTGTATGCCACGCTCCCTGAATGGAAAATTGCAGATTTTCGATTTTTTTCCTTTTAAAAGAAAAATTAATGAAAGTAAACAATTTTTTGTCAGCACAAAGTAGGTACTCAACTATTCAAACATTATATTTATTCAAACTTCTTGATTTTGTTACCTAATACGCTGACATGAGTCAAAAGGACCTTCGACGATGGGGCCAACATTTCGATTTTTGTTTTTTATTTCTTTCCAAAGAACTGGCGGTTGTTGTCAGTTGTCTTTATATTTTCAAAATATTTGTTTAAAAATAAAATAATATTCAGAAGCGTGACATTGGACCATTTTTGAAATTCAATTTGTTTTGACAGTTTTTCGACCAGAAGTATAAAGAATATCGGATATTTGTTTGTTTAATTTTGACATGTCACTAGGTCTTATTAAAAAATTTTCTTTTTTAAATACCGTTTTATTCAATTTTTGGAGCAAAAAAAAACTTTAGGAAAAAAGTTATTTGAAAAATGTGCCATTTTGCGAGTTTTCAAAGTCCTTTTCGGAAAAGGCTAAAGTACGTCAAGGCAGACCAAAGAAGCATTTCATGAAACATTGTTATAAATGGTTCCCATTTGTTTTAAAAAATTTAAAAAACTTAAAAAATTTCTCAAATGTTTCTGAAAAGTTTTTTTTTTTGTGTGTACACATTTCCTAAATATTTTTTTAAATATTTCTTTGTTTCCCGTTGTCAAGAAAATCGACAACCAACAAAATGGTTCTTTGGGAGGTACCATAAATAACCATTTTTTTAAAAAATAGTTTTCATTGCAATATTTTGGCAATCCATCCACGCAGCATAGTAATAAATATTACTATTAATGAAATGCGTTTAGAAAGTCATTTGCTATACAGAATCTTAAGTAAAAAGAAAATTCATTTAACCTTCAAAAGAATTAATTCGACATAATTTCCAAAATCAGAATGACTACCCGCTACCAGTTTTTAATGGAATAACATTTTATTGTTTACGGTTTCAATGTTTTTATGCACAAAAAAATATATAATAAAACTTGAATTTGCTTAAAAAACGCATAACACGACAAAAAAAGTAATAGGAAAAACACTTAGGTAGGTATTTGCATTCCAGACTTACCGGGGAGGAGGAATGCTGAGAATTTTTTGCAATTAAATAGAAGAAGAAGAATATTAAATAAATTAATTATATTAATTTTTTTTGTTGTTTCAATAACAAAACGTAGAATGCTGTTGTTTGTTGTTGTTGTTGTTTTATTTTAACAAAACAAATAATTAATAACATTCAGTTAAGAATAATAATTTATTAAATACGTGCGATAGTTTAACAAAAAAAAAAAACAATAAAATGAACAATGGGAAATTTGGACGAAAAACAATAATTGCTTCGAATCTTCGACGAAATGTACCAATAATTGTTTATGCTTATTTAAAAAATGACTTTTAAATCACTTACCTATTTGGATTGGTCTTTGGTCTTAATGGAGCACCTGTCTTCAATTTTGCATTTGGATATTGTGATAAGTATGTCATCATTGATTGTTCATCTACATTAGGATTAACTAATTCTTCTGGTTTGATCAATTGACGAACATTAAGCCAGTCATCGGCCAAGCCCATGGCTTCAGATGCATTTTGTACAGCATCCTTTGGATCCCACATATCCCAGTCGGGGCATAGACCTGGTGCACAGGCATCAACCAAAGCACCAACAGCCTTACCGCTGGTCCAGTCATTTGTGAAGTTATTGATTGGCATCTCTGGGATTCTTGTGTGGATCCAGTTGAGAAGTCTGGACAGTAAAAAAAAATGTTTATGTCAAAATCATCAGTTATGTGAATGACTGTCATTTTTATTTACCTCTGTTTGGGTGTTGCACCTGTACCATTCATTTGATTTTCGTCTTCTCCTTCCCACGCTGGCATTGAGATGGAATAATGAAGAATAAGAGTCCATATTAAACCAAGAATAAGTTTCAATTTGCAGTCTACAATATCTGAGGAATCTGTAAAATAAGGAAATAAATATAATTTTAATAATAAATTGATAAAAACGAATTTATTTATAGAAACATACTCTAAACTTAATTGTTTGAAGAGGCTAAGTTTGCAGTTTAACAAAAAAGTTCAAAATAATTTCTAGCTTAAAAAAATTAATAGCTCATTTAAATGTGTAACAACCAGATTTTTAAAAATGTCAAATGAAAGACAAAAATGAGGGGAATTTAAACGAAGCCATATAGACTGGAAATTTGAGGATCCTACTCAACTCGATCCAAGTCGGGAATTGAGTTCGTGTATGAGATCGTTGATAGCATGATAAAGAAGGTTTATAATAGAAACAAATTAAAAGTTTAGCATTTGCAAAGAAAGATCCTTTTCAAATATAATGATCTTCCCATGAAAATTGAACCCGAGAAACATCTTTTTTGGAATATTGATTATTAAGGAAGCTCATTGTCAACTTAAAACTAAAACTGTGTGGCTGTGTCGGTTAACTGGCATGCAGCCCACTATTGAAATGCTGCCGACATCACTCACTGCAAAAGCCGACTTTCAGGACCAGCTTACTGAACCGAATCTGAAATCAGCAGTGGACACAGGAAATAAAATTGCGCTTGCACATTATGCTGAGCAGCCGGTTAGCCGGTTTTTAGTTTTGAAGCGCTGTACATAAGACAAAATCAAAGAAAATAAAAAAGCCGGCAACATTGCAAGCTCATTTTTTGAGAAACCGGGTAATCAGTACTGCCCAGCGTTGCCGATGTGGCACGATCGTGCACTTATAGCACCTCTACACTCAAATGGCACTGTGGCACTCTAAGACTTCATATGGCACTTTGATGTTGGTGTAGTAAAATAAAATGTTCAAGCTAAAAATTTGAACGTTTTTAAAGAAACACTTGCATCACAAAATTAACTTAGGTGAAACTAATAATTTGAATAGCCTGGAAAGCAGCCGTCTAAAGCATACCTCTACTCATTGTCATATTTCAAAATATTTCCTCTTTCAAGCTAATAACGTTTCGCACTTTAGAGTGAATTATCAAGACATAATTTTGAGAGTCAATTTACACACATAGCATAGCACATACAAAGATACGTCGTTATCGAAACAAATACATAATTCAAAACAAACTAATTGTCCAATATCGATTTGACATTTGACAGGAGAATGTTTTCAAGTATGGGCAAATATAGATCAAATCTCCTTAACTAGAAAGATTGCATTTTTTTCTTGAGATTTCACCTTTGTTTGATTAATACAAGAAGAAACGGAAAAAGTGAAAATTCTTTTCGCAAAAAGATCAAATATTTTTAATAATTAAAACGACATATACCTCAAAAGAATTTTATTTTTACTTTTTCCGTTGGTGGCAATCAGTAAAATCGCATTTTCTGTTGTTGGCAATGGCACTTAAAAAATCCTGACAATGCTGGTGCACCCGAACCGGCTCACAGTCAATTTTGGCGACAAAAATTATTTCCCCTGCGAATTATTCATACAAAGTAATGAAATTTGGTACACTTCATGATTTGGGAATGTTAAATTCACTAGTTTTTACCTGTTTTTACTACTTCAAACAGGTCTTCACATTTTAGGTCAGAGCATGGTCCTAAATTTCAAAATTAAAAAAAGTATTGTCGAAGGCAGGAATAAGTGAGTAAAGTTTATGTATGAAATGTCCTTAAATTTTGGGTTGAGCTCCAATATTGATTTTTACCAAATTTAAAGAAGATAATGCAAAATATTGCGAAATGTTCCCATAATGGATGAGAACAAATTTTAGTGCTAGTTTCTAAAATTGTTTGTTTTGGAAATTATTTTTGGACCTAATCTGATCGAATCTGAAAGAATTTGAAAATTTTGACATTTTTGACAATACTTGTTTTAAAATTTTAAAATTTGGGACCATGTTCTGACCTAAATTATTAAGCCCATGTTTGAAATAGAAAAAAAAATAAGCAAAACCACTAAATTCAGCATCCTCAAATCATCAAGTGTATCTACCAAATTTCATTTTAATCATATTTTGTATTAAGAACTGGCGGGGAAATTATTTTTGTCGCTGAAATTCAACAAACGGACCACTGTGCGGTTGTCAGGCATGAGTGAAATGGGCTTTACTCTCCCAGTTTTCTCAAAAATGGTTACTGCGAATTACGAACTATTAATGAACCGTAATACTTACTTCCGTAAACATTGAAAAAACAGTTTTTCTGAATAACGATTAAACCATTTAAACACATTGAGCTGTAATTAACGGATCCATTTCGTAAATGACTATATTTAGTTTATAACGAACTTTTGTAGCTTGAAACACATATCATTATTGCGAGGTGTTAGATCTAGAGTGTTGCTGCCAAAACAGAAAGCTCCAATCCAATCACCCCCTATATTTTGTTGTCTTTATCAGGATCAAATAAATATTGCATTTCGCATCAGCAGGGTTTTATGCTTTAAATTCAAAAAGAGCGAATTATTTAATAATAACCAATCTGGCTAACATTCAAGATGGCGCCCAACGCCTCTAGACTAGGATCCTGAAACATTTAATTAGGAGCCCAATTTATACACGGCATTCCCTAACAATTGAACAGAAAAATCTTTTAGGATTTGTTACTTTAGCCCCTCAACCAACACAAAGCTATTCAAAAATAAAATGTATGACTGGGTCACACGTACTTGCTTCAAGAAGTATTGAAATTCTTTAGTAAAACTTGTGAAAACTACTCCTTTAATAGTTTGAGGTAAAAAAGAAGATGTCATCTGAATTCTTGATCAAATATAATTGTATGGAAAGAAATTTAAAAATCATAGCAGCGGTGTTTTTAAAAAAATATTTTTTTTATTAATAAAATTCTAGAAACATTTTTTAGGAAAAATTTTGGTAGAGATATCGAATTTTCAAAGGAAAAAATTTGAAACTTTTTTCAAAAGTAAAAATACATATTTGTTGGGAAATTTTGATATTCATTTTTTTTACAACTTATATTAACTTTAAATTATAAAAAAAAAATATTTTATAACGTTTAGCCAATAATGAGAAAATTAAAAAAAAAAAACTGTTTTATGGGAAGTACCTATTATTTTTACTTGCTAATTTTCCATTTTTTTCAATATTTAGAAGCAGATCGTATAAATTTCAGCATATTGAAAAAATTGATCAAAATCCTAAAGAGATATTTTTGAACGAAAAAAAAGTTAACGATTTTTAACATTTGTTTGAAAAGTACCTAACGTTGTTTTTCATAAAAGTAAAATAGTTTTTTAAGAGTTTTGAAAAACCATATCTACCAAGTTTCAATAAAATCGAGTTAGTCGTTTTCGAAAAACTTAGGTTTCAAAAAACAGTTTTGAAATACTAATTAAAACTCCAGAAAAAAATTGTTTGATAAGGTTGGTACTTACACAGAACACAATATCTACTGTTCATGATTTTATTAGAAAATCAAAAAATGGTAAGTTGGGAGGTGCAATAAATAACCAGTTTTTGAAAAGTGGGTTTGCACCTTTTTTTAAAAATTTTGTTTATAAATTGTTAAAAAAATATGTGAAGGGTTATTTTTAATTCTAAAAAGAAAAAAAAGTGTTGGGGGGAATGACCAATAAAAGCTATGTACCCAGCTAAAAGAAAATCGACACAGCCGTTTAGTCAGCCAGACAGACAGACTTCAATTACGATACCCACTTTTTTCGTCATCCGTATCATCGTAATATCAGGGCTGATCAAAACTGAAAACGTTTGTTGAAAATCGGTAATACTATGATTTGTTAATTTAAATATTTCCTTTAATTTTTGTTAATTATTATAATTGCTTGCTTGGCTTCTGGTAGTTTTATTAATATTTCGTACCTAGAACTGCTAAGTGTTAATTTAATTATTTTATAAAGACGTTATTATACACCTAGTTTAAATAAATCTATCGCTTTTTTTATTTCTAGGCTATTAATGTAACTGATACATATTAATATTTTATTTTAAGACCAATAGGAAAGTAATTAAATATCTTCATCAAGTTAAAAAAAATATCTCACTCAACATGATAGGTTATCAATAGCAAATGCTCAAATTACAAGTTTTTTTTTATCTAAATTTAGGTAGGTATATCATAATCAATTTCAACAATTAAATAAACAATGAAATACCTTGGAATACCTACCTCGATTGCTTACTTATTGGATTTCATTGCTCTTGGCTAATCTATTCCTATATGTAAGTACCTTTACCTACATCAAATTTTATAACGTGTGGCATGGATGGCGCCTTGTTCTTGTGTTCATAAAGTGCATCCATTAAAATCTTTCTTTATGTCTTATCTGACCAACCGACTCACAACCGGCGAAGACAGAAAAGACAACAACAACAATAACAATAAAAAAACAACAAAATCAACATTAATAAAATTATGTGTGTACGCATGGATAGAGATTTAGCAAGAAGTCTATCCGCCAAATCGAATAGCATTGAATGATTGCACAATCTATCAGATTGTTTGTGTGCCCTCAAAATGATTCCCTTGTTTTTTATACATTGTCAATCGAAAGTGATATTCTATTTATAGAATAGAGAAGAAGACTCTTTCTTATAAATATGTAATTTAATTTAGTTGGAAACTTCTATTTAGAAAATTTCCTCTGGAGTGAAGGTATTTCGCACTTAAAAACATCTTCAGCGCTCGCAACTAAGAAGAATAAAACATTTAATGTACTTATAGTTTGATGTTGATTTATTTATAAAATTATTGCATGAGATGCAACGATATAGAAGAATGTTGACTGATTTTATAGACCATGAAATAGCAGAATAAACAGTCTTGAGTCTATATAATTTACATGGATACATTAGAAGCAGAAGGGGTAAGAAATTCACCCGAGCATACCAACCAATGATGTCGAATGTGCTACTCTGTGTAATATGTACCTAATATTTTTCTCCTACGTTGGATGATTTACTGGCCAAAAAGAATGGTGTAACTGTAGCTGTGACGCATAGCACTGTCAAAGTAGTTGCATGCAAATCATGCTAGATTTACATGACTGGCAAACTGACAGTAAATGTAATTACCAAACAACTGGTCAAAATGTAAATGGACAAATTAATTTTATGTTAATTGTACTGACAGTCTTTCAATCGTGTTAGTTCAGCATTAAACTGTCAAAACCATTTTTTGACACTTTGCGAAATGTTTTGAAAAGTTAAAAGAATAGACAAAATATTTCAAAAAGTATTACCACATCCACAATCATGTCAAATTCATGTTTTGGAAGTTTTCTACCAGCGTGACTTTTATATTGACAGATCCGTATAATATTTCCAATTAATGCATGTCAAATTGTGTGATATGGACTGCCAGGTTGTGTAAAATTTTAGACTTTATTTTATGATCAAAGCCAAAGTTCATAGAACGATATAATAAGATTCTTTCTCATTCAAATTCAAAGGTTAATTTTATTTTTGATTTCATTACGAACCATATTTTTAAGTTTGTTTAAAATAAATTTCCTATTCACAATCAAATTAGCTAGGATCTGTAAAATATGGTTCGTTTCCGAAAATATCATGAGGGAACTATTGAAGATCCATTGACGAACCATTCAAAAAATTCAGGTTTCTTACAGGTTTTTAAATCTATCTACATCGTAGCCAACCTTCCGTAGAATTTGACAGGTGATGGGTTGGCAAAAGAAGATGAACTAGATTTTGACGGAAAATATATATTTCGATCAAAATTTCAACGAATTGAACTAAAATCACCTTTTGTCGGAAGTGTTAAGAAACTGTGAAAATTTCTGATTTATAATAGATTTTTTACACCATCGACATCATAACCAACCATCAATAGAATTTGAAAGTTGATGGCTTGACGGAAGGAAACAGAACTTCATTTTGACGACAAGGCCGTTAAGCTAAGTAAACTTCTTTTGAGTAAAAATAGTTTTGGTGGTGAGAAAAAAAACTATCCTCAAAAAAAAAATGTCCGCATAGTTTACAGTTCCCATGTGAAAAAAAATCAAAATTTTCAAAACTATTTTCCTATTCTGTGCACCAAATTGAATAACATTCAACTCGACAAACGTTTGCCTTGGCCTAGGCCATCGATTGAGTAATTAATTTACCCTTAATAAATAAACACTAGGCCTAAAAAAGGAAAATAAATATTTTTTGATACAAAAACCATTTGCATGCAAATAATGCCTTGAGGTGAATATATTTATTTTTTTGGAAGTGTAAACCGACCATCAAAAAAAAATTTTGATTCACCACACTCGCATGCAAAACAATAGCCGGTCTATTGTTTTGCATGACATTCCGTGACAGCAATGGTTTTTTTTTTGTATGAAACTGTAAACCAATCATGCAAACAAATAATTTTACATTTCACCTCAATTATTTTTGACATGCGAGAATATTTGTATAGATTTTTTTTTCGCACGAGAACTGTAAGCTAAGCTATAAATGATATTTTTGTATCCCTCTTCATTTCACAGTTTGCAGAAAAATTGTTCTATGTAAAAAAATACAAATACCAAGCGCAGTTTTATTTGGCAAAAAAATGTCAGTGGACATTGTTTTGCCGTCGTTAAGGCCTAGTTTACAGTTCCTATGCAAAAAAAAATCTATGCTATTTGCATCGCATATCTGAAATTACTGAGGTGAATTCCAAAATTACTTTTCTGAGTGATTGGTTAACAGTTTTATACAATAAAAAGCCATTGCTGTCATACAAGAGCATTGCCTGGAAGTTTTTTTGCGTGCAAGAAAATAGTGTTGTGAATAAAAAGTTTTTTCTGTATGGTCTGTTTACACTTCTTCAGAGAATTATTTGCATGCAAATGGTTTTTGCATCCAGAAAACCATATTCCACCTGAATTTTATTTTCCTGATCTGGTTCATTCGTGGAATAACTATACATTTTTAAAGTTCGAAAATGTTATCGTTCGCGAACTTTATTTTGTATGATAATTGAATAAAAAGAAAATTCGAAAAGAAATTCTTCTGTTTAAGTGGAGTGACCGAATATATAATTCAAAGTTAAAAGTTCAAGTGAGCTCAACTCCATGATTGCGTTTCGCCCAGGTACGATAGTTGGGCTCATCAGTTAGATGACTATCGATACAAAATTGCGTCTTAGAAGGGTACGATAGTCATCTAACTGATGAGCCCAACTATCGTACCTGGGCGAAACGCAATCATGGAGTTGAGCTCACTTGAACTTTTAACTTTGAATTATTTATTTTGTATGGTTCGTGAGAAGATCGATAAGAGTGATAAAGATAAGAACACATAACTTTTTGGCGGCGAAAAGTAAATTTTAAATTTAAAACTTGAACACAATATCTTGAAAAAATTTTAATTCCAGACATCTGAAATTTGCTTTGAACGCAGACAAAATATGGCGGCACAGAAATCTTTTGACAGCTAGGTCTCAAACCACGCATGTTTCATTTTAAGCTCAGAATAAAGTTTTGAACAGAGTCCGAACATGTCAAGCATGTTCTAAATGTCCTCTGAACCAAGCGTGTTGTGAGCACTTTAATTTCTTTTTGAAACTCACCTGAACACTAAGCTGTCACTATTTGACATTTCACCCTTCAAATGATTGTGTTCAGCATTTTACTCTGTCTGCTCAGTTAGAAAACTGCTTTCATACTATACTGCAAGCGCACACGGGATGAATTACAAAAAATGTATACATGTACCGATCTTTATTGCAGTAGTATTTTTGTACAAACCTCAAAATGTACAACTTTTGTTAAATTAAACAATGCCTTAAACATTTTTAATACCAAATCACCCTATAGCCTTGAACCATAAAATCATAATTGAAAACTGACTAGAGATCGTGCATTGAATTAAAAATTATATGAAACTTGTCTACATTCATTTCACCCAAAATGCTAACAATAAAAAAAAATAAGTAAATAAATTGGGTGGCGCAACAGCTCATGGAGAACCAGAGCCTAGTGACTTACAACTCACAACCATTCCTGTGTGCGCATTGTTTGGCAGGAATGGAGGGGACCTACAGTTTTTTTGCCGAGTCCGAACGGCTAAATGAGATGCACTTTTTCATGACAAGTATACTCTTGGAGGATTTGTCAGTTCCTTGCAAGAGGCAGTACCTGGAATAAAACATTTTTGTTTTAAGGTGGCACGGCTGGGAATCGAACCCACACCTTCAGCATGACAGTCCTACGCACTAACCATCAAGCCACGAGGTACTACAAAAAAAATGCTAACAATGTGCCATACCAAAAACGACAGCACTGATTTTAAGTGCTCATATACATTTTCCCACGTTCTTGAAAGATAAAAATACCTGATAATTTAATAATATGCTGCAAGTTTGTAATAAGAATACATACACCTATACATACATATTTGTTATTTTTTTGTAATTGAATTGTTAAAAAGCAATTAGTGTTTGAGTTATGTACCTTACTTGCTTGAGTATGTCAGTTGATTTAATTGCTGAAAATTTGTTCGCACTTTTAATAGGATTATTGTTAATTTAAAATAATATAATTACTTAATAGGAAATAGCAGATTTTGTTTTCTTAAGCAGGACAGTGTTATAATAAGATCTAATCAAGGTTTATTATTTTATTTTTGAAACCTTTTCCAAAATAATTCAATCATTTTTTTTTCTAAGATAAACCTATCAATCATGATTCATGAATAGTAAATTTTGTTTATTTCAATATCTTAGCTAAAGAATTAAGTCTCAAGGTAAAAAGACAAAACCTGGCAAATTTAAATTGTTTTGCAAATAAAAATAAGATTATTGTATAAGATATTTATTTGAGTATTTAAGTATTTGTATTTTATATTTTTTTGTTTGTATAAGTTTAAGTATATGTTTGTGTTATCTGGCTGTACTCACAGAACCATCAAAATAAGTGAAATATCACTTTCGTTGATGATATCATTTATTTTTTAACTCTCTGAACGTATATTAAAATTCACTTAATCATTTTGATGAAATTCAATATTTTTGTTTGAGTTTTTTCTTTTTTGGTGTTGTTGTTTATGCACTTTTGGTTACCGTGCGTATTAAGATTGCAAGGTTTTGTTTTATAGAATTTATGCATTGTTCTTTATTTGTTTGTTTCCATATGCAGGTATAGTTAAATTGATACGTAGATATGAACATATGTTATTTGTACATACATAATTGTATCATGGAAACTTTTTCAAACTTGCCTACAAAAAAGCAGCCAGATTCCTGCTAATACGCAAATACTAAGAGTTAGACTCGTTTGAATCGCAAAAAATTAAAACAAATTCGCTTCTTAGAGCTTGTCCATCAACAAAGATCAAGTTAAGGTAGAACTATAATAGTCGGAAGGGCACTGAAGCTAATGTCAAAAACCAATGAAAAGGAGCTTTCCGTACCGAAAAAAGGGGAACACACCCATAATGTTACTATCATCTTTCTCTTTTTGGCATTCCTATTGCACCAAATGTCAGTTTTACTCAAGTGAGGTGCGCTCGGGAGCGCACCTCACTTCCGTAACCAAAATTGAACGAAACTTGACGAAACGCTCCACTTCGCAATTATAGTCGCGTCAAATGCTTTCCGTGTATTCGCTTGTTTTCTTCCGACCACTTAAGTGCCCCTCCGAGCATTATAGTTCTAGCTTTAGGTTCTGATTGGTTATCGAACTCATAAATACTGGGAGCTGGGTCATAAGTACCCATCTGAATGGGTTATAAATTCCCAAATCAATTTATTTGACTTGTGGTCTTATGACCCCCTCAATTCCAACTTACAGTTTCACTCCTTTATTCATCAATTAAGGCTTTTGTTATCATTCATCCCACTCATAAAAGTATTGAGTAAAAACGCTACCTTTTAAATTGTGAGAAACTAAGGGCCAGTTATTCAGTGCGAGATCATTCTAGTCTCGAGGTTAAACCAGAGTTAACTCCAATAGCGTATTTTTCAGTCAATTGAAATAAATCCCAAGTTAACTCCAAGCTAACTCACCTTATTTGGTAAGATTACCCAGAGACCAGATTGAGGGCCATTTTAGCTGTGGCATAATCGATTTTGATAGATTTTTGACAACTTAAAGGGCTAGTTTTTCAGTTCCGAGTTAAAACATAGTTAGATAATCTTGAAAATAAATCAACCCTGACTTAAGTCAAGAACAGTTTTTCAGTTGAGGATTAACTTTAACTTTCAGCTGTCAAAAGACTATTGCATCGATGTACGAAACTTTGGATATCAGACGCCTTTCGCGCATAAAAATAGAGGTGGCAAATCCAACTTTCATAATTCTCCGAAAGCCAAAAGTGCTCAATACAAAATAATAGCAATTCTGAGAAAGTGGGTGGATTCCACACCCCCTGAATGGAAAATTCCCTTCAAACCTTACCGTTCTACCAATTTTCATCGCTCTACAACAATCGGAAGGGCATCTGATAAAAATTTAAAAAAAGTGGCTGGATTCCACGTCTCCTGAGCAGAAAATCCCAAATTTTCGATTTTTCTTTTTTTTATGTACTTCAAGCTCTTCCTCTACCAATGCTCATGATTCTACGACAACCACAAGTGCAATCTACAATCGATAGCAATTTGAAGAATGTGGGTGGATGCCACGCCCCCTGAACTAAAAATCCAAAATGTTTTCTTTGTATAAGACACATGTAGTAGACAGTTCCCTTGCAAAAATAAAACCAAAATTTTAAAAACAATTTTCCACCTATTCTGAGCACCATATTGTATAATATTCTAAGCGACAAATATTTGTCCTGGCCTAAGCCTCCCATTGAGTCGTTAATTAACCCTTAATCGATAAATTATGACCTAAAAATAGAAAACAATTATTTTTGGGTGCAAAAACCATTTGCATGCAAATAATGAATTCAGGTGAATACATATATTTCTCTTTTAGAAGTGTAAATCGACCATACAAAAAAAATATTTTATTCACCACATTTGTTTTTGCATGCAAAACAATTTCTGGTAGGTACATTTTTGCGTATAGGTACCTATTTTTTTCGCGCACTAACAAAATCTATGCAAATATTTTCGCATGTTAAAAATAATTGAGGTGAAATGCAAAATTAATTGCTGTCATGGAATTTCATGAAAAACAATGGGCCAGCAATTGTTTTGCATGCGAACAAAATTTGGTGATGAAAATATATTTTTTTGGATGGTCGGCTTACACTGAAAAAAAATATATTCACCTCAAGGAATTATTTGCATGCAAATGGTTTTTGCATCCTATAGTTTATTAATTAAGGGTAAATTAATGACTTGACGGGTGACTTAGACCAAGGCTAACGTTATACGCCTTGAATATTATTCAATTTAGTGCAGAGAATAGGTGGAAAATACGTTTAAAAATTTTAATTTTTTTACGCACGGGAACTGTAAACTAGTCGTTAGCCACTACGACTACCGTTGTGCAAAGTTCTTACGATATAGGGAGGTGGTCCATAATCTTGATGATCTGTCAGTGAGTCAGCCAGTCAGTTAGGGTTTCAGTGATCTTTGAAGTGCTTTATCTCAGGAACCACTTAATTTAAAGTGTAAAAATTTGGTGAGGTGTCTGAGCTTGTTTCTGTAAAAAGGGTGTAGTTCCGCGAACTTGGCTGGACACTGCATGCGCCGGCGTGCCCTTTACTGTAAATTAATTGATCTTAAGTCTTTTTTAACTTAATTCTATATTATGCATGGGGGGGGGGGGAATTCACCGCAGTTGACGACTAGGCTGGTGTAGAATAACAAAATGCCATCAGAGCTACTGAAAACAGCTGATTTGTAAAGTTTGTTTAAATCTATTTCAGAGAATCGTTCTCAACTACATTTTCAACGGAAAATTTTGTATCTCAGTGAACAACAATAAGTTGAACTTCTCTGTTGAACAGCATAGCTGAACGTTCGCTAAATAAAATAAAATAAAAAAATATATATGTAGATGTTTTGTTTATTAAACAAGATTATTTAGAAAAAAACGAACATTATTTATATTGACGAACCGGTAATTACTTTTTCGTCTCATTTAAAATGCAAATTTTAAGCCTTTTTTCATTTTTCATTTCACAATTCATGAAAGTTGGGGAGAGAAGACAAGAAGGAGCAAATATAAGCTTCTTTTTAAATAAACCTTTTAAAATCGAGCAAATTTTAATTTTTTTTTTCAAATAAAAACATAATCTTTGAATGTCATCACAGTGATTGATCTTGTTTTACTTTTGGTTTTTTTAAGCAGTCAATAAAAATAAATTAAAGCGAGGAACCTCGTTTGCCTGGAAGTCTTCTATAAAATGGACTTTTTTTTCAATACTTGCTTACACTAGGCTATGGCTCTGCATTTCTGCGCTACCACAACAGCACTAGATCAACTACATCGATTATAGGTAATTCGCATTTAGTACTAGACCTTAATGACAATCTACTACAATCAATAAGTACTCACTTTTTGGCAAAGAGTATGAATAGAACTGGACACAAACATATAAACATTTTCTGAATAAGCTGTGTCTTACTAGTGTTTGGATTCTGTAATTTTTCGTATTTCTAGTTAACTATGCGATAAGTGTTTTTAACAAAGCTTTAGACAAGTTATGCCTCAAAATATTATTTGTTTGCAAAATTAAAGAATTAAGGATATAATTCAAGTTATTTAATATGGATTCCTTCTTATTTAGATGATTTTGTTCTTAGTTAATAAGTATTCGGGCAAAATTAGTTAACCTAAATTCAGGTATTCCACAGGGCAGTAATTTAGGGCCCTTATTGTTGATTTAATTTTTGTATGATTTAACTTAAAAAAGGCCTTGTTTTCATCTATGTATATCGATGGCATTAGATTCGACCAAATAATAATTTCCAAAGTACCTAATGGTTGTTTACTGTTTTTAAGAAATCATTATGGGTTTTAAAAGGTGCAACAATAACCTTCAATAATGATACAAGAACAACGACAACACTTTGCGAGTTGAAAGCATTATTAACCTTACCCACTATTCCTCTTTACTCTATATGGGTATGTCATTTCCTATACACGAAAAAAATACAAATACCAAGCGCAGTTTTATTTGGCAAAAAAATGTCAGTGGACATTGTTTTGCCGTCGTTAAGGCCTAGTTTACAGTTCCTATGCAAAAAAAAATCTATGCTATTTGCATCGCATATCTGAAATTACTGAGGTGAATTCCAAAATTACTTTTCTGAGTGATTGGTTAACAGTTTTATACAATAAAAAGCCATTGCTGTCATACAAGAGCATTGCCTGGAAGTTTTTTTGCGTGCAAGAAAATAGTGTTGTGAATAAAAAGTTTTTTCTGTATGGTCTGTTTACACTTCTTCAGAGAATTATTTGCATGCAAATGGTTTTTGCATCCAGAAAACCATATTCCACCTGAATTTTATTTTCCTGATCTGGTTCATTCGTGGAATAACTATACATTTTTAAAGTTCGAAAATGTTATCGTTCGCGAACTTTATTTTGTATGATAATTGAATAAAAAGAAAATTCGAAAAGAAATTCTTCTGTTTAAGTGGAGTGACCGAATATATAATTCAAAGTTAAAAGTTCAAGTGAGCTCAACTCCATGATTGCGTTTCGCCCAGGTACGATAGTTGGGCTCATCAGTTAGATGACTATCGATACAAAATTGCGTCTTAGAAGGGTACGATAGTCATCTAACTGATGAGCCCAACTATCGTACCTGGGCGAAACGCAATCATGGAGTTGAGCTCACTTGAACTTTTAACTTTGAATTATTTATTTTGTATGGTTCGTGAGAAGATCGATAAGAGTGATAAAGATAAGAACACATAACTTTTTGGCGGCGAAAAGTAAATTTTAAATTTAAAACTTGAACACAATATCTTGAAAAAATTTTAATTCCAGACATCTGAAATTTGCTTTGAACGCAGACAAAATATGGCGGCACAGAAATCTTTTGACAGCTAGGTCTCAAACCACGCATGTTTCATTTTAAGCTCAGAATAAAGTTTTGAACAGAGTCCGAACATGTCAAGCATGTTCTAAATGTCCTCTGAACCAAGCGTGTTGTGAGCACTTTAATTTCTTTTTGAAACTCACCTGAACACTAAGCTGTCACTATTTGACATTTCACCCTTCAAATGATTGTGTTCAGCATTTTACTCTGTCTGCTCAGTTAGAAAACTGCTTTCATACTATACTGCAAGCGCACACGGGATGAATTACAAAAAATGTATACATGTACCGATCTTTATTGCAGTAGTATTTTTGTACAAACCTCAAAATGTACAACTTTTGTTAAATTAAACAATGCCTTAAACATTTTTAATACCAAATCACCCTATAGCCTTGAACCATAAAATCATAATTGAAAACTGACTAGAGATCGTGCATTGAATTAAAAATTATATGAAACTTGTCTACATTCATTTCACCCAAAATGCTAACAATAAAAAAAAATAAGTAAATAAATTGGGTGGCGCAACAGCTCATGGAGAACCAGAGCCTAGTGACTTACAACTCACAACCATTCCTGTGTGCGCATTGTTTGGCAGGAATGGAGGGGACCTACAGTTTTTTTGCCGAGTCCGAACGGCTAAATGAGATGCACTTTTTCATGACAAGTATACTCTTGGAGGATTTGTCAGTTCCTTGCAAGAGGCAGTACCTGGAATAAAACATTTTTGTTTTAAGGTGGCACGGCTGGGAATCGAACCCACACCTTCAGCATGACAGTCCTACGCACTAACCATCAAGCCACGAGGTACTACAAAAAAAATGCTAACAATGTGCCATACCAAAAACGACAGCACTGATTTTAAGTGCTCATATACATTTTCCCACGTTCTTGAAAGATAAAAATACCTGATAATTTAATAATATGCTGCAAGTTTGTAATAAGAATACATACACCTATACATACATATTTGTTATTTTTTTGTAATTGAATTGTTAAAAAGCAATTAGTGTTTGAGTTATGTACCTTACTTGCTTGAGTATGTCAGTTGATTTAATTGCTGAAAATTTGTTCGCACTTTTAATAGGATTATTGTTAATTTAAAATAATATAATTACTTAATAGGAAATAGCAGATTTTGTTTTCTTAAGCAGGACAGTGTTATAATAAGATCTAATCAAGGTTTATTATTTTATTTTTGAAACCTTTTCCAAAATAATTCAATCATTTTTTTTTCTAAGATAAACCTATCAATCATGATTCATGAATAGTAAATTTTGTTTATTTCAATATCTTAGCTAAAGAATTAAGTCTCAAGGTAAAAAGACAAAACCTGGCAAATTTAAATTGTTTTGCAAATAAAAATAAGATTATTGTATAAGATATTTATTTGAGTATTTAAGTATTTGTATTTTATATTTTTTTGTTTGTATAAGTTTAAGTATATGTTTGTGTTATCTGGCTGTACTCACAGAACCATCAAAATAAGTGAAATATCACTTTCGTTGATGATATCATTTATTTTTTAACTCTCTGAACGTATATTAAAATTCACTTAATCATTTTGATGAAATTCAATATTTTTGTTTGAGTTTTTTCTTTTTTGGTGTTGTTGTTTATGCACTTTTGGTTACCGTGCGTATTAAGATTGCAAGGTTTTGTTTTATAGAATTTATGCATTGTTCTTTATTTGTTTGTTTCCATATGCAGGTATAGTTAAATTGATACGTAGATATGAACATATGTTATTTGTACATACATAATTGTATCATGGAAACTTTTTCAAACTTGCCTACAAAAAAGCAGCCAGATTCCTGCTAATACGCAAATACTAAGAGTTAGACTCGTTTGAATCGCAAAAAATTAAAACAAATTCGCTTCTTAGAGCTTGTCCATCAACAAAGATCAAGTTAAGGTAGAACTATAATAGTCGGAAGGGCACTGAAGCTAATGTCAAAAACCAATGAAAAGGAGCTTTCCGTACCGAAAAAAGGGGAACACACCCATAATGTTACTATCATCTTTCTCTTTTTGGCATTCCTATTGCACCAAATGTCAGTTTTACTCAAGTGAGGTGCGCTCGGGAGCGCACCTCACTTCCGTAACCAAAATTGAACGAAACTTGACGAAACGCTCCACTTCGCAATTATAGTCGCGTCAAATGCTTTCCGTGTATTCGCTTGTTTTCTTCCGACCACTTAAGTGCCCCTCCGAGCATTATAGTTCTAGCTTTAGGTTCTGATTGGTTATCGAACTCATAAATACTGGGAGCTGGGTCATAAGTACCCATCTGAATGGGTTATAAATTCCCAAATCAATTTATTTGACTTGTGGTCTTATGACCCCCTCAATTCCAACTTACAGTTTCACTCCTTTATTCATCAATTAAGGCTTTTGTTATCATTCATCCCACTCATAAAAGTATTGAGTAAAAACGCTACCTTTTAAATTGTGAGAAACTAAGGGCCAGTTATTCAGTGCGAGATCATTCTAGTCTCGAGGTTAAACCAGAGTTAACTCCAATAGCGTATTTTTCAGTCAATTGAAATAAATCCCAAGTTAACTCCAAGCTAACTCACCTTATTTGGTAAGATTACCCAGAGACCAGATTGAGGGCCATTTTAGCTGTGGCATAATCGATTTTGATAGATTTTTGACAACTTAAAGGGCTAGTTTTTCAGTTCCGAGTTAAAACATAGTTAGATAATCTTGAAAATAAATCAACCCTGACTTAAGTCAAGAACAGTTTTTCAGTTGAGGATTAACTTTAACTTTCAGCTGTCAAAAGACTATTGCATCGATGTACGAAACTTTGGATATCAGACGCCTTTCGCGCATAAAAATAGAGGTGGCAAATCCAACTTTCATAATTCTCCGAAAGCCAAAAGTGCTCAATACAAAATAATAGCAATTCTGAGAAAGTGGGTGGATTCCACACCCCCTGAATGGAAAATTCCCTTCAAACCTTACCGTTCTACCAATTTTCATCGCTCTACAACAATCGGAAGGGCATCTGATAAAAATTTAAAAAAAGTGGCTGGATTCCACGTCTCCTGAGCAGAAAATCCCAAATTTTCGATTTTTCTTTTTTTTATGTACTTCAAGCTCTTCCTCTACCAATGCTCATGATTCTACGACAACCACAAGTGCAATCTACAATCGATAGCAATTTGAAGAATGTGGGTGGATGCCACGCCCCCTGAACTAAAAATCCAAAATGTTTTCTTTGTATAAGACACATGTAGTAGACAGTTCCCTTGCAAAAATAAAACCAAAATTTTAAAAACAATTTTCCACCTATTCTGAGCACCATATTGTATAATATTCTAAGCGACAAATATTTGTCCTGGCCTAAGCCTCCCATTGAGTCGTTAATTAACCCTTAATCGATAAATTATGACCTAAAAATAGAAAACAATTATTTTTGGGTGCAAAAACCATTTGCATGCAAATAATGAATTCAGGTGAATACATATATTTCTCTTTTAGAAGTGTAAATCGACCATACAAAAAAAATATTTTATTCACCACATTTGTTTTTGCATGCAAAACAATTTCTGGTAGGTACATTTTTGCGTATAGGTACCTATTTTTTTCGCGCACTAACAAAATCTATGCAAATATTTTCGCATGTTAAAAATAATTGAGGTGAAATGCAAAATTAATTGCTGTCATGGAATTTCATGAAAAACAATGGGCCAGCAATTGTTTTGCATGCGAACAAAATTTGGTGATGAAAATATATTTTTTTGGATGGTCGGCTTACACTGAAAAAAAATATATTCACCTCAAGGAATTATTTGCATGCAAATGGTTTTTGCATCCTATAGTTTATTAATTAAGGGTAAATTAATGACTTGACGGGTGACTTAGACCAAGGCTAACGTTATACGCCTTGAATATTATTCAATTTAGTGCAGAGAATAGGTGGAAAATACGTTTAAAAATTTTAATTTTTTTACGCACGGGAACTGTAAACTAGTCGTTAGCCACTACGACTACCGTTGTGCAAAGTTCTTACGATATAGGGAGGTGGTCCATAATCTTGATGATCTGTCAGTGAGTCAGCCAGTCAGTTAGGGTTTCAGTGATCTTTGAAGTGCTTTATCTCAGGAACCACTTAATTTAAAGTGTAAAAATTTGGTGAGGTGTCTGAGCTTGTTTCTGTAAAAAGGGTGTAGTTCCGCGAACTTGGCTGGACACTGCATGCGCCGGCGTGCCCTTTACTGTAAATTAATTGATCTTAAGTCTTTTTTAACTTAATTCTATATTATGCATGGGGGGGGGGGGAATTCACCGCAGTTGACGACTAGGCTGGTGTAGAATAACAAAATGCCATCAGAGCTACTGAAAACAGCTGATTTGTAAAGTTTGTTTAAATCTATTTCAGAGAATCGTTCTCAACTACATTTTCAACGGAAAATTTTGTATCTCAGTGAACAACAATAAGTTGAACTTCTCTGTTGAACAGCATAGCTGAACGTTCGCTAAATAAAATAAAATAAAAAAATATATATGTAGATGTTTTGTTTATTAAACAAGATTATTTAGAAAAAAACGAACATTATTTATATTGACGAACCGGTAATTACTTTTTCGTCTCATTTAAAATGCAAATTTTAAGCCTTTTTTCATTTTTCATTTCACAATTCATGAAAGTTGGGGAGAGAAGACAAGAAGGAGCAAATATAAGCTTCTTTTTAAATAAACCTTTTAAAATCGAGCAAATTTTAATTTTTTTTTTCAAATAAAAACATAATCTTTGAATGTCATCACAGTGATTGATCTTGTTTTACTTTTGGTTTTTTTAAGCAGTCAATAAAAATAAATTAAAGCGAGGAACCTCGTTTGCCTGGAAGTCTTCTATAAAATGGACTTTTTTTTCAATACTTGCTTACACTAGGCTATGGCTCTGCATTTCTGCGCTACCACAACAGCACTAGATCAACTACATCGATTATAGGTAATTCGCATTTAGTACTAGACCTTAATGACAATCTACTACAATCAATAAGTACTCACTTTTTGGCAAAGAGTATGAATAGAACTGGACACAAACATATAAACATTTTCTGAATAAGCTGTGTCTTACTAGTGTTTGGATTCTGTAATTTTTCGTATTTCTAGTTAACTATGCGATAAGTGTTTTTAACAAAGCTTTAGACAAGTTATGCCTCAAAATATTATTTGTTTGCAAAATTAAAGAATTAAGGATATAATTCAAGTTATTTAATATGGATTCCTTCTTATTTAGATGATTTTGTTCTTAGTTAATAAGTATTCGGGCAAAATTAGTTAACCTAAATTCAGGTATTCCACAGGGCAGTAATTTAGGGCCCTTATTGTTGATTTAATTTTTGTATGATTTAACTTAAAAAAGGCCTTGTTTTCATCTATGTATATCGATGGCATTAGATTCGACCAAATAATAATTTCCAAAGTACCTAATGGTTGTTTACTGTTTTTAAGAAATCATTATGGGTTTTAAAAGGTGCAACAATAACCTTCAATAATGATACAAGAACAACGACAACACTTTGCGAGTTGAAAGCATTATTAACCTTACCCACTATTCCTCTTTACTCTATATGGGTATGTCATTTCCTATACACGACACCCCTCCTCAAATGACAGTAAAGAATGCGGTTTCTATGGAATAACTAGATGATACCTATATCGATCTATCACCATTATCATCGTAAGACCTTAGAGCTAGGTATGCAACATGAAATTTGCGTTACATTTTCTGAATAAATACTTCTATATGTATGTATGTAAATGCCATGAAACTTTCAATGTTTTTTTTTTCTGTGGCTAAAACTGCAACAAAAACCTACACCTAGTATAAGATTCTTGGTGTTCTTGGGAGAAAAAAAACTGCGCGTAGGCCTTATACCTACAACTGAGACGCCAGAAATTTTAACCGACTGTTTGCTTGCACACTGAGCTGCGCTGGCGCTGCTGCTGCCGTTTGTCTGATTGCATTCATGAATGAGGAAGGAATTGCATAATATGCACACAACACACAACAACTAACAGCGCCTCTGTCGGTGCGATGTGACACCAACGCGCCAAGTCACTCACAAGACACAAACTTCTTAACCTATTATAGGCATAGGGCAATGAACTAAGCAAATACACATTACAGGGTGTTTTGTGACTTATTATAAGCCTGAGTATTTTGCTGTCATAACCAATAGAATTTTTGACAAATTGTGAATAGTGTAGTAAAAATAGCAAGTTAGCAACTATATAGAGCCTGAATACACGATTCGTTTTTTCATTTGTTTCGTCTTTTTGACAGGTACACACCTTCGTGATAACACACAAAAGTCTATTCGTGATTTTGACGTTCAAATAATTTCTGGTTCATTTATTAGAATTAAAAAATTGAAATATTTTTTAATCACTTCTTGTTCAGATTTATCCCTATAATATTATGAAAAACTATATTAAAGCTCATAATTTAAAGTTTAAAATCACCCTCGACTCGTTTGTAAAATCAGAAACGTCAAAGTTCAACACGAAACAACCGAAAACTGACTTTTGTATTCTTAATTTGTAATTTTGTTTCTTTATTAATTCCATTCTGGGTAGATGTTTTGTCTTTTCATTCTAAACTCAATTCCTTATCCAGAATAAAAAAAAGAAATACATTCTTTAAGTTCTTTGAATTTTAGAGATGATTCATCATCTCTGTGAGACCAAAATTGTGTATTAGAATTGAGGTCAATTTTCTATTGAAGATACTCCTTGAAAAGAATAATTCACAAAAACTTTTTTTTAGGCAAATAAATAAAGTTAGTTGACAATACAAACATTTGTGAATTAACGATGTGCTGAAAAAGCATGAAGTTATGAGTCAAATAGAGGGAGTTGTTCTTTTTATTTGCATACTTATTGAATTATCATTCAAAAAAACTTAGTTACATAACCATATAGATTTTTGTTTGAAAAGAATCACAAATTGGAACTTAAGCATGCTCCCAATAAGCCTGAAATTGCCTTATTTCAGAGGCTATACATTTCTAAATTACCCAAAATGCAAACGATACAAGTGGGAAAATTGGATTTTGTTTGACAATTACCGTAAGATAAGACATGGTGTTGGAATATCTCTTAAGCGCTAGGATATAAAAGACTCCACTGAAAAATTTTACACTGCTATAAGGCGAATTTAAGATCTATTGTGCTCCACCTAAAACTGGATGAGATTGCTCATCTAACAGTTCTTCTTCCAGTTTTATTTCTCAGAAATTTTAGTATTTGGAGAACTTTTAGAGAGAAAACAGGAAAGGTCGCTCTCTTCTACTTGGTACTTGGAAGTGTCCCAGGTGTTTTTTTTCCTTTTGATGCATCATATTTCCCTAATTATGGTCTGGTGTTTCCTCCTACGTGCAGCAAAATCTGCATGTTGGACTGCTTACTAGACCAAGAATGTTACTTTAGTATCAAAGTGTCTATTTAGTTTGCAGCGGCCAGTGAGGCGACCAGTTATTTTCTTTAGGTAGATGTAGTGTTTTTATGGAGGCTGGATCCGAAACTGTACCCAAGCGAACGAGACGTAGAGACTCTTGGATATCCCAAGACACCTGGGATAAAATCGAACTTCGCAAATCGTTGAAAATGCAAATAAATGCCGAAGCAGATGTTAAACGAAAGGCTGAATTGCGAAGCGAGTACCACATTGCAAATAAGATGGTCTATTGCTGTGTGAGACGTGACAAGGGTGTGAGGTTAGATGGACTCGCAAATAATGCGGTAAACGCTGCAAGAAGAGGAGATGTCCGGGAATTGTACCAAATAGCCAAAGATATTATTGGGAAAAAAAGCAACACCAATCATCCTGTAATGGATGTGGATGGCACACTTTTGGTATCAATTGAGGATCAGCTACGCAGATGGAAGTACCATTTTTGTACCCTTTTAAATGAGGATTCAGTTGAGCAGAGTGCTGAAGTGCCCCAACTAAACGAAATGCGCAGGTCCTATAGGGGTATTGACATCGAACCCTCGTCAAAATCGGAAATCCAAACATCAATAAATCTCCTCAAAAACAACAAGGCAGCTGGATTGGACGGAGTACCAGCCGAATTCCTGAAAGCCGATCCCGTAACAGCGGCTAGTATTTTACATCCGTTGATATAAAGCATTTGGGAAAACTAAAGCTAACTGGAAGGATGGTGTCAAAGAAAGGTGACCTTAACAATTGCAACAATTGGCGTGTGGTATCACCGTTTTGTCCGTTTTCCCAAAACTAATAGCAACCATCATTCTCGAGCAAATAAAGGATAGAATCGAGTCTACACTCAAGAGGCATCAAGCTGGCTTCCACAGTGGTCGATCGTGTGTGTGGTCGACACACGATCAACACTCTACGTATCGTCCTCGAGCAGTCGATGGTATTTCAATCACCGTTTTACCTCATTTTCGTGGACTTTGAGAAGGCCTTTGATCGAGTTAACCGATAATGTATATGGAGATCGTTCGTTGGTAGAGGAATTCCGCCAAATATTATTGCCATTATTAAAGAGTCCTACAACAATGCAAGTTGTTTTGTTTAACACAATATTCAGCTATCCGACTCCTTCGTAGTGCAACAGGGTGTGAGACAAGGGGATGTTCTATCGCCAATTGTCTTCCTGCTGGCGATGGACGACGCACGTATTGACGGCCAGTGTTGGTACAGCTGAGCGACAGGGCATTCAATGGAGACCGTTCGAAAGGCTCAGTCATTTACTGGCTGAACAGAATACAAGACGCAACTGGAATAGATGTCAAAAAAGCTGCAGTAAAAGTTAAAAATTGTTCAACTCTTGCAGCTCCAGCTGCAGCATTTTTGACATCTATTCCAGCTCCGTTTTGCATTCTGTTCAGCCAGTTAGACTATGTCGATGACTTATGTATGTCTACTGGCAAATAATATCAGTGGGCTGAACCGGATGTGCCAAACATTACAAGTGAAGGGAGAGTCGAGTGGTCTAAGAATTAGTAGCAAAAAGACAAAAATAATGCTCACAGGCCACACAGCAGCGTATTGTTCTACAGGAGACACTAGTTGAAGAAGTGGAACAGTTTAACAACCTTGGCAGTATTGTTTCTAAAAACGGTGGTACGGATTTGGACGTTAAAAGTAGAATAAATAATGGCTGATTTACAATGCCGCGTTGGGCGTTGCGTTGAAAGATTAGCCTGTCAACGCAAAATTTCAGGCATAGGAATATCTGTTTAGTGTTTACAATGACGCGTTGAGCATTATGTTACGATTTTGCATCCATTAGTAGGTACACAAACCAACGTAACGTAAGCGGCTGCAACGCGAAAGTAGAGATTATTCAACTTTTGCGTGCGTTTTGACATTTCGATTTCAATTTAGGTATGTGGCCATCTTGTGTTGAAAAAAGTTTGCATTTTTTTGCTCGATTTATCTTGACGCGGCCGTAGCGCTTGTTAAATGTAAAACGTACGCATCGCGAACGCGAACGCGTCATTGTAAATCAGCCATAAAGCTCGTGCTGCCTTCAGTACTCTGTCCCCAATTTGGAAATCCAGTCAAATCTTCTTACGCACTAAGTTGAGACTTTCGAATCCGATGCTGCCTAGAACGTCAATGGTGACCGCTATAGAGCCATGATTACTAACTTTTTGTCACACTTCAAGTCACACAGCTCGTGCCACAATTGATTTATTGAAGGAAACGTTTGGTAACCGCATAGTTTCACGTAACGTACCCGTGAATTGGCCTCCAAGATCGTGCGATTTAACGCCGCTTATTGCCGATATACGACCACAAATGTTGGAAAAAGTCATCGAAAATTGGACCTCCAGATTAGACTATGCCCGAGCCAGCCGTGGCGTGGCCAGAAATCATATTTAGATTATAATGCCAGAAGATTATCTTTCGTATAGAGTAAATTTCAATTTAAAAAAATCATCTTTGTTTTTTTTCCATTTCAAAGTTCTATACCTCTAAAAAAAACATCCTAAAAGGGGTCAGGCCACATTAAGGGAGTCGTTGCCCCTATTTCCGTTAAGGAGTCTGCTTCTTCATTTCCCTGGACACCAACGTGACCAGGTATTTATGAAGTGTGACACTGTTGTTTTTGCCAAGGACATTCAGCTTGTTCACGTTCTCCCAAACTAATTTCAAGCTGATGGCGTAAGAGAAGAGCTCAGTGCTTTGAGTGCGGCTTGATTTTCTGACATAATGGGAATGTTTTGGTTTTGGTATTTTCTCTAGAGATAAGTACTATCTGCACATTACACTATGGCGTGAATTTCCGCGCCTGAAAGATGCTACTGTACTGTACCGACTGTCCCTTCGGTATGGAAAGTTTGGTTCTAGACCCGAAGATTCCAGCCCCACCAGTTCATTCAGTTGTTCTCGATCCATCAGTGTACGACTAGATGGCATTTGGTTTGAGAATGTACTTAACTGTTTCACATAGCCACTCTTTTTTGCTTCTTTTGCTGTTTGAAAGTTTTTCTCAAAATTGTAATTTTTAATCATGCCATCTCTTGCAGTGTTTAACCTTGAGACTTATGCATTTGTCAGTACCGGTTCTCTCTTTGGCTTCTTACGTGCCATGGGACCGCACCATAGGTAATGATGGATCTGACCATCAAGGTGTATATCCGCTTAGAGTAGTCAGTCTCCTTTCACACGAGGAAACTGAGTTGCTAGCCATTTTGTTGACATTTCCTTTCACATATAGGTTAAGGTATGTTCAACCAATAGATTTTCAAAGGAAATTTCCAAAATTGCCTGGAGACTTGTTTCCTCGTGTGAAAGGTACAAGAGATTTTTAAGGAGATTAAAAGAAAACGACAAAAAAATCTCCAGCAACTTGTCGTGTGAAAAGGGACTTAGTTTGCAGCCCCATGTTTGCCTGACAGGTCATATGGCTTCTACTACCGTTACTTTAATTTCGATTCTAATTATTGAACGTTCATAAAGTAAGGACTTCAAAGAAAAACAAAATATCATGTAACATTTCTGTAGATAAACGAGTTTTTGAATAGGGGCATCAAACTTCTGCTGCTCTCTGAAGTCTTTGATTTTTTGGTGAATTAGACACCAAGATCTTGAGACTTTGCCCCGCACTTCCGCCGGCCATTTGATTTTTTGTTCGATTTTTTCTGAATTCGAAAGCCTTTATCAATAATCCACAAACGACTAATGTTCTCAAAGTTAATATAATCGCGATTGTGCAGTAGTGCTATCATTTTTGATGTCAATAAATTTGTTAAGTTCACTATAGAGCACTTAACCAAAAAGCGTACATATCGCTCACTCGCTTATTCGCAAACGTTATAATCATAATTTTGTAGGATATTTCATTTTGAAGTATATGGTTGCTTCAAATGAAATTTAGCATTTCGGAACTATTTTTGAATAAATAGCAAGGGTTTTGCAACTTAAATTATATTTTAAATATCAAAATGTAGCAACAAACTTTAATTAAAGATAAGAGACCTACTTTTAATTTTGTATCTGACAGTTCCCACAAAATGACAACTATCACTTTTGAGTGGAGTATAGGGAACGAATCTATAGTGTAATGGGGCACCAAAAATAAAACAGGTGACTTAAAAATTCATAATCACATAACAAAAAATCATCACTCAAAGAATTAACCGAAACACCCTTTGAACCTATATATGGAACTGCCAGCATATTTATCCCGCTTCTGTTGTAAAATAGTTACACTGTCTGCAGGCAATCAACAGCGGTTCAATTTTTTGAGTTTTTTTTTTTTGCGGTCGTTAAATGAAATTAACAATTTACTGTAGTTGTATAGTTTGTCAAGGCTTTTAGTAATTAACGAAAGAGTTTGGTCTCTTTGCTGGTATGGAGTACAAATTGAAGTCATGCTTCGTCTCAAAGCCCAAAAATTGTCTGTTATTTGATGGTTGTTGAAATGTGTGTTGAACCCACGCAAATAAATAAAACCAGCCAATTGATTTTGTTTTTCATCTTATTTGACATAAATATTATTTCAAGACAAAAAAAAAAAATTTAAAAAAAGATGGGCGTGGGTTTCGGCCAATAGGATGTGTGAAACTATCCGTATCTGAACTGGCACGCTTATGATAATAATTATTGTGAAACGCAATATAAAATCTTTTAATGGATTTAATAAATTATATTATAGTAGGTAGAATGCGTAGTCATAGTCATGGATTGAGGGACTTTTTTCCATAAATAGAAAATGATCTTGTTTAAGTCTAGACTTGTGTTTTTTTTTCAATGTTAGGTAGAATTATAGGAAAAGTTGGAATTGGTCAAAACAGAATAAATAATCTAAGATATTTTGGCTTTTTTTGAAACTTTCAAAGCCTGTTGTAGCTGATGTAGCAGAAAGTTTAAGTTTGATAAGCTGTTCACTAAGACTCTATACATTTCTTGCTTTAACTAACTACGGCTTCACGCTGTAGCACTGTAAAATCTGTTCATATCTTTCAACTCTGACAGCGCTATACAAATGTTCAGCTTTACTCTATACACTTTAATTGCCTTCAGTCAGTTAAGGTTTAAAATGGAATTGAACAAACTCTATCATTTCGACAATAGATGTCTCAAATCTCAATTATTGTCTAGGTCTTGAGAAAAGTTATACGATATCTTAGTATCAACACAAAACTATATCTTTCGATAATTTTTAGTTTTTTTTTACCTTGAATTCTTTATTTCTTGAATTCATTCTTCAGATAAATAATGTTATGTGAAAATCAGTTTAATTAAGAGTAATGTTGGGCTTAAAAAGAAACCTATCTATGTAACCAGTCTTCATTTTACATCTTCGTTATATAATCAAATCTTTGAAATTTAAATGATCACATAATGAAAATTTATACCTCTCTAGCACTTGACGACAAAGCCGGTCGGTAACTAACCTCTCATATCGGCTTTCTTTTCAAACTCATTAATCTCCTATTCACGTCTGTGTATATTTAATTTTACTTTCTTTGCAACACACGCAGATGGTTTTTAATCAATGACAATTGTGACTTAAAGTTAAATAAAAAATTTAAATAATAATATTACCTTTTGTATTTATATTCCACACAATATGTAGGCTAACTAACTAGCTGAGCGAGTTTACAATCACAACTTTGCCGTTAACAATTATGTAGGTTGGTATGGATTTTCTTTGAGTTTCTCTTTATTTTGTACGAAAAGGAAAACTAAGACTTTGGGCTGAATATAACCTAACTACCTTCCAAGACTTTTATTACACTTGTGCTCTTATTTGAATAAGTAGTTTATTTCAAAGATGAATTCTATAAAAGACCCGAAAAGCCTTATCCAAAAATTTTAACATTTCAAATAAATTTATACTTGCTTTCTATACT
Source organism: Dasysyrphus tricinctus (assembly GCA_963921185.1). Classification (NCBI taxonomy): domain Eukaryota; kingdom Metazoa; phylum Arthropoda; class Insecta; order Diptera; family Syrphidae; genus Dasysyrphus; species Dasysyrphus tricinctus. Next base: position 113,223,851 of record OY992530.1, read on the forward strand.
TTGGGTATGTATATTGGTTTTACTATGATGGATGCCGCCCGTCTTATCAGTATGTTTTTCTGCCCCTCAATCTGCCCTACATCAAACTAAAATTTAAACTGGTGAAGGGATGAGCCTCAAATTTGGTACAGGCATCTTTTAGGTGGTAAGAAGAGATAATTAAACTACAAAGCAAGAAATACGCAATATTTAAACTAGGAAAACAACTCCTTTGATAGTTTGAGGTGAAAAAAGGACGCCATCTTAATACCTGATTGAATATGATAACATAGAAAAAAAATTAAAAATCGTTGGAGCAGTTTTTTAAAAAAATAATTTTTTACACAACAAACTCTTAAAACATTGTTAAATACAAATTTTGGAATGCAAATCTTAAGTATTTATTTATGTGCATCTTAAAATACAATTTCAAAAACTGTCAACCCGTTTTTGAGATATCTAATTTTCAAAAAAAAATATAAAATCGTAGAAGCTGTTTTTGAGCAAGCAAATATTTTTCTTAACGGGTTTTTAACTTTTGTATGGAACGTACCGTTATTTTTTCATAAAACGGCAATTCCAAAAAATTCGAAACCAAGCAACTCAACTTCAAATCAAGGAAAAAAATATATTTAAATATGCCAATATTTGGAGCATATAATAAGAGTTTACGAAAAAGCTGTAGATACAGAATTCTACATGTTGTTGTAAAATAGGCAAGTGATCCCAGAAAGCTCGTACTTTATCTTCCGTAACTGCGCATTTTTCGGCATTTTTGCCGCTATCAGTTCTCTTTAAATTTTGATGCAAATGGCGATGTGCAGTGAGGTTTTAAGTATTTTCAATACACTTCTTAAATTCGAAACTATTTTCTTGATAGGAGTGCTGTAAAAATAGTAATACGCTTCCACATGACTGAACATTTCATGTCTTCTCCGTTACCGCAAATAACAAAAGTTGCTACAAATGGTGAACTACATATCGTCCCCTGATTGCAAGAACTACATAGTTCTCAATTTTCTATTTTTATAATATATCGACAAAAACGGTATTATTTTGTACAGTTTTAGATATTTATTGCTAAATCTTTTAATACCATTGACCAATATAGGATATTTGTGAAGTTTCAGGAACATACAAATTAAACTTTCCATCTTTCTCCAGTAGCTAGGCTTCTATAAAGGTTGCTATCTCCAAAATGTATAGAATTGAGTTACCTAGTTCTTGCAATCAGGTGACGATATATTACTGTTTGTAAAATTATTCCGCATACAAAGCAAGACTTGAAAAAGGATTATCGTGTATTTTTTTTTAATTTTTATATCATGTCTAACTGTCTTAAACAGGGTAACGGAGAAGACAAAATTGCACTTTTCTCACCCAAATTTCAGCGACTCATAGGCACTTTGTTTTAAAACGTCTGAATTCCTTTGATCCCCATGCTTAAAATGGATCAAGGTAATTCAAAAAAATATGTGTTAAATTTGATTTAAATCGTCTGACGTTTACACGTGCTACCGAGCACTTGAAATTTTTCATGTAAAACATGGTGTTTTCACAGTCTTTTACTCAAAGTGCCGGTAAAAGTGTAAACGTTTATTGAAAATGTTTAAACTTGGCACATTTACTAAGTACTATAAAGAGTATACAAATAAAAATTAAAACATTAAAAATAGCTACAAATGCACAAAAACAATGATATTTAATTTTATTTTTTAATGGGGTAAATATTATACAAAATTATTAAAAACATTTTTTTTTTTGATACTCCTTACGGTACCTACTTAATTAATTAACTTTTAAAATTTTGCTGATATATTGAGTAAAAACAGTGAAAACCCCATGTATTTCGTATGACAACTTTCAAGTGCTCGCTAGCACGTGTAACGTTAACCGATTTCAATGAAATTTTATACACATTTTTCAATTACTTGGATCACTTTTATAATTGATGAGAATAATAATAAAAGTACAAATTACAATATAATCGAACAAAAAAGAAATCTTTAGTCGTACGTGTCTTCTCCGTTACCATTAGCTGTCTTCTCCATTACCATCTTTCAGTAAAAAAAATGAAAGATAGTAAAATGAAACTTGGATGGAAAATAAGGATGGTTTATGATAAATGTTGGTTTCATGAAAGTGTGCAAAAAAAAATCAACTTCATATCTTAATGGACCGCGCAGAATTTCAAGCTTCAAGGCAATGGCCTGAAATCTCTAAATCGTACGTGTCTTCTCCGTTACCATCTATTTTTTGTTTAAACTTACTGAATTTCATAATTTTTTGGTGAAACTTATGTGTCGGGTACTTTGTGATGGGTTCTTAAGAACTACTGAGTTTCATAAAAAAATATTAATTTCCTAACAAGAAAAACCTCACTACAAGCGTCCTATTGTCTTCTCCGTTACTTTGGAATGGCCGAAAAGTAGATTTTTTTCTTAAAATATTTAAGAGAGGGTTAAAAAGCTCCAAAGTATTGAGTTTCAAAAAATTGATGATGTCGTTTTCGAAATATTTGATTAAGAAAAAATGAAATAATTTTTTCTTTCAAATCCAAAAAAAGTTTTTTTTTATTTATATTCCTTCTGTGTAGGAAATTTTATTGAAAACAGTCACACTGATGCTTAAAAAAAAAAAAAGGAAATAAAAAATGTTTTTTTTGGGAGGTACTATTAATAAAAGTAATTTATTGAATTTTGTTTAGAAAAGCTGTGCAGCCGTTTTTGAGAAAATATGAAATTGTAAAATTGTTAAATTGTATGGCAGGTATTGTTATTTTAGGTTCTTAAAAGAATGAAAAAAAATGTGAGGGGAACGACCAAATGTGCCAAGTTTAAACAAAATCGATCCAGCCGTTTATGGCTGTAGCTCAACGGACCTACAGAGAGACAGAATTGTAAGGCCATTTTTTTTTCGTCTTCTCTATCATCGTTGGTTTGGTTCTATAAAAAAGGAAAAAGACCTTCCCAAAAACGCAATGCATATCAAGTTTGATGGAAATCCATTCACCGGCTTAGGCAGTAGCTTAACGGACAGACAGAGTTGTGAGACCCACTGTCATCGTAAGTTTTAATCAAATCTTGAGTTTGATTTCCTTACGAATGAGCTAATTAATGACAAATTATCAACCAACCTAGCCAATTTGCCATCGGTGAACGTTTCTTCGCTTATTTGATACTCATAGCTGCTTACAATTTACAATTTTCAAAACATCTTCAATGTCACATCACATTTTCTTAGTTGTGCTTTTTAAATTTATTTCAAAACCAAAATCGTATGAGAAACAATTTGATTTCAGGAAGAATATTTTCTTCATCGAAAACAAAATTCTTTGCAATTGTATTTCAATGAGTTGAATTGAGCTAGATTTTATAAATTGAATGTAGGAATTCTAATGGATTAATACAGTTTGATGCACAAAGATAAGAAAACTATTTATTCTTAAGCACCAACAAAATTTTGTTTTATCTAAAAATTAAAATTAAATTTCAGCAAACATTCTCCTCAAAGAACAAAACCAGCATAGAGCAGATGACTATAGCTTTGAGAAAATCAAATCCAATAACAGCCGAAGCATAGCCGAGTTTCTTACAAACTCTTTTTAAACCAGGCACTCTTTTACCAAACAAAGAATTAATTTCAAGTTTCAAGTGAGTACGTAATTATTAGACTAAGAGCCCACAGCAGATTTTGGGTGTGAACGATAGCAAAAAAAGAAGTATAGGCGTCGAAAGCTCCATTTAAGACTATTAAAAAAATCAAAGTCTTGCAGTCCACAACTGGGGCCTTTGCGAGAAACAGTGCATCGAAAAAAAAAATATGAATGCAACTTCGAGGATAATCGTGTTAGCCAAAATTGGTTTTCACTCATCCCTTGAGAAGCTCCTCGGATCACATATCATGGAATTTGAGACCATTTGAGTGTATAGTTCGCTCTACCGGACCTTTTAAAAAATTCAAAATTCTAAGTGAAAAACTGTTTTTTTTAAACAGTCTGGCAGGGCGAACTAAACACTCAAATGATCTCAAATTTCGTGATATGGGATCCGCGGAGCTTATCTAGGGAGGGGTGAAAACCAATTTTGGCTAACACGATTATCCTCGAAGTTGCATTCATATTTTTTTTTTTTCGATGCACTGTTTCTCGCAAAGGCCCCAGTTGTGGACTGCAAGACTTTGATTTTTTTAATAGTCTTAAATGGAGCTTTCGACGCCTATACTTCTTTTTTTGCTATCGTTCACACCCAAAATCTGCTGTGGGCTCTCGGTCTATATAGAAAAGGTTTTTTTTTTTTTCTATACGAACTGTCACCGTTTGGACGTCTTCAGATGAACTGTTTTTAATAAAATGGAATTAGTATAATAGGTACTAATTATTGAAACGAAAAAGAGGCTTAGAAATTTGGAAGAACTAATAATTTATTATTAAGAAAATTGTTATCTAGTATAACGCTAAGCCCTAAACAAAAAGCTGTTAAAAATGTTGCGCTATAATCTTAACTATACTCATGGCCAATTTCATATACAAACACTAAAATTGCTTTTATCTAAACTCCTTCTACATAAGTTTTATCAGTCGTTTAAAATATTTCAGTTTCACCAATGTAGAAAAGGGATATTTTAATTTAACTAAGTTTGCTTCACATCCCTGGATCCAAAAAAAGAGGTTGTTTCCCGCGCACCAGCGCCAGCGAAGTGTATGAGAAAAAGTGAATAAGCATTACGGATGAGGGGACAATTATTCTGACAGCTAAATATCAGCTGTTGTTGACTGAAATGGCTTAACAAAAAGCATTTAAATTCTTCTTAAATTTAAAAGCATATGGTGAAACCAAAAAACTTCATTTAAAGGCTAAATGGCTTTTCAAATAATTAAAAACCTTTCGTGAAATTGGCCATCAGTGTTTAAAAAGTGGCCAAAAATCTAAAAAAATCTTTATGCACCTGAGAACCATACTTTGAAATCAGATACAAAAATTTGTTTTAAGAAATGCGATACAAAAATACATATCGTCAGCTTGGAGTGAAAAGCAGCTAACTCTTATTATTTTGTATTAAAAAATTATTTAAAAAAAGTGTTACCATTAATTGAATAAAACCAAAATTTCGTTGAGTATTTTTCAACACTCGTTATTGCTGCATTCAGTGAAATTGAAACGATTCTATAGATTTTTGTATTTTTAGCTATTTTTGAAGTGGTCTATAATGACGACGATATACATAGTTAAAAAAACTACTTTTATTGCAAAATTTGAAATTCAAATTCAGTAATTCTTCCGTCATCAACTCATCATCGATTCATTCATAAGGTACTTGCATTCAGTAAGGGTCAAAATACGATGAGCCGTTTCAAGACTTTTTTCTTTAGTAAACAAAAAAATAACCATGTATTTGATTACAAAGCCGTAACTGTTGTTATTTATTTGTTGACAAATCAATGGCAGGTAGGTGCATATATTTATGTATTTTTTTTACGATTTGAATAAAAAGTCTCATACCAAACAAAAGAAATAAAACAAGACTCACTTATTCAGAGAGAAAACACAGATAGAATTTCATGTTTATTTTCGTAGAATTTTCATTACGAAAAATCTTATTGAAAAAAAAAATTCTTTAGAGAAAAATGCAATTCTGGATATTAATTCATAAAAAGCTAATTTAAATACAAATATGAAGTTATACTATAACCTTAAAGAATATGAATCATGTTTTACCAATTTTTGTCAATTATACAGAACTTGCAAAAAGTTGAATTCGTAACATGATAAGGAAGTTATAGATATTGTATGATGATATCGTCGATATTTGAGCAGCTGCAACTATGTATATTTGAATGTGTGTGAATATGGGGTGTGGGGAAAAATAAATTTGTCAAGTTTGACAAATTTTTAAAGTAATTTTTGTCGGTCAATAAAAGATTTAGATGAAAATTAACAATTAAGCATTGATTGCATCATATTTTTGACCTTGGCTTGAAATGAATAAACATTTATTTTAAATAAATTATCATTTTTGATAAGACCAATTGAATATTGTGAATAAATTGTAAGTGAAAATGATTTTATACCAAAACCAGAACTTTATCTAATCCGACAATAATTTTTGCAAAATAAATTAAAGATCAGAAAATGTCTTCTTTTTTTTGCATAAGCAAATTTATATTACCTATTCAAATAACACTGGTGAACAAAATTTAATTATTTTTTTGTTACAGAAACAAAAATATACTTTTCCGTAAGTTTTTGGTGTGCTGAACTTGAATCTGAAGTCAGAAAAATTATATCGGGCCACGTTTTTGAGATATTCCCGTTACAAAATCGAAAAAAACCGTTTTTTTGCTGTTTTCAAAGTTGTATTGTAACGTGAAGTAACTTGTTTCAACAAAATTTTTAATGGTTTCTGAAAGAACTAATTTTCTTCTTTTAAAATCAGTTTAAATCTTTCTGATACCTGTTTTCTTCTCGGAGAAATCTTCAGTTAATTGTAGGCCTTCCATTTATGACATAAATACAATGTTAAGGAGAATGGGCAAAAATTTATTTGAAATGGGCCATTTCCCAATAAACGTAGCCCGATAGAATTTTTCTGACTTCAGATTCGAGTTCAACACACCAAAAACCTACGGAAAAGTATATTTTTGTTTCTGTAAGAAAAACCTTGTTGACCAGTGTAATTTAACTCTTTTTTTTTGGCATGAGTGTTAATGTGTACCATATAAATACACTCGTCATATACCTTTAAACTTTATTGACCGACTGCAAACTTGGATGTATGTAGCTACTCATTTTGGGGGAATACTGACCACTTGACCAGTCATGTAAATGCAAACAGCAACAGTCACAGTCATTCAAGAGTAGATAGTAGTTGTTTTAAACAAATTAATCATAAAATTCCGATTTTGGAATTTGACCCAGATTTTTGTTATCAAAATTTACTATATTTTTTGATTAAAACGATTCGTTTTTAGTGCGGGAATTTCTTTATGTGGTTTTGTTAAATTTTGTATTTCCGTTAATTGTTTTTAACATTTTTACTTGATAGTAGCTCAGGAAAATAATCTCGCAAATTAAAATCTCGCACTCGAAATCTTGCGTTATGAAATCTCGCGCTACGAAGTCCCACAATAACAAGATCCCGCTTTTCATAATCTCGCAATAACGAAATCCTGCGAATTGCATTGCAACAAAAACATGAGATTTTGATAAAAAAAAATGTATGTGTAGATTGCATTTATTCCATGATAAACGCGTAGAAGACAACTAGGAACGTAAAATGAATAAAGAGGTTTTGAACAGTAATAAAGGTGTTAAAAATCATATAAAAATATGCAAAATAACAACTAAACAAATTTTTTTTTGTAAAATCCGAGTGCGATTCATTGTTGTGATATTTGAATTTGCGATATTTGAAATTGCGAGATTTTAATTTACAGTTTCTTTTTTAAATGTGCGAGAGTTTTTGGTGCGAGATTGTTAAAGCGAGATTTCGTTGATCGACATTTAAAAAAAAATGCGAGATTTCACTATCGAGATTTTGTTGCGGGATATCGTACCTCTCCTCCTTAAAAGTACTCTAAATTTGAGTCGGGGTAGACAAATTTTAGGAGGTGCGGGGGCCTTAATGTTACCTATCGATGAAATAAATTGTTTCACTTAATTTCCTACAACATGAAATTCTTGCACTTTTTTCTCCAAGCCTGCTGATTGTTTGAAAAAAAATATTTTAATCTTTTTTGTGTGAGCTACAATTTGTATCTTTACATTTTCTGCCTCAGGGTAAATTAAGGGTACTTTTTGGGAAATTCAAAAGACGCATGTCATATACCAAAACTCTCCGCTAAAATTCAGCTTTGTCGAAATTGTTTTGTCTAATTTCCTTGGGCTATATGTACCTACTATAATGGCAAGTTATGCACATGAAACAAAATTAAACTCGAGATTTTGATCAGATGTCGTTACTCATTCAAAATTTACCATTTCTTAAAAAATTTCGCAGTTTTGGGACGAAACCTTCTTTTTTGGTACCTACTTCATGGCCAATTGCACATTCGTAAATGTGATAATAAATTTTGGAAGCAACAGTGTCTGGCCAGTCTGGCAATAAAGCAGCTACGGCGCACAGTGGGGCCAAACCTACGATTTAGGGAAAAAACCTCTAAGCGGTATCATTTCGTATGTTTTTGCACCCGCTAAATTGAATGGTATCAGCCGTTTTAGGATCAGAGTTAAGGCGAAATTTTTAGCTTCTCATAATAGTGGGACATTTTGTATCAAGTACGGTCAGGTGGAAACTAAAAAGTCAATAACGATTTCTCAGAGGAGAAAAAACGTTTCGGGGGTAGGTATACAACTTAAATCTAAGTTGGCGACCTGCTACCCCTTGCAGGGGCGGTGCCACGCCCACTTTTCTTAAATCCTGGTCCTGGTTTCTGAAGAAGCGGCTGCACCGATATGAATGAAATTTTCATAATTTGTTAATATAGTCGTAGAAAAAATTAAAAAAAATTGTTAAAGTAAAATCCGCCCACTGCCACTCCACTTTTCTTCTTCCTTTGTTTTCAGAGTTTATTCTTATGAACGAGAAAAAAATTTAAAACGAAATTTCATTTAAGTCCGCTCACTACCACGCCCACTTTTTTATATCTTGATTTCTCAGAAACTGATTTGGATAAAACTTTGAGTGTTTTTTCATACTAGTGATATAAAGATTTGCGAACCACTTTTGGTTTTGTGAAACCTACAGGTAGTCACGCTACTCTTTCATGTTTATTTATTAATTTCTACGAACTGTATTAGGGAGTAACGATTTAGTTTTTAAATAAAAATAAAAACCCAAATCAGGCCTCGAAGCAGCGTTGCCGATGTGGCACGATCGTGCCATTTTGACACGGAAATTTTCTCGTGGCACGGTGGCACGAAAAGTTTCAATATGGCACGTTTTTTTTTATTTTCACTATCTTACATAAATTTAAACTCATAGTATAAACACAGTGTCAATATTCATCAAAAGAACTGGACGTGTCTACTTTATCACCTCAACAGAACTGGATGCATCCATTCTAACTCATAGTATGAACACACTTATTTCATTACAATGTAGTAGAGCGTTAGATCTTTCAATATTCGGTTGTCATACAAAGCTTTATTACGTCTTTATATTTTTAAATAATAATAATACTCATAATGTGATGTGAAATAGGTGGTTATGAACTTGCCAAAAACTCCTGTTTCTGGACAGTGCCTACACGAATAGAGGAAGTGATTTTTGTTTTTGAAATAGTAATAGTATTGAATTAAAATTTATTTTTAAAGAACAAATTGAGTTTTTTTTTTTCATATGGCACGAAAATTTCATAAATGGCACGTTTCTTCAAAAAATGTGGCAGGAAAATTTTTTTTTTGGCGGCAACGCTGCCTCGAAGTCTTCAGATTGATGAAAATCATTTATTTGAGTTCTTTCATAGCGTGAGGATTTGTTCTTAATTTTGCTGCTAAATGGAAAATCATTGTAAATATTATATACCGATTAAAAAAGCACTTTTAGTAAGATCTAGCACTCCGACTTTTCTTCAATATTGTCTCTATAAGACGATATTTGGAGTGTGTATAATTTTAAAATGTTGTTTTTTCGAGCGAGACTTACAATTAGTATTATTCATCAGTGTTCATAGGGGGATGGGAAATCCAATTGTGTTGATTAAGCACATCACTCGTTTCCAAGCCACCCTGGAGGTAGAGTTAACAGCACAGTGGTGTCCACTGTAGGCCTAATCAACATAATACCTTATTAATATTTTTATATTTTTATAGTTTTTGAGAAGGACCTGGCAGTTCATTCTCAATCAAAGGCCCAGCGTCACGTTTTTCAATTGAAATTTCATCGCCAAAACAATCGTCGTTTTCGTTTAGCAGAGAAATCTGACGACTATGGTCGCAGGTTTCCCCACTGCAATTCTTGCAAATTGGTGTAAATTTCAGACCAGCTTTTCGGTAGCCACAAGCGTATCCACAATTTTTTGTACTTTTAAATACTATTAGTCTAAGACGGGGATTTAAATAAAGCAACTTTTTTTAAATTTTTTTCTCGTACATAAGAATTTACTCTCAGAATTTCATACAAATCGTAGGAGGCATTTCCGAGAAATAAGGACATGAGTAAAGTGGGCGTGACAGTGGGCGGATTCTACTAAAACCAATTTGACAATTTTTTCTCATCCATAAGAACAAACTCTTCAAATTTCATGAAAATCCTTGGAGCAGTTTATAAGAAACAAAGAAATAAGAAAAGTGGGCGTGGCAGTGGGCGGATTTTACTTTAACAATTTTTTTAATTTTTTATTTCATCATATCAACAAATTATGTAAATTCCATTCGTATCGGTCGAGCCATTTCTTCATAAACCATGATTGCAGAAAAGTGGGCGCGGCAGCGCCCCTGCAAGGGGTAGGAGGTCGCCAACTTAGATTTAAGTTGTATACCTACCCCCAAAACGACCTGCAGAATTTCAGCCTGCCGCTATTTTTTTCCATTTGGTCAGTAGTAAAATTTCTCTATTTACTGGACTACTAGGAAGGTGGAGCTTTTTTTGTATGGCTAGTCCTGTCCGGAAGTACACCCGATGTCCAAATTTTGGCTTGATTTTTTTGTGTAATCGAAAAAATGGGGTAAATTATTTTCTCATCAGAAAAATTAAGGTATACACAGTACATTCAAGGAAAAATTAAAAAAAATAATTCGTAAGATGGAGGAATCATGGAAAACATCAGTTTTAAAGGCTCAAAATTTCAATGGTCCGTTTTAACCTCTTATTTCGGTCAAAAGCAAATTTTTTACTATAAAATCATTATAACAGCTGGATTCCGCATGAAAAATACTGAAAGAAAAGTTTATTACAATGCCATATTAAACACTTTTATACATGATGTTTTTTTCACCTCGACCCCACTGTGCGGCGGGCCGTATATCAGCAATTACTATAAGGGTATTCATCCATTTGCAAGCTGACGTCATAAAATCTTTAATTTCTCGGTACACATTTTATGAACCCCCCTTAAACAAATCCTGTGTAAATGGTGTGGTAAATCAATCAGCTGATTTAGTCATTGTCATATATTATCAATAAAAAAGAAAGCCTTCTACGTTAACCACCTACATTTACGACAGTAATTCTCTTCGGAAAATTACGATTTTTTGTTGGGGTTCTTCCCATACATATTTTTATAATTCATTTACGCATTAACGACGTTGTAAACTAATATTTGCGATGATTTTCCGATGTTGCATGAATAATTTTTGGCGTTGTTTTAGAAGTACAAATTATGTGTCAGCTGACAAGTTTACTGTCACCAGAAACAGTGTTTCTAATTTGAGAACCAAATCTCTATGAAAAAAACATCCTTTGTTAGTTTTCAGAACTCAAATATAAACACTAAACAGTCATCTTATAACAAAATCAAACCAGTAAATAAGTTAGTTATGCATAATTTTATGGTTATTACAATTTACTTATTTTTTTGCATGTCCCAATTAGTGTTTTTTTTTTCTAAAATCATATTTTTTCTATTCGACATGACTTCGATTTGACTTTAAAATTGAAACACATCTAATACCAATTCTTAAGAAACTCAAAGTAAAACTCTTTCTGTTTTTCTTTTTGATTCCCATCTTCGACTTCGAGTATCTACCGGTTATGAAGAAGATTCAAAACAAACAAACTTTACAAACTGGTCCTCTCCATTTATAAATACTTCCATATCACTTTGCTATGTTTCGTTGATTGAGAAACAAAAAAATAAGAATAAAAGAATCAAAACACTTAGCTAGCTCCTATTGGGTTCTGTAGAAAAAAGAAGCATTTTATTCCTGTTTTATGAGACAATGAAGCGTGTCACATCAATTGGTTTGGTACCTTTATCGGAAAAGGGAAAAACAAAAACAGAATTAAAAAGACCTTCAGAAAGATCTGATCCGAACCCAAAATGAATGATTCTCGGTCGGTCCCACATATATGTACATAAGTATGTAGCTACAGCTAGAACTCTGGAATGTTGGGTGTGCCTTTTACGAAAAACCAGCCAGGAGAAAAGAAGAATCGAAAATCAAGTATAGAAAAATAAAAAGAGGGCGAATTTTTCAGTGGTTCTTATAACTACGTATCCAGCTTGTGCGAGAATCCCAAAAGGCAGAAAGTCAAGAAATGGTGATGATCACGTGGCTATGCCCACACACGGATTCATCTCTATACTCTATCTCTCAAAAAGGCAAGACCATGACTGCTATCGCGTTAACCTAATTGCATTCACACAGTCGCAAACCAGGCAGGCATCTTAAGAGTTATTGTGTTGCTTGCAATTGTGATATTTTTTCTGCTGTTAATGCTGGCTGGTTGGAGCTGGAGCTGATGGGTGACACAATTAACTTCGATTCATCTCTTTTTTTTTCCATTACCAGTGACCTTCAGACGGTTATTCAATTAATATTGTTAAAGCGAGTCTAATCAACAGCTCTGATGATGATGATGATGATGATGATGACGTTTCTTTTTTTAATTTTCTATAATAAAACTCTAATTTAATATGATTAATGCAAGAACCACTTTATACTTATTTAAGAAAGACAAAGACAATCTTAAATGAACTACTCCGGATGTTTGGAGAAGTTTTTGAATGACGGTTCGTCATGGTTAATGATGTCAGTTTCAATGTACCGCAACGTATAAACGTCAAATAGACAATGTTGAGCAAATTTTCATCCTGGTTTCTTTTCATTCCTAGTGTGTTTGACTTAATTTCTTAGAACATCAAACCCGGAGTGAGTTATCGCAGTCAACAAATTGACGGCCTTGATGGTCAAACAAGATATTTCAACAAAAACATGAGGTGAATTCCATTTGAGTAGCTTATGGTTGATTGACTCAAAGTGGTGTTGAATTTTTCGTTTTTTCAACAAAAAAAAACTACTGCCGAGTCGTTCTATGATTAGATGAATTTCTCAGAAGGGTACTATGGAGAGACGACGACGTCAGCAACTAAGCCGGGTAAAAATAATTTAGAGAATCTTTCATGATGTCATGATGGACTCAGTGTTGCTCTCTGAAATAGACTAGATGACTGTCAGCTTGACACATCTTTTATGCAATGGGCATACCAGTCATCAGTTTTGTTGTTTCAATTGAAATTTATACTATCGCAGTTGAGTTCACAAGAATTTAGCTTTTCGTCATTTTTGATTAAATATATAAAAAAAAATAGAATAACGATTTTTTTCCGAACAAAATCAAAGGAGAAATTCATCTTGCCAACCATTGTTTCTTCCAGCTTAGAAGGCATTTGAGTAGTTAGGCTCCTTTTAAGGAGACTTTAAACGAGTAAAAGTACATAAGAACTTATAATCATCCTTGTCCTGCTGTATAGGGCAGAAGTATGAACCCTGAAAGAATCGGATTAAATTTGTCTTGGATGCTTTGAGAGGAAGATTTTTCGAGTGATTTTTGGCACCCTGTGTATAAAAGAAGTCTGGAGAAAAAGATTCAACGACGATCTTTACAAGCTATAACAGCAACGTGAACCTGGTCAAAAAGCTGAAAATACACGAGCTGAGATGGCTGGATGGGCCACGTGGAGCGTTTAGAAAGCGACACACCACCCCACCGAATCTTTGAATCCAACCCTGATGGTGTACATAGCATAGGAAAACCCCCCCACAGGTGGCACACACAACTGGAAAATAACCTCAACCAGGCGACGATACCGGCGGGGGGGGGGGGGGCAATGGGTGCAATTGGATTGGTTGGATTGAACTTCTACACAATGATAGTTGTCTTTGGCCGTTTTCGAAAACGTGAAGTAAACGTTAATTTGATTGTCAAATAGTCATCATATTTTAACGTGAATTTTGATATCGTCAAGTATATATGAAGGCTCCAGTGGAAAGTAACAAACTTTTTTAACGAGCACAAAGAACTTAACTATACGAAAATTATATTGATTTCAAAATCTTGAATTTTTTGGTATGACACGCTGATATGAGTCAATAGGACTTTCGACGTTGGAACCAAAATTTCGAATTCTTTATGTGAAATTGTCTCTTTAACGAACGGACATGATAATTGGAAACGGTTTTTTGATTTTCATTCAGTTATTTATAGATTTTCAAAATATAGGTTGAAAATAAAATAATTTTCACAAGCACGAGATTGGACCGTTTTTGAAATTAAACTGTCTTGACAGGACTTTAAAAGGAAGTATTTTGAATATGGGATATTTTTTTTTTAAATTGTTTAGCCGCTAAGTCTAGGTACAAGTTTTTCTTTTTTAAATATCGCTTTGTTCAATTTTTGGAGCAAAAAAACAAAAATTTTTAATAAACGTTTTTTCAAAGTTCTCTGTGAAGAGAGCTATACTACATCAGATAGTATTTACTCATAAAAATCTACAAGATGTCATCATAAGTTTAGTTTTTTAGGAAGTGGACTTAAGCCGTTTTTCCACTGGACCCTTCATGTGCAAACGTTCTGTTTGCACAAAATCTTTTTGATCAACGTCAGTCAATTTTTGTACAAACGCATTTGACGTTTACAAACCGTTCTCTTGCTTCTCAATATCTCTGTCGCCAACTCGGTTTTTTTATTGATAGTTTATTATTAAAATAAATTAAAAATAATAAAACAATTTTTGAACTTTAAATAAAACTGAAACTTTAGGTTCGGCCATTGAAGTTTACCAAGTGGTGACCCAGGTTTTCTTGACATTTCTTGGGCGAGGGTTTTTCGGTTCTCAAAAAAACAATAAATTAATGTTTTATGGAGATAAGCAAGAAACAAAATTTGTTTTAAAAATGAATAAAACAAAGCACCAGCTTCCATTGAATTGAATTTCTATAGAGATCATGCCACTTTGACAGTTTATTCTTTACGTCAACACACCACAGCGATAAACCAAGCTCTACTACAGGGCGAGTCAAGGGCAACCCTAGTTCTCAAAAAAAAAAAACAAACAACGAATTTTCTGGCCACGAAGAGTTCAAGGTTTTAAAAAAACGCTCAACGAACAAATCTATTAATGTAAAAGTGTTTTTCTAATAGGAATGGGTCGCTGTTGACAGAATGTGGCAGCCATGTTGTTTTGATGACATCTGTCAAATCTATTGTAAAAAATAAATAAATTGGGTGGCGCAACAGCTCGTGGAGAACCAGGGCCTAGTGACTTACAACTCTCAACCATTCCTGTGTGCATGTTGGCAGGAATGAAGGAGACCTACAGTTTTTTGCCGAGTCCGAAAGTCTAAATGAGCAGCACTTATTCATGACAGGTATACTCTTGAAGGATTTGTCAGTTCCTCGCAAGAGGCAGTACCTCGGATAAAACATTTCTGTTCTTAGGTGGCACGGCTGGGAATCAAACCCACACCTCCGGCATCTATCAATCTATCTTTTGTATTTTTGTTTATTATTCAGTTACTTATGTGTTATGCCAGATTATCATATGTGCAAGCTACACGATTGAGCAACACATGCTCTCTTGTGGTAACATATGCGCATGCGCACCCATATGACGGATTACATGGTTGACAAAATTCAAGTCATTTAGGCGACACCCGTACGTCAACGAAATGTAGAATGTGCTGAAAACATTGCCGATGCCCATGAGATTGTGCAGAAGAACCTGATGAAACAGTCAATTCCATCAATTCAGTAAACGGAGTCATCAACGACCGATGACAAACATAGGTTTTTTTTTTCGAAAAATATTGTAAGCATTTTGGAATACAATATTACTTCATCTTGTTAGAAGTAGATTTAAAAAAAGTTCCAAATCAAGTCATTTACAAACAAAAATAATGTAAATCGCCAGAAACGAGAAGAGCAAAAACTCACGACCTGTGAGCAATTCACGAACCAATAACTGGGAGTGCATTGAATTTGATTTGTTTTGTTGTCTGTGTTCATTCATTCAACATTCTTCCAAAAAATAACAAAATCGGCAGTTCTAGAATTACAACGAAGAGTATCAATTTACAAATCACGAAACGCAATGTGGTCGTGATATTCATTTTTATTTTTGAGCTAAATCACGATTAGAATAAAATCACAAGAGAAAGAAATATCTCACAGATCAAGACGCAAGTATGAAGAATGAGAACGGCGATGCTGTGATTATGTTAAAATTTTGTGGGTTGATATTTTGGTAGATTTTTAAACTGAAGATTCTGAAGTTGACTAGCAATGCAAAGTGCGAACTATTTGACATCCACCCACTCGCCTAGCCAACTTATAGTATATTTGAGGTTTCTAGAGATCTGATATTTTGAAAATAAGGTTTCTAGAACCTAAAACACATAAACATAACATAAACATTTTTGGAAATCCACTCTCTACGCCCTACTACGCCTTCTTTTCTTATATTTGAGTTTTCTCCTTAATCCGTTTCTCCAAGCTGGCACATTGTAAATAAGCTGTCAGGAACCTTCAGTAAAGTATGGAAAAAACTATCGATAAAAATGACTTCATTTGAAAAGAATATTGAAAAATGGATTTCTGGGCTAATTGGAGCTACAGGATTTGTCTCAATATCTAACCACTGTTTTTGAATTATTTGTTTTTCTGTTAAGAGTCACTTTTTTGGATTAATGCCCCTCCCACTTGAACGGGGAGATATGCAACCACCTTCATTTGCTATGTTTTTCTTTTTTTGACCCAACCTACACGCTCTAGAGTTTTGAAGCATCTTATGCCAAGCACACTATAATTGCCATTATGCTGTCAATTACACTACTTGTTGTTATAAATTAATTTATTATTATCTACATTTTGAAAGGCTTTATCTTGGTTTTCATCAAAAAATATTCCCTCAGGTATCAAATTGACCATTACTAAAAAAGGACGAACATTTCGGCGCAGAGACATAAGTCCCCGGGACATAAGTCCCGAATTTCTTTTTCGGGACTTATGTATGTCCCACTTTCCTGGGACATAAGTCCCCAGTTCGATTCGGAATTTATGGCCGACCCTACTGAGACATAAGTCCTAAATTTATTAGTCGAAAATGGGACATAAGTCCCGAATGAAACAAAAACAATTTTGTGGATAGTTGTATAGGATAAATTCAAAGTTTCTTGTAATCCAGATTCTTAAAATGCAAAAGACTTTGAATTCAATCAACCTCGCACCCACCCCAAATCCTATAGTGTGTCCAAGCAGGGGGGTTGGAGGGGGTCAGCATGCCCCCCACATACATACCTTACGGTTTATTCGCCGTAATGCTGGGTGCCAGTACTGTATGTAAGGATAGCAAGGCAAGTGTAAATAAGATAAGTGCTAGCACCCAGCATTACGGCGATTAAATAGTGAGGTATGTATAGGGGACATGCTGCGACCCCCTGCTTGTAACTGTACTTTACATTGGAGTAGGTACTACCAAAAAAAAAAAAAAATCGAGAGAACAATACCTGTTCTACCATTTCGTCAGCTGTGGTCTCTTGAAATTGTACATATGCAAAAATAAAACAAAATATTAGTGGGACATAAGTCCCGAAATGTTTTTTCGGGACTTATGTCTCAGTAGATTGGGACATAAGTTCCGAATTGAATTCGGCTCTTATGTCCCAGTAAAGTGGGACATAAGTCCCGAAAAAGAAATTCGGGACTTACCTACTATACTCCACACTATACTGTACCAGTTCCGATACGCTCTCGCTACAATAAAATATTTTTACATTAGAAACAATGAGACGAGCGAAAGCGTATCAGGTATCGATGATGTGAATATACTCATTGTTTCTTGTGTAAGAATATTTTATCGTATCGAGACTTTATCTATATTAGAACTATAATGTGAATCTGGCCTTTTAGTTCTAGGAAAATATTTTTAACTTCGCAGCTTTAGACACACTCAGCAAAAATACATTGGACAAATTCGAATTACAGAGTTCTAATTTTCGCAAGTGCTCGAATTACAAGCTGCTTAATAGTAAAAATATAGCTGTTCGAATTAGTGGAGCGTTGCAATTACCTAGTGCTCGAACTACTTAGGTCCTACTGTTTTATTTTTTTTATTCACGAATCAAAGTCACAGGATTACCCTGTGATTGAAAAACTACGATTTAGATCATCTCTGTAGAAAATAAGCTGGATATGCTGCTCAAAAAGTCGCATGTTTACGGAGCAACTTTTTCCGTCATTCATTCATCCGTCAAAATGACATCAGTGACGCATGTTCATTGTGCTTGCGGCTGTTACATGTTGTTCAAGGAAATTACATTACAATTATGTGTACCAATTTTGAAGTCAATCAATTCACTCTTTTAGGCTTTATAGCTCAATGTAACAGTGTCCCCACAGACGCACGGACGCGTAGCCCGACGAACGCTATAGAACTCATTTCTATTTTGTTAGACTTCTCCATAATTCGTAAAGATAGATCACAACAAAAACATAAATGTTAAAAAAGGAGCCAAGTTCTTATGTGTAAAAGAAACCTGTGCGTAAAAAGTCAGCCAAAAAAAGTAATGAGATCTTAATATATGCCAAGTTTTAAGATCATGAAGTTTAATATAAAATATCTTAAGTAGAGTAATATCGAAACAATTCCAAATCATGACAGAAATTTGGTAATTAATGATTACTGATTAAAATTTGGTGGTTTCACTGGTCAAGTTTTCATACATTTTAAATTTGTGATTAAGTAAGTATTTAAGAGAAAACTTGCCAAGTAAATCCACCAAATTTTAATCAGTAATCATTATTTACCAAATTTCTGTCATGATTTGGAATTGTTTCGATATTACTCTACTTAAGATATTTTATATTAAACTTCATGATCTTAAAACTTGGCATATATTAAGATCTCATTACTTTTTTTGGCTGACTTTTTACGCACAGGTTTCTTTTACACATAAGAACTTGGCTCCTTTTTTAACATTTATGTTTTTGTTGTGATTTCACTCCTTTTTGCAAAGATTTATTTTTCCAGTTGAAAGTCAAGCCCTACCGCTCTACAAAGTTTCATAATTCTACGACAACCGAAAATGCTCCATACAAATAATAGCAATTCTGGTAAAGTGGGTGGAGGGCGACCGCCCTGAATGGACAATTCCAAATTTTAGATTTTTTTCCTTCCTAGGTACTTCAAGTCCTACCGACCTACCAATTTTCATCGTTCTACAATAATCGGAAGAGCTCCATATACTTTATAAGAATTTTTAAGAATGTGGGTGGATGCCACGCCCCCTGAATGCAAAATTCCAATTTTTCAATTTTTTCTTTCTAAGTACTTTAAGCCCTACCGACCTACCAATTTTTATCGTTCTACAACAATCAGAAGTGATTCATATAGTTTATAAGAACTTTTCAGAATGTGGGTCGATGCCACGCCCCCTGAACTGAAACTTCCAATTTTTCGATTTTTTTCTTTTGAGTACTTCAAGGCATACCGACCTACCAATTTTCATCGTTCTACAACAATCGGAAGTGCTTCATATAATTTATAAGAATTTTTGAGAATGTGGGTGGATGCCACGCCCCCTGAACTGAAACTTCCAATTTTTCGATTTTTTTTTTCTTCTAAGTACTTCAAGGCCTACCGAACTACCAATTTTCATCGTTCTACAACAATCGGAAGTGCTCCATATAATTTATAAGAATTTTTAAGAATGTGGGTGGATACCACGCCCCCTGAATGCATAATTCCAATTTTTTAATTTTTTCTTTCTAAATACCTTAAGGCCTACCGACCTACCAATTTTCATCGTTCTACAACAATCGGAAGTGCTTCATATAATTTATAAGAATTTTTTAGAGTGTGGGTGGATGCCACGCCCCCTGTATGGAAAATTCCAATTTTTCAATTTTTTTCTTTCTAAGTAACTCAATTCCTACCGACTTACCAATTTTCATTGTTCTAGAACAATCGGAAAGGCTCCATATAGTTTATAGAATATTTAAGAAAGTGGGTGGATGCCACGCCCCCTGAATAGAAAATTGCAGA
Source organism: Dasysyrphus tricinctus (assembly GCA_963921185.1). NCBI lineage: Eukaryota > Metazoa > Arthropoda > Insecta > Diptera > Syrphidae > Dasysyrphus > Dasysyrphus tricinctus. The sequence continues at coordinate 113,243,814 of OY992530.1, forward strand.
TTTTCGATTTTTTCCTTTGTATGTACCACAAGGCCTACCGTTGTGCGAAATTTCAAGTTTCTACGATGTCGGGAAGTGCTCCATAATTTTGATGATCTGTCAGTGAGTCAGTGAGTCAGTGAGTAAGTGAGTCAGGGAGTCAGTGAGTCAGTGAGTCAGTCAGTTACGGTTTTTGCGATTTTTGAAGTCCTATATCTTAGGAACTACTAATGCTAAAGAGTTGAAATTTGGTGAGCCACCTGTGTTTGATCAGTTCAGCAAATACTGCGAATTTGAAGTTTCTGACTTTATTGGTACTGAAGTTAGAGGGGGGTTGAAAATCGCCTGAGTTTGTTCCTGTAAAAAGGGTGTAGTGCCGCGAACTTGGCTGGGCACTACCGTGCCCTTTGATTTGATAAAAACCTCAAAACAATGATCACCTTGATTCTGATAGCTGGTAGGTTTCTTCTCTGGTTTTCAATCTTCAATATACTTAATATGTAATGAAATTTTTCTTGATAGTAGAAATTGTGGGAAATTATTTATTTTGTCGATTTCTAATCTTTTGGTTTCCTTATCAAAACTTATTGAATATTTATTGGACTTTAGACTTTTTTTGATTGAGTTTTAAAACCCTAACAAAATCATCTTTGTATATCGACCTACTTTAAGAATGATTCACGGATATTTTTCATTAATCATTGATTGTGACTAATTCTATCACCGGCATCCGGTATGGGCTCTCAAATATTTGACATTCGAAAACAGAGCATTTGTATACATAAAAAAAGTTTTCATGAATAACATCATCATGACTTATGTATATTTGATTCTATGTTATGTCGAACTTATAGTCTACCTACAATACAACATCATTTGTAAAGTAGAATTCAGGGTCTAACATTACTTACCTACCGACGACTGTGACCCATTGTATCTATTTTGTTTTAACAAACGTGCCACAATACTGATAGCTTTTATATTTATCTTTTTATTTAAACAATTTTACTACTTAACGAATTGAAATACAGTCATTATTGTCTGTATATCGCTACAAATAAAAAGTGACGTCATTTACCATTTATGGGTGCTGACTGCGCTAAGCTATACATTACGATCATGGTCAAAGTCAGACTCAGACTCAGAGATGCATGACTTCATGACAAAAATACATGTTTCTCTTGAAGATTCAAACGACCCAAAGACGAGACAACGACGAAGACTATCAGGGTTTTTAATTACCTAGACCTACCCTCAGAAATGTGGTTGAAACTCTAGGATAGCTAAACGATCGTTAGAAATTCGAATTTATCTTAAACAAATACCAACAACAAACAGCGGCAAAAAATACCTATATTCTTAGCTAGCAACCATTTTTAATAAAAAATAAAATGACATCATGGGTAGAGTTATATTTCGCATATGAAAGGGAAAAAATTATGTCTGTATTTGTGTGCAAATTTTTTTAATACCAAATAAAAATTTGTACTTAAAAAAAAATGTTTTTTTTTCTTTTTTTTTTTAAGTGGTTGTGGAATTTGTTGAGCTTGTAGAGAGCGCCATCAGCCAGCCGGCTTCATTGGTCAAGATCGAGGTGACGAAAGTTGATTTACACTGCACGCTTCTGGATAGTGGTCGTTATTATTTCCAACTAATTTAAATAACACTATAAATCATTTGACTTTTTTTTTTATTGTTTTTGGGCTTTCAACTGATTTTTATCTAATTTTATCAACATTTGTCGGTACATCAAAACATTAGCAATAGGGTATGTGTATAAACAATAAAGATAAATGGTTATAAAAATAATTCAATATTAATCAAAGGACGTGGAGTGTTCAATGACAATCGGACTTTCTTGTATTTTTACAATAGAATTATTTATAGCTATGTGGCTTTTTGAAAGTTTGAATTTGGACAAATTTAATTGTGGTATTTGTATGTGTACGAATGGAAGTCATATGCTGGTTGATGTAGTTGCTATATCAAAAATATAAATGCAAGTTAGTATCGTCACTTGGGTATTTATTTACTTTGTGTATATCTTATTTTTTTCTTTCATTCAATGCCTGATTGTATTACACATGTTTTCTTCTTTTTTTTTTGTAATTTATTTTTATGGAGCTACGCACTGTTGATTTAGTTTTAAGTATCAATTTCTTGATAATTGGAATGAGAACAACTCTCTTTTAAGGCTTTTTGTTTTTGTTGTTTAATTTGGATTGAAACAATCACGTGGGTAATTAATTTTTATTGTAAATACATTTTTTTTTTTGTATTTACCTTAAAATGGAAATAGAATGTTTTAAATAGTTGAACTAAACAAGATAAGCTGGGGATTTTATTTTCTATGGATCCATAAACTGCTTAAATTTAGTCATGACATGATGAACATTTTTTTGTATGCTATCTTTGGGACTGCGTGTTTTAACTATTTGTTTTGTTTATGTTTTGCTTAAAATGTTTCAATGTACAAAAATTTACAAGTGACTTTTTTGTTGTATCCAAGTTTTCGATTAAAAATTTGGTTTTTAAATCTTAATAGGGCATCTCTGTTAGAATACAGCCAAATCGGCTTTATTTGAATGTGTTTGCTTAGAAACTAAGATGCATTTCTAAGGTCACCATAATCTTGGCATCTCAAGGCTTGTTTAATTCTTTCAGCAAAACACAATATTTAAAAAAAATTATTTACGTTGTCGCAAATAGTGCAAATATTTGTTGAGTCAAAATTTACCGTGCGAAATGAAGCTTTGGGTATACCTGTTCTGTTAGCACCACTAACTTTCAACATAGCTCTATGAACGAATAGCTTGGAAGTTGGATTCAAATCTTCACTCAAGTTGTGATGTGCTTTTTGCTTTCCAGTCGTGGCTTTGCTCGTCACCGGTTTGCCAGGGTCGGTTTTGAAGAAAAACACTAAACATCAATTGGGAAGGTCTTATCCCAACTAACTAATCATTTCTTGCAATCATATAAGCATTATATAATAGTCCATAGAATTAAAAGGGCGCCCTTTTTAAGCTCCTATTGGACCTTTATGGACTAAATTCAGTTGCTCCGAAAAACACTTACTGGACTCAGTTTAGAGGTCTAATAGAAGAAGGTGGAAAAATAAAAACAAATTTTAACAATTGATTTATATTCATTTATTTATATTTATATTTATATTTATATTTATATTTATATTTATATTTATATTTATATTTATATTTATATTTATATTTATATTTATATTTATATTTATATTTATATTTATATTTATATTTATATTTATATTTATATTTATATTTATATTTATATTTATATTTATATTTATATTTATATTTATATTTATATTTATATTTATATTTATATTTATATTTATATTTATATTTATATTTATATTTATATTTATATTTATATTTATATTTATATTTATATTTATATTTATATTTATATTTATATTTATATTTATATTTATATTTATATTTATATTTATATTTATATTTATATTTATATTTATATTTATATTTATATTTATATTTATATTTATATTTATATTTATATTTATATTTATATTTATATTTATATTTATATTTATATTTATATTTATATTTATATTTATATTTATATTTATATTTATATTTATATTTATATTTATATTTATATTTATATTTATATTTATTTTATTTTATTTTATTTTATTTTATTTTATTTATTTGCTGAAAGCTTTTATCTGAAATGCAATCTTAGAATTAATTAGATCTTTGTAAGTTATAAAAATTACAAGGTTTCTGTGAGATTCGAACCATGATCCTCTAGCACTGAAACTCCACCACGCTAACCGCTCTGCCATGGAAGAATATATTTACGATGAAAAAAAACTTATGCACTTTCTCCACACTTCTGGTTTGTGTCTATACTCTTTAGTATACCAGAAGTGGTTTGTGTTTTCACTAGTATAGCAGAAATGGTTTGTGGCTGCACTTAGCAAGTAACAGAAACTAACATAGAGATTGTATAATAATTTTATAGAATGATTATAGAAGCGAAAGCTCCGTCGTCATTTCATAAGAGCAATATAGAGATATTAAAGAAACATTGGTATATCGCTTCTATGAAGCTGATAAAATTTGCACCAGAAAATATTTAATGAATCAGTAATGCTCCAATAAGGTATTTACTTCCCGTCAGAGGGGTAATAGGAGCACTATAGAAAATAATAACATTATAATGTCTGAAATGCGAAGCAATTTTGCTAGTTGGGTATAGCGTTATAATAAATTCTTTATTAGAAACGAAATATGGCATATAAATTCATAAATAGTAGTTATACAATATCTAATGATAGACCGGCTTATTAACTAACAATAAAAGCCCTGGTGGCAAGATCACAGGTATACGCCCCTGGTGGCAAGATCGCAGGTATAAGCCCCTGGTGGCAAGATCGCAGGTATTAGCCCCTGGTGGCAAGATCACAGGTATACGCCCCTGGTGGCAAGATCGCAGGTATTAGCCTCTGGTGGCAAGATCACAGGTATACGCCCCTGGTGACAAGATCACGGGTATAAGCCCCTGGTGGCAAGATCACAGTAATAAACCCCTGGTGGCAAGATCGTCGGTATATACCCCTAGTGGCAATGTTAGCTAGGCTAACGCACTAGTAGATCACAGGTACCGAAGCCCCTGGTGGCAATTAGACCTAATCGACCTCACTCGTCCACAGCATAAGTGAAACTGATTTATTGAATCGAGTTTACTCTAGCCCTATTGACTTGAGTCATGACCGAAAGGGTAGTTATCATTCGCCGGAGTAGCTCCTCATGATACCTTTTCCGTAACCAGTGAGTGTTATTTGTAAGGAGGTGAATGAAAATATCCTGTGTATGTTGTTGGTGTGTTGGCCTCATATATGCATATCTCGTGCTGTTGGGTATTGCGGGATCGCTGGTTATGGATCTCCAATTCTAAAGGTACCTGTTGGGTATATCGATGTTGGTGGTAATGAATTGAAGTGGTAAGCATGTAACACCTCGTTACAAAGTGGACTCTCTTCTTTGCTGTTTCCATATCTCAGTAAAATTATTCATTAAAAGATCCTTGAATTTAGTTGCCCAGTTTGGTCATTGAGTGTTGGCTTGGAATGTCAAAATTTCATTATAACGTTTTTTACCAGGCGATTATCAGTGACATTTTAAAGTTTAGCTATTTCATATGCCAATTGATGAGATCCAGTTTCCATAAGAACTACGTTGCTTTGCATTTTGTTAACCAAAACCAAGTAACTTCTCTAATGCTGTAGTTTGAATAACTTACATTTTTTTCCAGCTTTCAGGAGTCCACAGCTCTGGTTAAAGACATAGACGGATCACTACTGGTTTCAGATGAAGATCCCCTAAGAAGGTGGAAGGAACACTTTCCTGCGGTTTTAAGCCAGTGAAGTCAACCCAACACCCAATGACCGTTTGGTAGTAACAAATTCCCGAATAGATACTCACTGTACCCCCAGTACAGAAGAAATCTTAACGTAGAGTGAGCTTTTGCACTCACTCATTGAGAGAGCTTGGGAAACAGAGATAGCAAAATCGTCCTTGAGCGAATAAAAGACCACCTCGAAAACAAGCTTGACACCGAACAAGCACGATCCTGCACTGGATCTTCCTGGGTGGACCCCATCAACAGCTTGTAGATCATCATAAAACAGTGCGTTGAATATCGATCAACTCTTCACCTGCTGTAAACCGACTTTGGAAAGGCGTTAGGCAATGTCAATAGAGAATTTATTTGGCTTGCTTTGAGCAGGAGGGGCATCCTGGATAAACTGATTGCTATTATAAAGAATTCATATGATGGATCCAAATGTCACGTTCTGCATGAAGGAAGGCTGTCAGAGGAGTTTGAAATCCAAATAAGGTTAGACAGGGTTGCATACTGTCACCAACGCTGTTCCTGTTAGTGAAGAGTGATGTGCTACATGCAGCTTTGTCGACTTTAAATAGAGGAATTCAGTGGAATCTGCAACCATACCTGAAACATCTGGACTACACGGATGATGGTATGCTTAATTCCTCATAGGATCATGGATCTCCATCAAATGACAAAGATGGTGGAGAGAGAAGCTGAAACCGTTGGACTTAAGATCAATACGGCAAAAACAAAAAGTATCAGCATTGGAGCTTCCTCATCTAACCAAGTATATATTTCTGGACAAACAGTTGAGATGGTAGAGAGTTTTCAATATCTTGGGAATATTGCCTCAACTGATGCCGGGACCGAACTAGATATAATCAGACGAATCCGGAAAGCAAAGGCTGCATTCGGAATTCTGTCCAAAATATGAAGAAACAACTCTAAGAGCCTAAATATCAAGCTACGACTGTTCCGCTCCAAAGTTGAATTCGTGCTTCTTACTTGAAAAGTAACACCCGCTGTCACAAGAAAGCTGCAAACGTTCGTGAATAGATGTCTGCAAAACATTTTTTAAATTTTCTGGCTTAATCGTATTTCCAATTATGAACTTCATGCGAAGACAGGTCAGAAAACCATCGACTCTATAATACGAAAACGTAATTAGCAGTAGATTGGACATACACTTTGAAAAGGTAACGAGTACATTGCGAGTGAACGGTACCTTCTCAATACTTGGCGAAGAACGGTCCAGTAGGAATCAGCACAACTGAGGAAGAGTTTAAGAGAGCTGAGGTATATCTGCAGAAACCATACAAGATGGCGCGTTGGAGCTGTGGATGCCCTTTGCCCGGCAAGGTAAACCTCACGGACGTAACAGGTAAGTAAATAAGAATGCAAAAGAATGCATTCAAGAGAATGTATGAAATCGGAAACGATTGCGTTGAGTTTGATTGATGTAAAAGGAGTAGAGAAAAAATTATTGCAATTTTTTTGTATGCCAATGGTTTTTTGATCAATGGTGATTTAAATAATTAAAAGTCGAAGTCTCAAAGTTTTTTTTAAAGACTGCATTGACAAAATATTCCATAACCTTACAACTTATGGAAGCTGGTAAACATGACTGAATAAGAAATAAAATGCACGAGTGAATCGCACGTACTTGCTCTTATGTTCAAGTTGCTTGGAACTAAAGATTTATACATATCGTTTTCTAAAGAAGCCAATATCACCATTCTCTCTGAAACCTAAGGATGAATTAAGTAGCATTCTCGGTTTTAAGCATGATTAAACCCCAAACAAACTGTTCAATCATAAAAAGCCTTGAACGTAATTATTCCTTATTAAAAAGCTTTTTTTTATATTTTCTAGCGTAACAAAATAATCATATTTATAGTTTTCCTAAATTCATAATTCAAATTCGCTAAAAGGTTATCGCCTGCATTTTTTCCTCGATGACAAACTCCATTAGATATTTATTAATCGGATCACGTTTATATTTTTTTGTTTTTGTTCATGTTCTATCGCACCATGTATCATGTACGGTACCTACTTGTATACTTCCTAATTAGTTTTTAAGTTTGTTTTATTTATTCCTTATCTTCTTGTTTTTGCATAATTTGCATCAAACTATGTATTTAATTTTTATTTTTGTTCAAATACTATAAGTATAAGCTAAGAACATGTATCAAACTGTCTATAAGGCAACAACATTATACGTGACCTACTTAAATTGTTGTTTTAGAAAGTCTATACATTGTACAATATTGTAAATATCAAAAAAATAATGTTAACACGTTCAACGATAACAACACCATTTAAACAAATGACTTCATTCAATATGAAATTCAATATGAACATTAATGCACTTGATTTCAAACGGTTAACAGGAATCACCAGTGAGTTTTCCATCTTAGATTACAAACAGTACAGTACGGATCATTTGATTAGAAACACTTGAAAATTTTAGCAGAAAATGTGTATCTATAAAATTAAGATCATGAAACAGGCAAAAATATTTGTTTAAAACAAATTTTAATAACCCTAAAAATTGGACAAAAAAGTACAAAGTTAAAAAAAATTTAAGCAGATATGGATTTTGGTAAAGAGCTTTTTTTAGTGAAGGTTTCTTTTTATCATGCAGAAGCTCCTAAAAAGTTCCAATAGCTTTTTTTAAACTTGTCACTCAACGATTTCTTAACACTTTTAGGGCCAGTTTTTCAGTTCGAGATCATCCTAGTCTCGGGGTTAAACCTGAGTTTACTCCATAAACGTGTTTTTCAGACACTTGAAAACCTAAGTTAACTCCGTGTTAACTTGTCTAATTTGGTGAGTTAACTCAGGGACCAAATTGAAGGCCTTTTAAGTTGTGGCACCATCTCGATTTCGATAAGGACAATTAGTGTCAGGCCAATTTCGTTGTGGTGCCATCTCTATTCCGATGCGTGAAAGGCGTAGAAAGGTGAGTGTCGCACATCTCTAGATTTTTGACAACTGAAAGATAGAGTTAGTCCTCTACTGAAAAACTGTTCCTGAGTTAACTCAGGGTTAGCTAACTCTAATTTAACTCAGAGCTAACCCTGAACTGAAAAAGTGGCCCTTAGAAAATAAGAAAAAAAACGTTTGAACTCTATGCAAAAATGTACCTTCCATACAAATAAAAAAAAAACTAGAAGAAATTCACATTTTCTCGGAAACGAATCCTACGATTTTGATTAGAAAAAAATTTAAAAATCTAGAATTTTCGAGATTATTTTAAAACTTTTAAGTTAAAATGAGGAAAAAGAGGGAGCGTGTGAAGCGGGAGGACTGTAGCGGTAGGGGGGATGTTTGAAAGTTCTACTAAAGATTGAGGCAATCTACACAGGGCTACAGGGCCAGAACGGAAGCGTGTCGGGACGAGAGTGGGAATTAGTAGACACACAGTCAATGCAATGCTGAGGATCTGAAAAAAAAACACTTTTCTTGACTGCTAAACGGTGAAGATGGCCAAATTCCGCTGTTAGAGAGAACAATCCATTCAACCTGGACCACGATGGTCAAAATGACCGTCCACCTGATCTAAATGAAGTACGGTTCGCGATAGCTAAGGTTAAAGCGTACAAGGCTGCTGGTGCGGAAGGCCTGCCAGCCGAACTATTCAAACCAACTTATCTCCAAAATTTGGTCGGATGAAAGTATACCCGATGAATGGAACCTCGGTAAAGTGTGGCCTATTCACAAGAAAGGAGATGCTCTTATTTGTGCCAACCACAGAGGTATAAGTCTCCTCAACGACGCATACAAAATCCTATCATCTGTACTGTGTGATCGCTTAAAACCCTCTGTCAACGATCTGATCGGCCCTATCAGTGTGGCTTAAGGCCTGGAAAATCATCCATCGATCAAATGTTCACACTTCAACAGATTTTGGAAAAAAACCCAGGAGTTTCAAATCGATACACACCGTCTCTTTATCGATTTCAGAGTCGCATATAATAGCGTAGACAGAGACGAGCTACATATAGAGCCATGTCGCATCTCGGCATCCCTGCCAAGCTCGTCTGCTTGTGCAGGATAACAATGGAGAAATCTCGCTGCTCCGTCAAAGTCGGTAAGAGCACCACCAAACCCTTTGATGTCGAGATAGTTTGAGGCAAGGCGATGCGTAATGCAACCTCTCTAGCATCGTAGGTACTTGAAGCAATTGTTCGCAACTCGCAAGTCAATAACAGAGTTACAATTTTTCAAAAGTTCGTTCAACTACCTGCTTATGCAGATGATATTGACATCATTGGGAGAATGAAGCGAGCTGTTGCCGGCGCGTTTGCAAGTATTACATCGGAGGCGGCGAAAATGGGTCTTACTGTTAATGAGTACAAGACGAAGTATATGCTATCATTGAGAAAGGAATCTCAACATCTTCGACTCGGGCAAAAGGCACGATGGGTAAGAAGGCATTTGAGTTGTGAAGCCCTCTCTCAAAGAACCAAGGAGACACTACATACCCTAATCATTCCGGTCTTGTTGTATGGGGCAGAAGCATGGACGTTGCCAAAAACGGATGAGATTCTGCTTGGGTGCTTTGAAAGGACATCTTCATGATCCTTGGTTCAGTCTGTATCGATGGAGGATGGAGGAGAAGATTTAAAAAAGAGCTTTACGGGCCTTACAGCCATGTCGACCTGGTCAAAAAGCTGAAAATACAACGGCTAAGATGGCTGAGACACTTGGAGTGAATGGACACTAAACGCACCAGCCCGACGAGTCTCTGAATCAACCTCTGATGGTCTACGCAGTAGAGGAGCACACAAGTGGAGAATGACCTTCTCCTCAACTTGGAGTGCGACCAAGCTGGCTGGAGGGGCTTGTTGGTTGAGACCGTAGTCTTCCCTGGACTGTGAGTGTCATCTTAACTAAAGTAAGTAAATAAGTTCAAACAAATAAGTTTAAGTGAGCTCTACTCCATATATTGCGTTTCGCCCAGGTACAACAGTTGGGCTCATCAGTTAGATGCTGTTGTACCCTTCTAAGACGCAAATTTTGGTCGATGTTTACAAACGCAATATATGGAGTAGAGCTCACTTAAACTTATTTATTTGGACTTAATTTATTCGCTCCACTAAAACAGAAGAATATAATTTTTAATTTTCTTCAAAATCATAAGTAAGTATAAATAAGTTTAAATGAATATGAGGTTTAAGCTTTCAAAACAGGTTAACTAGAAGGCATTGACTCCAGACATGCTAACAGTGTTATTGTTTGACAGTGGAACGTTTTTGGTTATTTCCTGCTTACAACCCTTACTGTTTATACGCCGTAATGCTGGGTGCTACTACTGTGTTTATGTAAGGCAAGGCAAGTGTTCACCGGCTCGTATCTTTACCATTTCCTCCAAAGTGACCGGTTTCTCGAGATTTCGGCCGTTTTAGATTTTGGCTTTCGAGATTTTTGTAGTTTTAGATTTTGAATTCCAGATTTTGGTTTTCGAGATTCTTTTGATTCGGTATTTTTGTTTTCAATATCTTGTCTTTCGAGATTTTGTTTTTCGAGATCTTGGTTTTCGAGATATCGAATATTATTAAAACAAAAAAAAACCGCTCCAACGATTTTCAAAATTCATTTTCCATAAATTTATATTTGTTCAAGAAACCAGGTGACAATGCAGACAGGGTACCAGCAAGTATAATTTATCATTAAAAAAACACAAAGAAGATAATAAATTAATAATTTTAATTGAGTGTGTCTAACGAAATGAACTAAACTGTGAAGCCTCTGCATTAGTGCAGATGAATTCAAGTAATTCAAGTGTTATGTTGATTTAAAGAATTTGCAACTTCTTTACCTTATTAAAAGTAGGAGTCAGCATTGTATTTACCATTATTTGACTTTGAAATCTACGATTTTTTCTTATTTGGTTAGAGGAATTCAAAATTTCACTCTTTTCAGAATAACATCACATTTATGTATATTATGCCAATAATAAGCAATGTATACGATTAAGAAGATTAGTGTCATTCTCTCTGTCTTTACTTCATGTCTTTCACGTCATTTACTGACAGGTAAATATGTATACGTATCTATTTCTATATAAATAAAAAACTAACGTTAGCAGCATCATCTTTGATTTTCTAAGATAAAGTCATTTGAGAGTATTTTCTTGTTTTTTTTTTTTTGTATTTAAAGAGGACAATACAGAATCCAGGTGTCAATAAAATACTTAATTATAGACAACCGGCATTATTTGCCATAAGCAAATGGTTTGTTTTTTTTACTCTTCAGAGTATAGGTTAGGTATGTGACTGGTTGTCGAGTAGTAGAAGTCCGTCAACATTATCCGTTTGTACAAAACAAGTTGAAATTTGTGTTACCGCAGAATGTTTATTTTATTATTTTTTGTCTTAAATCTCAGACATTTTAATAGTAAAAGACAATTTCGTTGCACCAAGAAACAACATTTTATACAAAATGTTTAACAGGGTTAAGTAGACATAGAAAATTTGTAATTTTGTTTGATTCAAACTTTTAATATTTAAAATAATAATTAGTTTATTTTTTTTAATTCCAATCAAACCCTATTATCCTAATTATCATCTAAGAAAAACTTGGCTAAGAATGAAAAATGACACTTACCTAAGGGTAATAAACGTCATAACTCAGTATCAAATCAATAAACTGGTTCAGCTTTAATCTTCTGTCGGAAATACACACACCTAACCCTACAGATACGAGTATATATGTATTTCGAAAGTCATATACAATATGTAAATGAATTGAAATAATTAATGATCTAAATTCGTGGGATTTTAATTATAGAAAAAGGAAGAGTTTGATTTTAAATAAAAACATAAAAAAAAGAATTAAAAGATTACATATTCCATTCCATATTCTAATAGCTAGACAACATTAATTCTAAAAGGTAAATGACCTTTTAGATGTTGAACTCTTCGAAGGTTATTATAATTTTTAAGAAAAAAAATAATTTTTCTCAAAAAATAAAACTTTAAAAGTGTGAAAATATTGTATTTAAAAACACATTAAGAGATTAAGGAATGGAGAGAATGCAAATGAATTTAAAGAATGCAAGGAATGCAAATGAAAGCAGAGAGTGCAAAAAGAACGCAAAGAGTTCTTAAAAGATTGCATTCAATTGATTGATTTAAAATGAATGCGGGAAAAAATGATTGCAATCATTTCAGTGTCAAATTATTGGTGATTGCAGAATTTGAAGTCGCACAATCTCAAAGTGAAGTCAATGAATGTAATCTTTTGATTGAATTCAATAAATGTTTTTTAATGATTGCATTCACAAAATATTGCGTTCTTTAAGAAGCCTGTCAGATAGTTCCTGAGGAAACTCACCTTATTTGGTGAATTAACTCAGAATCTAAATTGATTGTATGACTTGTTGTTAGTGTTAACTCGGGTTAAACTTAGGATGATCTCACACTGGAAAACTGTTTTTTAGGCTTATTTTGACGGGCAATTGTTCTGACATACACGTCAGAACTAACAGAAACATAGGTTTTAATAGGCAAGTTCAGGAAAATGAGATGTCAGGGGGCTCAGTGTCAAAAACTGAGCAAGTGAATCCAATATTTTTTTCTTCAATTATTTGACAGCAACATTTCTGAGGAATCCTGTTAACGAGACTGAGATTGCTGACGGCTCTGAGATCTCATTTTTCCGAACTCACCTAATGAAACTTGTTATACTACATGCGTTTTGTTCGTCAAAGTAGCATGAGCTCGGCAGCACTGATTCATCGTTCATACTGATTTGATTTTGTTCAAGCGTTCGTCAGAACTTTTGGTGAACAATGAAAAATGTGTTGAACGTGGAACCTGAAATGAGACGTTTGCATAAGCTCCAACGCATTCACTGTTTCCACTTGGTTATATGACGCATATGTCAGAATAAAAATTGTTCGAAAGAATACGCATCCACTGTAATCGTAGCCTTTAAAAGGTTGGGTACGAAATCCTGAATGTCAACGTCTCAAAAATGCAAAAAAATCCCGAATGTCAAAATCACTTATGACGAAAAACCCAAATGGATAAAATCCTGAATGGAAAAAATCCTGAATGTCAAAATCTCGAAAATGCAAAAAATCTTGAATATCAAAATCCCTAGTGACAAGAACCCGAATGCATAAAATCCCAAATTGACATGGTCCCGAATGCCAAAATCTCGAATAGGATTCAAGATTCAAGGACACGTTGCGTAGTCTCAAACGTCAAAATCCCAAATCAACAAATCCCCGATTTTCAAAAGCAGTAATGGCAAATTCCTGCATGCCAAAGTCCTGAACAAAAACGTCCCGAAATTTTTGTCAGGATTAATCCCGAATTTCCATACTTTTTGGTACTTTCTCAGTACCTTTAAGAGATTAATTAAAAATATCTCTTCTTGAAAATTATTAAATTTTCGTAAATTGTTTGTGGATTTTGTACATTCTAGATTTTTGTGTTTTCGATTTTTTGGCATTCGAAATTTTTAATTTGAGTCAATTCGAGATTATTGTCATTCGAAAAAATGTCATCGTGATTCAAAAATGAAAAGAAGCCAATACAAAACAGTTTGTTTTTTTTGAAAGTACTAAAATAGTTCTAAAATGTATTAAAATTCGAAATTTATTCCCGAATGTATTCGGGTTTTTTTTGGAATTTGGGATTTTGACTATTCGGGATTTTGGCATTAGGTATTCGCCATTCGGAATTCGAAGTTTTTGCCATTTGCGATTTTGAACTCTTCCATCCTTAAAACCCTTGTTTTATTTGAACGCATTCCAACCTTAGAAATGGCTTGAATTTCGGACAGTCCATAAAGATTGCAATCTTTGCGAATGCAATCTATATAAATCTCTCATTGAATTCAACAAAAATATTGAATTCTTAACATTCTTTTTTAAGAATGCGACTTCAAAAAATGCATTCGCCATTCTTTTTTCGTTAAAAAAATTGCAATTTTTTTTTGTTTTCAATCTTTTGTCGCCACCCATCAACTGATTGCAATCTTTTGAGAGTTCATGCATTCTTTTAGCATTTTTTTGCATTTTTTTTTGCATTCTTTTGAATTCTTTTGCATCTTTTTAATTTTTTGCATTCTTCTGAAGTCTTGAATTCATTTGAAATCTTTCGCATTCTTTGAATTTTTGCATTCCTGCCAATAACACGCACACAGGAATGGTTGAGAGTTGTAAGTCACTAGGCCCTGGTTCTTCACGAGCTGTTGCGCCACCCAATTTATTTATTTTATTCCTTTGAAGACTTATGAATTCTTTGAATATTTTTGTTTTGCCCTCCATAATACTTAATCTAAGAGCGCACGGTAGAATAATGGAGGGCAAAACACAAAATATTTGAATGAATTCAAAGAATGTAAAAGACTTCAAAAGACTTCAAAAGAACAAAAGAATTCAAAATAATTCAAAAGACTTAAAAAAAATACAAAAAGAATGCAAAGAATGCATGAAGTCTAAAAAGATTTCAATCAGTTGATGGTGATAGAAAAGAATGTAATCTTTTAATTAAGGTCCTAAAGATTGCATTCGCGAAAGATTGCAATCTTTTACAACTCTGTCAATACATTGACTAAGTTAGACAATCGATAACAAATTTATTAATTAAGTCTTGGAGTTGGACAACTGTCAAAAGTTAGACATATGGATTTGGTTTATAGTTTCTGTATTGTGTCCAAAGTCTCGCAAATTTTCTTATCCATTTTTTCCTTCGATATTTGACAGCAAAGCTGATAAATTGATATTGGCTGACATTCAATTTATATTTTTGACATTTTGTCAGTTTATATTTCTGAGGGCTCAGAGGACTCAACAGAGTTTCCCATAAGTTGTCTGCTCAAGTGAGCGCTCCGAAATACAGAAAGAACATTTGCTGAGGTTACGGATATTTCATTTTACTAAATTGGAATTCATCTATACCTTATTTAAGCCGAAAAAGAAATACATAATCAAATTTTGATAAACAAAAAAAAACCAACAAAGTGGTAACAGTGATTGCTGATTTCTGTATAAAGTTGACACCAACAATTATAGAATCGGTGAAAGAAATTCAAGTATTCAAGTATAAGGTTAAATTTTAAGATGCGCAAACAGAAAGCCAGCAATTCAAGTCAGTGCCAGAAGAAGAAGTTTGGAACGAATAACAAGACTTAATGACGTAAATTCCACAATGCCACGACCACGAACGACAACGACGATCATACCGGAACACCAACCAACCGATCGACCGACGCACGACGGACGACCGAAGAAGAACGCTTACGATCAGTATGATCCAAGAAAGTGTATACTTTACTTAACAACAAAAGTAGGTATCTCTCTCTCATGAACCCGTTTCCATCAAAGCAATCAAAAAGCCGGTGCCAGCTAGTTGTTTTTTTTTTATTTTTTCGTTTAGCTGGAGAGTTTAGTTTTGTTGAAACACGAGCTAAAGCCTGATAAATAATGTTACTTAAAATCTAAGAGATGCTTCCGATGACGATGTTGGCAAGAAGATATAGAAGTTGGTAGGTAACATATTTTCTACAATCTCAGCACACATGACAACCGGTTAACAATTTAATGAACTTCTTTAAATAAAAATTTTTAATGAAAGGTTGCGGTCTTTCTTGGTCTTGGGCAGGAGGTGTATTGTATATTGTAAATACTCACTGTATGTAGTGAACGGAACTGTTTAAACGCATTTAATTGTTTGCATTAGGTATCTGGTTTTGTAAAAAAAATTGTTAAATTCTTGAATGTAGTAATTTGTTAAATGCAACATTTAATGGTTCTTCGTATGGATATATGTAGTAGGTATGACTTTCATATCGTTTAAGAACAGCTACAAAAATATATTTAGGCACCTATCTACCTACTTTTTAGATTTAGATTTTTAGAATACCTATCCTTGTTTTTTAGTGCATTTTAATCTGCGGGAAAAAATTAGTGTTAAATAGGTACAACAACAATAGGTATGGAATTATATCAAATTGTTGTTGTATTTAACATACTACTTTTTTTAAGTTGAGATAAAAATTCACTAAGAAACACGTTAGTTATTATACCTAAGTGGTATCTAGTACATATGTATATAACTTTTTTTTAGTGTTCTTCTTAGGAAAATAGAAAAAAGTATTAATTCTGTTTGCGTACTTCCCAAAACTTCCCATTTTAGTTCAAAGTCCTCAATTCTATTTTTCTTTTTATATGATTTTTGACAGAGCTTTGGACTTAAACTGGTATAAATTGTCAATTTTGTTAAGTAAACGAACAGATCTAAGATGAGATTTGTACAAGGAAGGGCAATACTATTGTCATAAAAGGTCTGTTCGTTTACTTCCATAAATGTTAATTTTAGACAAATTTCATTTTGTTTATATGTAGACGAGTGATTAAACTTATTTTATTAAAAAGGAACAATTACTTTCAAGGGCTTTTATTATTTATAATGTTAGTTTGGGGCATAGCATAAACATGCTTAAGACCGAAAATGATACTTACATAATTAGCCCTTGGGTTTTTGGTTTCTGGAATGGTCACACTAGCAGCTTTTCAATATTTGTATATTGTATAGCTCGAAATTTAAGCTGAATTTGAAAACTAAATCTCTTATCGAAATGGATTATTTAAATTTAAAAAAAAAAATAAAATTCAGCAGAAAAACTAACAAAAACCAAATAAAAATTAGAAAGTTAAAGATTTTTGAGATTTTTATAATTTTGTTTTGAGCCAAAATATATAATACTATAACACAACTATAAAGTTATGATTAGACGGTCAATGCAAATGTTCTAATCCATCAACATCGTAGCCATCCTTCACTAGAATTTGACAGTTGATGGCTTGACCGATGGAAGACAAATGTCACCCAATTGCCCTTAAATCACTTGTTTCGGAGCAGTAAATAAAATTCAAAAATTTCTGATTTTTAGAGGTTTCTTATGCCATCAACATCGTAGCGATCCTTCAAAGGAATTTGACAGTTGATGACTTGACAGATGAAAGACGTCCTATATTTTGACAGTAAACATATATTTCGATCCAAATGTCACCCAATTGCCCTTAAATCACTTGTTCCGGAGCAGTAAATAAAATTCAAAAATTTCTGATTTTTAGAGGTTTCTTATGCCATCAACATCGTAGTCATCCTTCAAAGGAATTTGATAGTTGACGACTTGACAGATGAAAGACGTCCTATATTTTGACAGTAAACATATATTTCGATCCAAATGTCACCCAATTGACCTAAAATCATTTTTTTCCGGAGCGGTGAAAAAACTCCAAAAACTTCTGATCCATTAGCTGTTTTTTAATCCAATGACATCGTAGCCATCCTTCAAAGAAACTTGACAGTTGATGGCTTGACAGATGGGGAATGAACTACATATATTTTGACGAAAAAATTGTATTTCGATTTAAAGGTCACCCAATTGCTCTAAAATCTCTTTTTTCCTGAGCAGTAAAAAAACTTCTAAAATTTCTGATTTTTCAGAGGTTTATTAATTCATCCCCATTGTTTTGCTCGATAGCACCGCTGTCAATGTCATGTGATCGTCAACGTACAAAATGATTCAATTTTCTTCTTGTCAACTCCGCGTCAACGTTCATATGTTTGGATGTGGTCAAGTAGTGTAATCGTCAACGTTTAACGTGTCAGTACGTTGACACCAAAAGGTACCAATTGCGTTGACACAGATAACACGTCAACGCATTTTCGGACAACATTGACGAGTGATCGTCAATGTTTCAAGCGATGACACAGTCTACGTTGACAGTATATTGACAAAGTCAATGCGTTGACCATTTACGTTAACCGTCAAATCTAAGCTTAACAAATTAGGTTAAGCCATTAACAAGATATATGGGAATATCCCCAAAAATAAGGTAATTGAAAATGAAGTCCACCCACTGCCACGCCCACGTTTCTCATATTTTTTGTTTCTAAGAAATGGCTTTTACGATTCGCATGAAATTTTCAGAGTTTGTTCTGATAACCGAAAAAATTGGTTTTATTAAAATCCGCCTCCTACCACGGACATTTTTCTTTTATCTTGATTTCTTGGAAACAGCACTGATTTGGGTAACATTTTCAGAGTTTGTTCTTATTAGCGATAGAAAAATTTAAGTTGCACTTTTGATAAAACCCACAACTTGCCACGCTCACTTTTTATTATTTTCTGTAAAAAACTATCCTAGCGAGTAACGATTTGATTTTCGAAAAAAAAGTCCAAGCCAGGCCTAAGAGTTCGTTACCAAATCGAAACAAATGAATTTTTCCATAGCGTAAGGACGGGACAATCACTGTATACTTGGACGTAGGAGATATACCAGAAGTTACAGAACGAGGGGTCATTCTTTAAATGGCTGGTACCACGAGAGGCGATCAAGGAAACTCAAATTTCTTACGGAATGTTTCTAACGTTATACGGTTCACATGGTTTGCAAAAAACAAGTGAAGCAAAAGCAATAAATTGATTCTAACATCGGTGCAAAGGAGTTGTCAATAACTAGCGTCAGGCGAATCGGCAGAAATGGTGGAGTATATGCGGAAGCCAGCATCAATAATTTCGATTAATAGTTATTTCGTGCAAATCGTAGGAGAAATAGTTTTTTGTTCAAAAACGAATGAAGTATGAGGAAATATTCTTTAGAATGTCCTTCATCTACGTAATTAAGTAAAATTTATAAGAACTTATTATTTCTTATACTTGTTTTATACTAGAAAAGTGGTGTTCTTTACGAAACTACACTATTCCACTCAGTGATTAAATTTAAAACTCATCTATTCCCTTTGTGCCCTATTAAACGACGACTTTTTAGTCATGAATTTTTGTGAAATTCAACGAACGAGAAAAAATATCTGATCTCACCTTCGCACTCATTTAATTTCGAAAAAAGTCATAACTCAAAAGTCGTCGAGTAATAGGGCACTTACAAATCCGATTCTGTACCAACATTTTTCTTTTTCTTTAAGTTTTCTATATTTTCAAAACTCTTATATTCCTCTTCTGAATCAAAAGTCATCTATTCCCATACAAATCAAATTAACTGCAATCGTAATTTTCAAAACTATTCTTTTCCAAATTAAATAGATTTTTTATAATTTGTAGGTTCACCAAATATGTTCAAAACCATAAGAAATGAAGGTCATCCTTAATTTATATTTTAGCGTTAAAACTTATCGCTTTTATCAATTTTGTAGTTTTTAACAGATTTTTTCACTTTCCTCAAAATTCTCAAAAGTGGAAAACGAGTTTTGAAACTATACCTCTCAAGTAAGAAAAAATGAGAAGGGCAGTGGGCGAAAATATTTTCCGAAAACAAATTTGACAATTTTTTCACGTTCATAAGAACAATCTCTGAAAATCTCATCGACATCGTTGGAGTGCGTTTCCGTGAAACAAAGAAATAAGAATGAAGGGGATGGCAGTGGGCGGATTTTATTGAAACAATTTTTTTTATTTTTTTCATACATAGTAACAGATTTTGAAAATTTCATCCAAATTTTCGGAACCGTTTCTGAGAAACAAAGAAATAAGAAAAGTTGGTGTGGCAGTGGGAATATTTACTTCATATATTTTTTTTCGGTCATAATAACAAATTCTGAAAATTGCATCCATATCGGTGTAGCCGTTACCTTATTAGCCAATGGTTCTTGTGAGTAAAAAATAAGCTTAAGTTAAAACTTGGATTCTTAAGCTTAAGCTAGGTTTTGTGTGATTAAAAACAAGCTAAAGCTAGCAACTAAATATGTCTTCTAGTAGTAGCTATTTTTAAATATTTAAAATAATAGTTTTAGCTTAAGCTTCTAAGCCGAAACATGTTAATAAACAAACGAAAGGTCAAAATATTAAGCTTAAGCTAAAATTGTCTAGCTAAAGCTGTTTAGCGTAATCTTTTTATTTTTCATATAAAACAAAGCTTAAGCTAAAACTGTCTAGCTTAAGCTACTAGTAATAGCTATGACTAGCTAGCTTAAGCTTCTTCCAAAAATAGCTTAAATTTTATTTTTATTCACAAGGCCCAATATTTAAGAAAGGTTGGCGTGACACCGAAACTGCAAGGGGTTAGAGGGCGAAAACTCAGATTGCCCGTACTTTTTTCCACTTACAATTCTTATTGAAAAAACAATTAAATTTTTAACAAGGCCTTGTTAAGTTATACGTTGATGTGCTAACAAGGGCCTAGCAACTAGTTAGGTACCCAACTGTTGAAATTTTGTCTCCGAAAAAAAAGATGTGTTATATGGGGCTTGAGTGTGGAATCTTCTGTTTGCCAGTCCAATACCGCAACTATTGGGCTTATCTTAATACGTTTATTTCGTTTCGAAAAAGCATTTCCAATAAGTTTTCATTTGACATTTTTCTTGTCGAAGTTTTTCCTACTGAACACACTTTAAAGTTTTGGCTTTAATCCCATGTTTTTTAAAAATAAAATTATATTAAAAATTCTTTAATTACAAGTTTGTTAATATTAAAAAAATAGTATAAATCTGTTTTGTTTGGTAGAAACCTGATAACTTCACAGAATAATTTGCGTCTTAGCGTCCACTTCACATAGAGTTAGAACCTAAACGGGTGAACCGATTTTCTTATAATTTGAAATATTTACGAACATGTTCCTTGAAAAATTATGTTCCAAAGAAAATCGGTCAACTAATTTAGACTCTAGCTTGATGTAAAGTGGACATAAGATCGCAGATTATTTAATGGAGTTATCAGGTTTCAACGAAAGTTCGTTGTATTATTTAAAATTAAGCTTAAAATTTTATAATCAAATTTTAAGCACCGAACACACTTTTTTTAAATGATTTTAATAAGTTATCAGTTCTTTACAATCTTACAAAGAACTGAATTTTGACTTTAATAATATTTTTAGCAATCACACTTAGGGCCAGTTTGTTCACAGTGGGTTAAATCAGCAATTAGATTATCACTGATTCTGTTAAACCCATAGTTATGAATCTGTGATAATCAGAGAGTGTTTGTTCACCCAATTTTCAGTTTGATTAATAAATCATAGTTTTTCCAATAATCTTTCCATTTTCCAGTCTATCTGTCAATCAATTGTCAGACATATTCCGTCATTAACTTATTTCAGTGTGAGTGAGCTTTCGAAAAAAACATTTTTTGTGCAAAAAAAACACGGAAAATCAGTGCTTGAAATATAATGTTGTGTTCAATTTAAGATTATTTCCTGTTAAATTACTATACAGAATAGCTACACACGTGAAATTTGTATTTATTTTAATGCGGCTAATTGATTTTTTTTTCCAAATATATAGTTGAAGTGTGTAGGTAGTGCTGGCATTTTGTGAAACCTAGTGATGGGATTTTTTCCCAGTTGTAGTTTTTCTATGCATATTTTATATTAGGCCTTGCAAAAAAGCACTTTATTTTTCGATAGTAAATAAAATAACTACAATTTGTAGTAAAATCTGTACAAATTGTTTATTTTTTTCTTGCAAGATGGACGATGCTTGGTTTCTCTTCATTTATGTTCTTTGTTCGAAGGAATTTAATAGATTTTGTTTCTCTTTTTTATACCTACGCTTAGGAAATAACCAATGATGAACAAACGAAATTCCAGAAAATCTTTGATTAAATCATGCTAATCAGACAGAATCGGCGAATTAGTCATTTCTCCAATTAAGTGCTCAAATCATGGATTCTCTGTTTAAAATTTTGCTGAACAAACGCATTCAATGATAACCAACTGGAATAATCATTGATTTAAGTTGACAAGGTGTGAACAAACTGGCCCTTAAGGCTATTCATATTTAATCAATGATTTACCACAAATGGTGAATCATCGAATGCATGTTCGGAAAGCAACATTCGAATCAAAGAATCTAGTCTGACTGAGTTATAAATCAAATCAGCGAAAGACGTAGTCAACCGATTTTGGTTTATAGGTTCAATTTAATCAGAACATGTGAAAATCATATTACAGATTAAGTCCACTGTGAAGGAACTAGCCCTTAATCATATCAACATATCACTATTAGGTAAGTTGTTTACCCCAAAGATATTATTTTACTAATATTTCCCTTCTCCTACTGTATAATGTAAAATGAAATCAATGACTGATAGTAGGCATATTTCTGTAAATACTAATTTGTCTTTTTTAAATACCAGAAGTTGATACATAGTTCACACAACCGTGAAATAATGTTAAACATGGAATTCTTATCAGAACATTATTTATACTAGCGTGAGTTGATTTATTTGTTTGTGAATTGGTTCCATTGAAGTGCAGTTTGATAAACTTCATAACACGACGTGATGTTATTTATTTTGAAACAAAAATAGAATATGCATACATTCATAGGTATACACTGATAAAGTTCAAACGTCATAAAAATAACAACACAGAACAAATTACTAGGTATTGAATAGATAAAGACACTGTAACTGTTATCTTCTTTACTCATTTTGATATTTAAGTCCATGAACCTGGAATTTTAAATCAATCCGTATTATAGGGACTTGCAGTGCAGTATAGAATGTTGGCCAGATAACATCAACTTTTTATTTCTTTTTGCTTGAGGCTCTGAGAAAATTCTCATACAAAATATGAACCCATATTTTTAGCATTCGAATAAAAACTGATAGAAGCATCAAATGCAAAATGCCACAACAGTATACTTAATAATATAGAAATTTGAAACAAAATTAATAAATAAAAATATTTTTTATTTATTTATTTTTTATTTTTTTAATTGAGTTCAAATTTTTCTTTTTGACAACCCCGAGAATTGTTAAAAAAAAAACTTCAAACCTAATAGGCGTTTTTCTTTTTAAGTTCAGAGCAGAGTCTGAACTGTCAAACAAAAAATTGTGTTTCTTTTTTAGCTCTGAGAGTGTTCTGACTTCTGGGCTTGATCAGAGCCGCTCTATGGTCTCAGAATAAAATAACTGAGCAGACAGAGTTAAATGCTGAACACATAGCATTTGATGGCCAGGGTTGTTAGGTTTAAAAAAGTGGAATCGCCAAATGTAAAATATAAATCGCCAAAAAATCGCCAAATTAAAAATGTTCCCATTTATAAATGACCAAATTCAAAAATCATAAAAATGTAATAAAATTATTTTAGTGATGGGAATAAAATCGATTTTCAATTTTGGGTGCGTTAAGATTAAGTATGTTGATGTCTAAATTTTAGCAAACAGCAAAAAATAGATGTTAGGTTTGAGATCAGAAAAAAGAAAACATACATATAATCGGTTCAAAGGTAAAACTACTCACAAACTAGGTTGCAAAATTCGTTTTGAAGTGGAAAAGTCACGTTCCTTAAATTTTGAAATAAAGGCCTCTAGCATATGTACCTTTCAATGTGTTAATAAATTGAAAAATAAAAAATTTTTCGATCAAAAAATGCATTTCATTCTCATTTTCTTTAATATAGTTTTCTGTACTCCTTGGGTTTTACATTTTGACCGACAATATTTGGATTTTAATTCTAAAAATTAGAATCGCCAAAACCTAAAAATATCGTCGAATTTAAGGTACATCGCCAAACCGATTTTCGTATCGCAAAATCAAATTTCAAATCGCCTTTTTGGCGAAAAATAGCCACATCTGACAAACCTGTTGACAGCTAGTGTTCAGATGTGTTTCAAAAATAGTTCAGAGCACGCTTGTTAAGATGATGTTCGGAACATGTTCGACATTATCGGGCTCTGTTCAGAGCTATATTCCGAATTAAAAAAGAAAAACGCCCTTAACCAAAAATATTGGAACAGGTGACAAAATTATATACCAAATATCTGACATTTGTGTAAACATACAATTTTTTGCATGTTGTTTGACAATAGGCGTTTTTCTTTTATAGATCTATGTTTATTTTTTTAGCTCAGAGTACTCAGAGCAATGGAGCTGAGCGCAACCAACTTCACTCTTTTTTACTCATTTCAAATGGGCGCGTTCTTTTTTCAATTGGTGAGCTGTCAGATGAAAAGTAAAAGTCAATACTAAATTTTGTTGCGTTGAACACATCGCGATTGTATGACAGTTCAGTGCTTGGATATGTTTCAAAATTATATCTGTGACCTCTGATCATATCATACTACGCTCAGAGCTAACTCCGATAGCTCAAGACCTACTCCATGCTCTGCCCAGAGCTTAAAAAGAAAAACGCTTAATATTTCCAGAAACGGCACTGTCAGCCCAGGATTGGGTACGATATGTCGAATTTTAAAATATCAACTCCATAAGGTCGATTTTTAAAATCTCGACAAACAACAAATTCGACTGATTAAAATATAGAAAAAAAAAATTAACTGAATTTTTTAAATCTCAATTTTTCAAAATGTCGGCAGTGATCGAGATTTCAACAATCGACAATTTAGAAGTCATCATTATGATGAGGTCATAAGTAATTTAGAATGATGTTTAAAAGCGTGCCTGATAATTATTGTCATCAACCACCTTTCCAGCACTTGTTAAGCGATTGTTTAAAGTTGGACAAGAAGTTGTGTTTAAAGCAGAGTCTAAAATTTTGAATAGCTTCAAATAACTGTTACCTAAGTTTCCGTTACAAAGTCAGACAAGAATTTATGATTCATGAGTTAAAGATTATTCTTTGAAAATATTTAAAACACAGTGTTTTCCTTTGGGTAACGTTCAAATAACCGATCAATCAACACGTTAAAATGTCAATTTATGTATATCGACCTGTTTATCTGGGAAAGAATACCGACAAGTCGATATTTTTCTAGACTTTTATTCAGGGCAGTCGAGGTTTCACAATGTTTTGGTTGTCCGTCATTCCCATAGATCTCAGAAAAATGTTAACCAATATTTTAAACTGTACGGTGTCGTTGTTTATGCCAAATGTCAATTCTTGACAATTTCTTTATTAACCGGTTGTGAAAATGATGTTTTTCTAATGGTCTAAAACTATCAATTTCCGATCTGGCAACCTACTGAATATTTGTACCAGTCTTGATTCGCAGATCAACCTCATTATGCACCATAAGTAGGTATGATAAAGTACGAGCATACACAAATGTATACAAATTTTCGCATCGTTAATTAAATAATAACCTATCACATACTTGAACTCTAATTGAACTTCAGTCAAACTGGTGAAATCGGTGAGTTAAAATCATGATCCAAGGTTGAATCATGTTTGTACAACAAAACAATCCCTCAGTTGTTTTTTGTAATGCTTGATTTGCACATTTCTAAATTAAAAATTGCCAGCTCAATATCTGCCAAACACTTCATAGTTAAAAAAACAAATGCGTTAGCATTCTTTTTCCAAGTATTAGATAGCAACTACCTACTATCTTCAAGTTTTTATAAGTAAGACTCAGCTGACTCAGATCATATATAAAGAAAATTCATCAATTAGCAGGTAGTAGATAACCCTATTTCTCTGAAATCTCAAATTACTCATCATCTATTCAACGAGACGTGACAGTCAGTTTCCAAAAAAAAAAAATTACTTTATCACTTTTGCATTCCTCGAATAAAAGTGAAATCAAATGAACGCGAGACAGACGACACCTTAAATATGACGTAATGCTATTCAAAAACATCATTGAGAGGGTGCGTCGTCATATTTTGAATAGTCATAGTTCCAAGGCAGTCTTGTATCTGCATGATCTCACAATCACAACCCTCATCTCAATTGCTAATTGACTGATTACTCATTTAATCACTTTTTTTTATGATAATCAAATAACAATTATTTAAAAATTAAAAAAATAATATGTGTGACTTACCAATATTAACAATTTTAATTCCTTCATCTTCGAGAAACTTCAGCGCCACCGATACATTCTCCAATTTTTGACTACGGAATGTGGGTCGTTTATTATACTTGGGCATACGTTTCTGGGATAGAACTTCAATAAGGGCAATCAAACGTAATCCATCGGATAGATCTGTCTCGAGACTTGAAATCGAACGATCGATTGTCTTTAGATGTTCATTCGCCCAGCGAGTGAATGTATTCTGTTGGATCTTCTTCCATTGGGCATCTTCGGCCAGATCACGTTCTGCTTCCATGTCTTCGTCGAAACTTTCGTCCTGGTGTTGTTGATAGTAATCAGCACTGCTGCTACTGCTAATCGGTTGCTATTTTTTTTTTTAATAACGAAGGAATTTGATTTAGTTTATATTTCAAAAAAATATTTTTTATAAGGTAAATATATTTCTTCACAGATCGCACTCTCATTCACACATTCATTCATTCACAAAAACATTTAACAAAAAAAAAAAAATGAAAGAACTTTAAGAAAATAAAGCATTTTTTTCGGGTCACTACTGTATAAATGATGACACTTCTTGATTCCTTCCTTCGCCACCCTCGCACACCGCCACAAACATTTTTCTTTTTGGTGTTTCCTTTCAATTTCTCCGTGAGAAACTGTCAGTGTCAAATTTTGACAAGCGGTACGTGTGGGCGGAAGGAAGAACCTGATTAGGGAATTTTAACAACAAACACACGATTTCTCGGGTCACAGCCAAGGGATTAAAAAGAAGAAAAAAAAAAGAAAACCGATCTCTTTTTAAGAATTTTGTTTAAATCTTTTTTTATCAAACATACGCCCTCTCACAAGCACACGCAGGCAGACACACCTGTTGATATAGTTTCTGCTTTAGCTGTTGGCTCTGTTGCGGGTGTTGATAGAGCTGCTGCTGTTGTTGTTGTTGTTGTTGTTGCTGATCGTGCACAGGATACTGATAATATCCTTGTGGCTCGAGATTTGGCGTATTATTAATTTGATTGTTACTTTTTGTATAAAGATTTAATTGGCTGAACCCAAAGCCGCTATTATTTATATTTTTACTATTATTATTTTTATTTTGAATTAAATGACGGTCAATATTTGCCGTTACATCCGTACGCGCACGCGGTCCACCTTCAACTGGTTGAAAGGAATTTGGTGCTCCACCAGCCATGACGTAGCCGGTATTATCCCCACCAGCACCACCACCACCATTACCACTACGGCCTGACTTCATTGTCGTTGAGTTTCGAGTATACATATTGATTTGCACTTTTTTTTTAACTTTTCTTTTATTGTTATCTTTTTTGTACTATTTTTTTTGTTGTTGTTTCTATTATTGTGATTCCCTTTTGGTGGAGTATTTCGTTAAGTACCCCAGCCCGGAGAGTGTGGTGAAAATACCGATCTTTTTTTAACACACTTTAGTTTCTGTCATTGATCTTAGGGGTGAAATTAAAAATAACACTTTAATTGTTGTTTTATATCCTGTTTTTTCTTAAGATTTTTATTCAACTATCAAAATCAAAATTTTTTCTTTAAAAAAGGTTTTACATTCCTAAAAGAGAAACAAAGATGTTGTTGTTATTTTTTCAACAACTCTAAATCAAAGCTGTCAAATGTGCTTCAGTTTAAGCCTGAAAGTATGTTTTGATTGTTGTTTACTTGTTAGTTAGGATGGTGAGTTTTCTTTTATTTGAATTTCAATACATAATTGTTCGTTGGGAAATGCAATGGTGAGCGAAGTTATGTATACAAATTATACGTTACTTTTGAATATTTTTATAAAGAAATGAATTTTTTATCGAGTATCCGAGGTGTTTTAATTCTATTTTTGTTTTTTATTTCAATTTTAATTTTAATTTTATTGTTATTTGTTTTTTTTTCATTTTTGTACATTAAAATAAGTTAACTGAAAAACCAAAATTACAGAAATTTTGTTTAAGCGAAGCGCGAAGTTCGCAGCTAGCTGAATCTCAGATAACTGAATATAATTGCATATAAGCTTAGTTCTGTCAAAATATACGTATGTACATAACACTTTTCACCTAACCTCAAGGCCTTTATCATCTCTTCATCATTCTATATATGTTTCCTATAAATCATATTCCTATTCAAAAAACTGATCAGCAATAAAAATATAATTTTGGATTTGATATCTATTACAAGTTGAATTATTTATTAAGGCTTATGTGAGTTGGGCCCCAACAATTATATACTTTTTTCTTGAGTCACAATTCAACAAATTTTAAGAATCAATTGAATACCTCCTATGTCGCATTTTGCAAATTTTACAGGAGACACAAAAAACTGAATATTTTCTCAAAACAAAATCGTATCGTAATGAAATTTGACAGAGTTTTACCAATTTTGAATCTCTACTATGTGAAATATAGTTTTAAATGCTAAAAATTGTAATTTTCATAAGAAAAAAGAACTTAGGAGATATTCATATATAAAAAAAAAATACTTTTTATGCTGATAAGAGGAATTCATTTATTGATTTAAAATGATAATGCTCATAGCAATAGGAAACGGAAACTTAAAAAAATAATAAATAAAATTTATTATAACAAACAAAAAATAAATAAAAATATTAATTCATTAGAAAATATCACAAACTTTTCTATTCTTCACATTAAATTAAGCAAAAACGAATAACTTATTATTTAAATGACAAGTTTTCATAAAAATGTCTACAGTCTTCAGGTAAGAACTCTTTAAGTTCTTGTAGATGATTCCATTTCTTCTTTGGAATAGCAAGTTGGCTTGAATTTAAGGCCTTAAACTCGTAGTCTTCATCCAAATTGTTTTTAACACGAATTGGTAAATCCTGCCAATCATTTTCGAAATTGAGCTTTACTTTTATTGTTCCTTGGTCATATAAAATTGCTTTGATGTCGGTTACTGCTGGGTCACCTTGCTTTTTACCAGGTCGAATAGATGGATAAACAATGTTTTCGGTAAAGTCCCTGAAGAAAGTATAGTTAAGCGAAAGGACTTCGTAGGGATTTTTTTTTCTGGCGTCTTTAGAAATCTTAATGTAATCTGATGGCAAATGTATGGTCGTGTTTTTTAATTTTCTTTCAATACAGCTGTGAACTGAGTCACACTCCATTTGAGTGTGACCTTTAGTCAAATATTTCTGCGTAATTTTGACGCCAAATTTTTTTGAAAAATGTAGAAGCCCATTCGAAACAATAGCATTACGATTTTGGTAAGTGCAACCGTCCGAATAAATTATTATGGGATTTTTTGAAGCAGTAATGGAATGTCTTTCCAAATAATCCCATATACAGGACATGAAACAGGATGCAACTAAATCAGTATCAATTTCTGTGAACCAGAAGCATGTTGCTTGATGACTCTGCAGGTTGAAAATTGTAAAATTGTGACAAGACAGCTTTGTTTTGTAATAGGCAGCGCTAACACTCAATTGGGGGCTTGTTTTTGTTGCTTGTAAATCCATAGTGAGCACGATAGCTTTTCCATTTTCTGCCATTTTTTTATCGTTTGCCATTTCCAGCCTTGCTTGTTCTTTTGATCGAATGTGGGATTCATATTCCTCGGCAGTTGTTGTTTTCTGTCGGAATTTTGTGCAAAGATCACATTGATCTTTTTTAAGCTGATAGAGGGATATATTCATGCTATCAAATACTTCTCTAAATTTTTTTATTGAGAGAGAATCAACCTTGTGTAAACTGCAATGCTCTTTATAGAAATCAAACAAACTTTGTTGGTATACAAACTGTGGCTCAAGAAAAAGCTTCGATGAATCTTTCCTAGAGTAATGTGATGGGAGCTTTGGTAATTGTTCCAAGAAATTCTTCAAAAAATCATTTTTGTTTTTTCTTTCAGAGTTATCATTACTATCATAATATTTCTTGTAAACACTGGAAGCATGCATCGAAAAGGAACTTTTTTTTACCCAAAAGTGAATGGTATGATCTCCAATGCAAATTGTGTTCATAAACATTTGTCGACAAACTTGCAATTTTGTACCTGAAAGGGTTTATTTGTGAAAAGTGTCATTTGGATTAAAAGTTATAAATAAATGTTGCTACCTTTTTCATTTGAGGGTAAAAAATAAAAAAACTTTGAGACCTTCTTGAGTGCTTTGCAAAAATCTGCCTTCTTGAAACTTCCAATTGTTGGACGTGGTTGCAAACGAAAACTTTCCGTTGTGACCAATCCATTTTAGTCCAAAAATTTTCAAAAATTGAGGTCCTATTGGCTTCAGTAAACGTACTACAGAATCGTTTTGAAGATTTTTTACAGTATTCGGAAGAGCAAGAAGCACCAATGACTCTGGCTTTTCGAATCGTATCTTGTTTAATAATTTTATTTTTCCTTGTATAGCCAAGGTATTGAAGTCCTTGCATTCGAAGTTGCTTGTTTTTATTCTGTTTCCAATTTGAATCATTGGCCTTTTTACTTCTAAGTCTTCCATCTTGCATGTCACCATACTCACAATCGTTTGACAAAATGTTGTCCGCATTTTCTGGTACTTGAAGATCGAGCGGTGGATCTAATGTTTCTTCAAGTAAAAGCTCATTGTTTTCTATAGTTTCCGATGTATTATTAAACTCTAGCTGTATGATCTGGTGTCCATGCACTTCAACCACTGATCCCACATCAAGACACGACTCGTCAGTCATTTCGTTGTGGCTAGGAGCTGTGGAGGCTGGCTCAATGAACATTTCATTGGTACTGGAAAAGATGCTGTTAACCGGCTCAATAGTCATTTTGATGGTTCTGGGAAAGATAGAAGCCGTTTGAGCCCGCGCCATTTCGAGGCATTTCTTCGCTCGGGAGCACATTTTGCTTTTAAATAATAAATTAAAAGAGCATTCTAAATCTATAAATTAATTAACCTACCAAGAAGGGTCTATTAAAACCTTAATTTGTGGTACGACGAGTCATTAACTTATTTAAGAACTGAAATAAAAAAATGAAAATTTCAATACAAATCCGTTGATAGGAGATGTTATGGTACCAGTTGTAACAAACAGAATACCTCCTATCATACTTTGCACAAGTTCTGTGAGTTTAATTGTTTATAATTGTAATAAAATCGAAAAACTTTATAACTATGGTACTACAAAAACACTAATTTCTTCAAAAAAACAGAAAAAAAATAAACAAATACTTACATTAAATAAAATATGAAGCAAAAACTTCTTGTGGGTCCTTGTGCCAGCAAAACAATGAGTGAAATGTGATGATAGGAGATATTTTAGGCGCCAAGATGATAGGAGGTATTAAAAAATGACAATAACAATATTTTGACAGCTGCTGGAGACATAATGAATGCGTTCAGCGATGCAGATGGTAATTCTTAACAAAACCACATCAAAAAGTGATTTTCACAAAAAATGTTTGTTAGGAGGTATTCATAGTTAACCGTCGAATATGTTTCCTATAAATCATATTCCTATTCAAAAAACTGATCAGCAATAAAAATATAATTTTGGATTTGATATCTATTACAAGTTGAATTATTTATTAAGGCTTATGTGAGTTGGGCCCCAACAATTATATACTTTTTTCTTGAGTCACAATTCAACTAATTTTAAGAATCAATTGCAAAAAAAAAGCGTAAAAATTTAATAATGAACATCAAAAGGCAAGAAATATGAGTACATTATTAAAAATTTAAGCAATGTTTGTTTGGTATTGCTTTTATGTATTATCGTTCACGTGACACCACCTATTACGACACCAAAGTAACCAAATGATTGTGGTCTTATCGTAATATAAGCAAAAAGTTATCACCAAAAGAATTTTAACTAAAACTTTTACATACCTACTGAACAAATTAATTTTCTAAGGAACTTGATGCAATTAAAAATCTTTATAACTTATTCAAGAATGCTTAAAAACCCACATTTTCAATACTTGCATTACTTCGAGTATATTTCCTGATGTTTGGAAAATTGCAAAAAATCCTACCAATTCCTAAAAAAATCGACTTCGAATGTTCCCGAGTTAAGGTCAATTGCCATCCTGCCATACTTAAATAAGGTATTAGAGAAATTTTAATAAGAAAGCAAATAAAGCAATACTTAGAAGTTAATAAGCTTATAACCGAGCTTCAGTCTGGCTTCAGGAGCCAACACAGCTGTACACAGCTTTGTTAAATCTTAAAAGTAACTGAGGACATACGTTCTGGTTCTGGTATCGATAGTGCGATATGATGGCACTTATAGTTTTCCTTGATTTTTCAAAGGCATTTGACTCAGTGGACTGTGGACCATAAAGTTCTTCTTCATAAACTCGCATACCAATTTGTTTTTGAAGGCTCAGCTTCCAGATTAGTGGCATCATATCTTGAAAATCGAACTCAAACTGCGTTTTGTGAAAGTAAATTTTCGTCTTCTCTGCTTACAAGCCAAGGTATTCCCCAGTAGTGTAGCTACCGCGGTATCAGCCATATCAATGAAACGGGATAAGGCCCCCAAGATAGAGAAAACTCGATGTGTGTAAGAAATTTTTCATCGAGATGAAGTTGACATACAATGTCGATTACCTACTTTGGAAGCGTATATTTTGAGAACCAGATATCATAGAAGGTTCTGGTCTTCAGTTTTGCAAAGCTCTGGAAAGTTTCTATCCAAAAAATTTTTTAACTTGCGATATAGGTACATAAGGCAAGTTTTGGATTCGATAATAACTGAGATAACAATCAAACATGATATTACGATGATAGGGAACATCAAAAAAGTGGGTGGCACAATTCTGTCTATCTGTCTGTCTGTTCGTCTACAGCCTAAACGGCTCGATCGATTTTCTTCAAACTTGGTACATAATAGTTTTTGGTGATTCTGCCCACATATTTTGTTCATTTTTTTTTAGAACCAAAAATAACGGTACCTGCCATACAATTTTTTTAGTAATTTTACATAATCGTATTTTTTCAAAAACAGCTCGACGACTTTCCTTAAAAAAGTTTCAATTAATTTATTTAAGTAAAGGTTTCTTTTGGGTGGAAAACCATTTTTAAAAAAATGGTGTTTAATGGTACCTCTCAAAGAACTATTTTTTTAATTTTTTATTTTCTTCAAAACTGTATAACTGTATATAAATTATTTTTTCTATACAGAAGCTTCCAAAAAATATAAATAGTTTCGTGTACCAAAATTAAAAAAAAACATATTTTTGATTTTTTAAAAAATGTTTCAAAATTTTGTTTGGAAAATCAAATATTTCGAAAATGATACGATCGATTTTTTAGAAACTCAATATTTAAGAGTTTTTTAGTACTCTCTAAAATATTTTTAGAAAAAATTTAAGTTTGTGAAAAAATAACGGTAACTTCCATACAAAAGTTAAAAAACCGCAAAGGAAAATATTTTTTCGTTTAAAAACGGCTCCCCTACGATTTTGATTAAACTTTTTTCATATACTAAATTTAGTACGATCTACTACCAAAAATTATAAAATTTTACACTTAGCAACTATTAATAGTACCTGCCATAGAACGTATTTTTTTATTTTGAATTTTCTCGTTATCGGCTAAACGGATTTAGATGAAATTTCTTACATACAAATTTCAGATAAGCTTCAATAATATTGCATATCAAATTTGTCAAAAAAAAGTTTTTGGATTTTTAAAAAAGCTTCAATTTTTTTTATTTTGAAAATCCGATATCTCAAAATTGGGTTGACAATTTTTTTTCAAATTTTGTTTTTATATACACAAATATAAACTTCAGTTATGCATACCAAAATGTGTTCTTAAAATGTTTTTAGAATTTTATATAAAAAAAATTAATTTTTAAAAAACCGCTCCAACGATTTTAAATTTTGTTTCCCATCCAATCATATTCAATCAAAAATTAAGATGGTATTCTTTTTTCACCTCAAATTGTCAAAAGAGTTGTTTTAGCCAATTTAAATGTCGTATTTCATGCTTCTCTACATTCTTCTCTCATAATTTCCATGTGTTATATACAATTTTCTTAAACCTGCAGGGCCTTGAACATAAGAGCAAGTACTTGCGACCCAGTCGTGCATTTTATTTGTTTGTACAACGCTTGGTTTAGGAATTGTTGCCATGCAAAGACATTAAGGTAGGTAGTTGTGTCGGCTTATATGAGTCAATAGAGAATTGCAGCAGGAGCAAGATTTTCATCGGGACGCTTTTACAGAATTAGTTCACACAAATGTCTCACTACTAAATCTACTTCAAATTAAGGTATACGACCCACTGATGAAGGCGGTTAACTAGGGAAATTTGGCATATCTTTCCCGATGAGCATGATGAAACAGGTAAAACATTCCTCATTGCGTTGATTTTAGCGGCAATACGATCTAGATCTAACATCGTGCTTGCAGTCGCGTCTTCTGGTCATGTTGTTGGAAAGCTGTCGGACAGCTCATTCAGCGTTAAAATTGCAATTGAATCTTCAGATGAATAACGAACTATTATGCAACATTTCAAGAAATTTCAATGGCACAGGTGTTGAATACATGCAAAATTATCATCTGGGATGAATGCACAATGGCACACAAGGACACAAGCGAGCATTGAAGGCACTTGATCGTACAGTGACATATTTGCGGAACAATACTAGACGATTTGGAGGTGCAATTATACTGTTACCGGCGATTTCTGTCAAACCTTACCGGTCATCCCGCGATCAACGCCTTCTGTAGGCGAACTTAATGATTGCCTGAAATTATCGATTTTCTAGAAATACGTAAAGAAGCTGCAGTTGATGACGAACATACGAGTTGCATTGCAGAACGATCCATCAGCTGATGATTTCTTAAAACAATTGCTAGCAATTGGAAATAATAATCCTTCAAATGGCCTGATTCCGTTGCCACCGAATTTTTGTGAATTTACATAATCGAATTAAGAACTCATCAGCGAAGTGATCCCAAACATCGCCGGTCGCAATTATTTGAACAATGATTGGCTGAGTGAGAGTGTGATATTATCTGCAAAGAAAAAGGACGTTGATGATTTGAACTTCATTATTCAAAATCTCATCGAAACCGCATTTGTTCAATTCGGTTGATCGCGTAACAAATGATGACGAAGCGACAAACTATCCGATTGAATTTTTGAATTCAGTGGGTGTGCCTGATCTACCACCGCACAATTTGCAACTCAAAGTCGGCTCTGTTATCATAATGATGCGGAATCTGAGTCGTGCAATGGAACCAGGTTGACGGTGAAGAAATTAATGAGCAACGTAATCCAAGCCACCATAATCAAAGGCAAGTTCAAAGGCAAGGCAGTTGTCATTCCAAGAATTCCAATGATACCGACAGACTTGCCGTTCCAGATAAAGCGAATTCAGTTTCCCGTTCAACTCACATTCGTTATGAAAATCAATAAATTGCAAGGCCAATCATTGCAAGTTTGTGGCCTTAACCTTGAATTTCCTAGCTTTTCGCACGGACAATTATACGTGGCGTGTTCGCGTGTTGAGAGGCCATCTGCGTTGTTTTTGTACGCAAATAAAATGTAATGAATTCAATTTAAGAGAGTTTCATTTCTTCAATAAGGAGGCTCGACTTTCGAGAGGTACATTAATAATTTTAAGATTTGAGGCATAAGGAAGCGGGTCAGCTAGTATAATATATATTAAATTGAGTGGCGCAACAGCTCGTGGAGAATCATGGCCTAGTGACTTACAACTTTCAACCATTCCTGTGTCCGTGTTGTTGGCAGGAATGGAGGGGACCTACAGTTTTTTTGCCGAGTCCGAACGGCTAGATGAGAAGCACTTATTCATGACAAGTATACTCTTGGAGGATTGGTCAGTTCCCCGCAAGAGGCAGTTGGCTTCAAGTAAAACATTTCTGTTTTTTAGGCGGTACGGCGGAGATTCGAACCCGTACCTTCGGCATGACAGTACATCGCACTAATCATTATGCCACGAGGTACTACAAAATCTTATAATAAGATTTGAAGCGCATAAGATATCATAAAAGCATTTGGAATTTCAATAGATCTTAAGTCTTATAATACAAATACTTTGAGAGTAATTCAACTCCAATAACAAGAAGTAAATTACTAAGCATAGCTATGGGATCTTAAAGAGTTTTGTGAAAGAGGATTTGTATATTTCGGGAGAATAATTAAATTCAAACATTTTAAGATCAAGCCAGTATCAATGTTGTCAGTATTTTCAGGCGTAAAAACGTGACCTTTTGTTAAGTGAATGATTTAAAGAACAAGAAAGAAACATTGATACATTGCGAGCACTGAATATAAAAAACAGTGGCACTCAATTTCTCAAAATTTTGAAACATTGAAATTTAATTTCACAAATATTTTGTTAAAAAAAAAAGAATAGAATATTTGCTTTAAAATATATTATTATAGGTGCGTTTTATTGGTATTTATAGCTAGCGCAGCAATGCAAGCACCAATAAAACGCTATACTCACTTTTATATTCACTTTGTTTTTTTTTTCTGAAGGTTGGCAGACATGCCACTTAATGTCAAAACTATTCGCCATTAAAAATTCGAACAAATCTTTACATAAAAGCAAAGGCTACCAACCTTCAAGTAATGAATATTTGTTTATAACTTAGTTCAGTGCCGCCTTAGTTTCAACTTTACGAAACTTTATCTCAACTTTTATATTCACTTTTATACTGCCTTATTTATCGACACTTTTGGGGTTGTTGTTGTTTACTGAGGGAAATTTTACTGTGCTAGCTATAGTTTTTTCCAATAAAACACGCCTTATATTTCAGGATTGTATGTGCTTTCAAAAATGCTTAATTGTGTCCCCTGTTAGTATAAATTGGAAACTATTCCAAATTTGCCAATTTAACTCTTGAAATTTTTTGTACAAAATTTCCTATTGAAATGGGTTGAAAAATTTAATGAAAAAATAAAAAAAAATGTAAGCAGGAAAATTTAGCAAAAAATAAAATCAAAGATATATTAATTTTTTATTTGCACGCATGCGCAGTAGTACCTCGTGGCGTGATGGTTAGTGCGTAGGACTGTCATGCCGAAGGTGTGGGTTCGATTCCCAGCCGTGCCACCTAAAAACAGAAATGTTTTATCCGAGGTACTGCCTCTTGCGAGGAACTGACAAATCCTCCAAGAGTATACTTGTCATGAAAATGTGCTTCTCATTTTGCCGTTCGGACTCGGCAAAAAACTGTAGGTCCCCTCCATTCCTGCCAACAAACACGCACACAGGAATGGTTGTGAGTTGTAAGTCACTAGGCCCTGGTTCTCCACGAGCTGTTGCGCCACCCAATTTATTTATTTATTACGCATGCGCATTATATTTAACCCAAAAAAAAGGGGAGGCTCAAGCCAATAATATGGCATGTTCAAAACGTCGTCTTTATTCAAATCTGATAGAGATGTAACCAATCAAACTTAATAATTCCTTATCATATTTCGCAGTGTTTGCCCAAAAGCCTATTTTTTAGTACCACATGATGACAAATTTTACATTCCTTGCACCTAATACCAAGTCTTGCGTAAATTGACCCAGTAATTCAGTCTCAGTCTATATATTGTAGGTACATATGTATATAAACATATGTATGTGATGAATTAAAAAGAGAGACGAAAAATAAAATAATCGCAAAACCATATTTGATCAAAATCTTCAACTCGAATATTCTTACGAATGTATGCCATAAGCAACAATCATAAAGAATAACATTTTTTGGTATTATTTTCTTGCTATAGAAACAGCAGCGGAAGTGGTAACTGGATTTGTTTTTAACTAACGCTACAATATCAATTACTGTACTCTGTACAGTGTACAGTGCACACATATAAACAAGATACCATAAGGGGAAACTCCAGTTTTATGACTACCCTTTGCTAAATTTGAATATAAAGAACAAAAATTGAAAGGGAAGATAACAAAATTCCAAAGAATCCTGACGATAAAATATGGAAAAATTTTTGTAACTTTCAGAATACGATGTTTTTTTATTTCTTTAAAAGGTAAGATTGTTGCTGTCGTTATCAGCTTTTATTTATTTTAAAAGATAAAGGGTCAGCTTTTAAGTGAAGCTACCACTCTGGACATAAAATATTGTGGCCGCAAGACGCTTATGTAGAAAAATTAAAGAAAGTCTGGTTATGACATAAAACCATACAAAAACATAATTTTTATTATAGCATTATGACAAATAATAACAACTTAATTTTTGCTAACCATCAGGTGCCACCTAATTCAAATGCTCATGTCCTAAAAAACAACTCGGAAATCGGTCACTATTTCTTCATTAAATAAAGAATATTATTGAGGTACTCGTATGTCTGGGAGTCTATTCGAAATAGACTTAACGTCGATTGATAGTATTGCGAAGTTTTATGAAAATGTATTTTTTTATTTTGATAGAAATATCAATTTTTTAAACAAGATCTGATCAACTTTTTGGAAATGACTCTTAAGCTGGCCATACAAGACCAAGCCATCTGATCCATTTAAGTCGGTTGGATTTGAAACTGAAAATCCAAATAGATCGGTGGCCGATCAACACCCCACCTCACCTCAATGAAGAGGAAGAATAAAGTATGACAGTTTTTAAGAGCTAAGAGGTCACTTTTAAATATAACAACACGGAATTTCTCCTAACACCGTGACCCTGAACGACGTCCCTTCACTAATAATGTGATTTGACTCGCCAGAATATTTTTTGATTTAAATTGCAGCGCACTCTGTATACATAATAATTTTTGTTTAACATTGAAATTGAAATTTATTTATATAAAAGTATTCCAAAAAAATTAATTTAATTATAATTTGCAATATCAAACAATCTGTTACGTTTAATTAGATATCACATGTGGTAATGTGTGGTATAAACGACAATCTTTAGGTCATATAAATGTCTAAGACAATTAAAAAAATAATTTGGCATAATGCCCGAGAAAAAGAAAAATTAGAAAAACAAATTAAAAATAAATAAAAATCTTATAGATTCCTACTCGTAGTCAAAGAATTTTTTTATTTTTTTTTTTTTTTGTCTGATGAAGTATTTATCATCAGGTATTCTAATTGTATAAAATGTAAACAAACAACTTTACCTTATTGAGATGCGCTTTGCATCCAATGATGTTCTATTGTTTACTTAAAAATAACTTTTGTGATAAAGTTCCGCTATTATTCACCAAATATTTCAATTTTAGACAGATGAATACAAATAAAATATAAATGATTAATGTTATTCAATTTGATTAAGGGCTATAAATTTGCTTTTTGTTTATTTCAATAAACCTAAAATTTATTTCTTTTTAAGTAAGAGTGCAAATTTTTGAACAGCTTAATGTAAAGGTATGATTCTACTTAATTATTTTATACCAGTTTACTTACTTTCGATTAATTTCAAACATTTTTTTTACTAATATCGTGCTTAACTCTTTTCTTAAAAACAAAAATGCAGCTGAACACGACTTAAATAGTAGCAATTGCAAATGATTTTAAATTTAATAAATCCTCTAACTAGGATATTGTAGTTTGCCAAATTGTCATTTTAGCTATAAATATATCATACTAAATTAGTCCTTAAATGGACTAAAATTTTGCGCCAACAAAATACGAAAGACACTTCCTTTTTGTTTTTTTTTTTAATAAGTTGGTAAGTGGGATCAAAATGAAAAAAATATTTAAAAAACGTATACAAAGTTTGACATTTGTTAACTAGCAACAACCCTGTTAATGAAAAATGCTAAGAAATAATAAACAAATAACCTAACTTAAACACCTAGAATTTTAAAAAATTTTACATAAAAGTTATAGGTTCAAATCCAGCCTATTGTGCTATTTGGCGGAGACCTTTTTTTATGATTAGAATTCATTCTTTATACACTAAGGATGAAAGTCACTTAGGATGGGAACCATTTCTGTAATCCTGTCACTTGGACGCCAAAAATGGCGCCCAAACTGAAGCCCAATCAGGAAATTGAAATCCATGCACTTTTTGTAGAGGGAACTTATTTTTATATTTGTAAACTAAAATTGAAATCTTAAAAGATAGGTGTTGAGTAGACGAACCACGAAAAAATGACAACACCGACATTCTACCCGAAGGTTTGTTTACTTAACATACTTATCTTTTAAGACACTCAGACTTGTTTTTCCAACACATGTTTGATGTATGGAGGCGTTTCCGCAACTTTTGTGACGTTAAAAATATTTATAATTACCAAAAAAAGGGAAATCCTAATTTTTGCGGATGATATGACAATTTTCAGAAGCGTCAAATCTGTGAGTGATCGTTTACTTTTGCAAGGTGATATAAACAGTTTTTGTGTATGTGTAGGTACGTTCTACGTTTGCATTGTGTTCGAAGTATTAGGTTGTATTTTTTTCATTCATAGCGAGATCGGTGGAACATTTGAACAACAAAAAAAGAAAAATTTTTGTACGTAGTAGTACGGGGCATTTTTGCATCAAAAAAAAAGTGTCGTTATAAAAGTTGTAGATCGTATAATTATCTTTAGGTACTTTTTCTTCAAACAGTTTTCTGATAAGATTAACAGTTCGCAAGCTGCTGCGCATAGAGAAATCCGTAGGATTATTTTAATCGAATAAAACGAAAAGGAACCTGTTATTTAATTTTAGATTGTGCTCTGGGAAAAAATCAAAAGTCAACTTCCACCTCGTCTTTATCCAAATCGACACAAACTTGCAGCACGTTCTCAAAGTTTTCCCTTTCACAGTTTTTTTACAAATTGCGGAGCAATGGAGCTCAGCTTTGCGGCAACCATCAAGGCTCCTCCGCATCCCGTTTTGCAGGCACAGGAGAATAATTTTATTAATGACTGTTGTGCAGGATCTTTAGTTGTGGGAACAGAAACCAAACCAAGCAAAGCATTCTTTTTCCAAGACAGATACAAGCTTAGATACAATAATAGATTAATTTTAGAAATGTTTTTTGCATTGAAACAATTTTCGACGTTTCTGTAGTTTAAATGTCATTCCTTCATAAACACTTTAGTTTTTTTCCAATAAGTATTCTATGGACTTCACAACTTCTGTTAACAATTGCTTAATTTCTCGTTTTTTTTTCAAAATTATGGGTGAAGGCCTCTTAAGTAGTTTGTTGCTTACTAACTTCTAGCAATACACTAAGTGATGAGCCTGATGAGCACTTAGTTTGTGTT
This sequence comes from Dasysyrphus tricinctus, assembly GCA_963921185.1. Classification (NCBI taxonomy): domain Eukaryota; kingdom Metazoa; phylum Arthropoda; class Insecta; order Diptera; family Syrphidae; genus Dasysyrphus; species Dasysyrphus tricinctus. Next base: position 113,285,014 of record OY992530.1, read on the forward strand.
TGTACTAAGCTCGCTTCGGCAAAGATCGGATAGTGTAAAAAAAAAATATGTTCCCGAGAAGTGGCAACACAGAAATTTTACCCACAGGATGCGTCAACTCTCTTAAGAAATCAATCGTTATTTTGATTATAAGAAATTTACAAGTTATTTGTGTATTTAACCATATTCCATAGATTGGGCGCCATTTTCGAAAAAAGCGACAGAATTACAAGAATGACTCCCAAACTAGATTACTTACTTAGGGCTTGTTTCACAATGTTTGAATAAAGTTCTGATTAGATATCCGACACATAAATATTAGCACAGGGTAATAAGTCCACAGAAGAAAAATTCTCAATTATTGTCTTATGACCCACCTGATTAAGTTATGAATTCATACGCAATTTTTTATTTGTGAATATATGACCCTGCCTCAGAATTTATGTACCGAATAACTAATCAGAACTTTACTCAGAGAATGTGAAACAGGCCCCCTTAGCATGTCAAAAATAACTTGCAAACATACAAATAATCACCCCCCCACCCCCACCCCACAAAAAGCACAATGATTTCGATTTCCTGACTACACTGCAGATTTTTCAAAATGGTGTCCAAGCGACAGGATCATAAAAACGACTCCCAAGCTAAATTACATCCTTAGCATGTCGAAAATAAATAAAAAATATACAAATAAGTTCGTCTCCCCACAAAAAGTGCAGAGATTTCGGTTTCCTGACTGGACTCCAGATTGGGCGCCATTTTTCAAAATGGTGTCCAAGCGACAGGATTACAAAAACGACTCCCAAGCTAAATTTCGTCCTTACATATAGTGTGTAAAAAATGAATTCCAATCATAAAAAAAGGTCCCCGACAAAATGCACACGGGGTTCGGTTTCCTAACCGGACTAAGGTACTGCTTGTTGCAAGATAGTGAAGAAACCTTGAAGCGAGAGTTTTCACGATTTATTGCCTTACGGCTAAGCCCTTCGAATTTGGCAGAGTTTTTACAGGTCCTATCCATAACTTCCGAATAACAACAACGCTTTCACAGTGTACATGAGGGCGGTCCAAGAAACCGTTTTGTTATTTGGCCGTGAGTGCAAAAGTGGTGCAACCCATTTTTTGGCATTTTTCATATTTTTGTCTCGTATTTTTACATTTATGCATCAAAAGTCACCAAAGCTAAAATTTTAATTTTTAAAATATCAAAGCTTTCCAAATATGTGACTTATACTCCTTGAATCGCACTTAAAATAGTATTTAACATCGATTAAAAATGAAAAACAAGATAAAAAAATGTGGGGTTACACCACTTTTGCACTCACAGCCTCATTTATGGATTGGCCCACCGCATTATTTTGTTACCTCCATCAATTGGTTTCAAAATAAAATTTCAGCCTCCTAGGTATAACGCAGAGTGGTGCTCAAGCAGCTAAGTATCATGTTTTGATAAAAAAAACTATTCAGAATAAATGTTGATTTACATATGTACGGTACTTCACAAAAGATGGCACAAAAAAGAAGGATATCGGCAGCAAAAAATTGTATTCATTTTCCCACGTTTAGGCAAGAGGGGTAGTTTTCTAAGAAATGTTATCTTGAAAGTACTAATCTTATTTGCTATTTAATTATAAGTTGTCTTATTTATTTAGTTGTTAGTTTTCTCCTGCTCCTAAATTAATTAAAAGAAGAGTAAAATGCGCTTTAATATATGAAAAATACTTTAATTTCAACAAGGGATTTCTCAGAGAATACAAAACATATTGGAAAGGTTAAAGCTGAAATTGAAAGAAGAATCACATTATAATGGTGAGTGCGATGGAACTTTGAGTTTTCTTATTATTTTTGGATTAAAAAAAAAAGTATTTCAATTTCTTTTTGTTTAAATTCGATATCTTAAAACTGGCTGACACTTTTGCTAGAGATTTAAATAAATACTAAAGATTTGAATACCAACATTTTTCCTAAGAAAAGTTTTAAGAATTTGATATAAGAAAAATAAATTTTTTAAGCAACGATTTCAATTTTTTTTTCATACAATTTTTTTAAACCCTGAGCCTCTTGAACATAAGAACAAGGACAGGCGATTTATTTTTCCTGCCACCATGTCAGAAAGAAATTGCTGTATCAAAAAAGCACATCAGAAACTCCAAATCAATTTTACTTTGGTGAATTAGCTCATTAATTTGTAATTTATTTTATTTATAAGATTTCACACTTAGCTTAGGTACTGACTAATGACAATTCATGTTTTATTTGGGTTTCTTAATACGTGAAAAAAAAATTTATTGGGATAGGTCGGTACGGTAGTAATTTTTTGTTGGGATAGGTATAATTTTTGAAGGTTGTTTTAGGTTGTAGCAAATTGTTTGGTTAAAATTTAGCTCCAAAATTTTGTGATGTTTTATGGCAACAACAGATAGGTCTTATTTCAAATCTATCAATTGAATAAAAAAAAAATTAAAAGACCAAGGCGAGGAAGTACAAAATTACAAACACCTTTCTATTGCGTGAACTTAAGGCTATCACCAACAGGAAAGTTTGCCCTCAGATTTACTTACAATTAACTTTGCAGTGGGGTAGGTTAACAAGGCTTGATATTACAGCCTCAATCCAGGAGCTAAGAGCTGAACTGAATGATATACAAAGCATTATAGATTGAGTTTTAATCGGAGTCAGTTTAAAGCCGAAAGTGTAAGCGAAAACAAGCCGAAGAAGAAATTTCAAGACTGAGCTTTGAAATCGCGATACTTCGGTCTAACCCAACAAAAGCAAACAGTGAGCTAAAAGCTTCCCAGAAATCTCAGGAAAATAATCGAAGGAAATTACCAGGATTGGAATTAGAGTATACCTCAGAAATAGATGGTTTGAAAATCAAATTAAGAAACTAAAAGAAAAATTTAAGACGATCATGTCATACGACAAAATTGTTAAAATTATTGCCCAACTTGTCCCACAGTTTACTGGAGCAAGAACTTCTAACTTGCCGTGTCAAGTTTACGAGTTTTTAAACGCTAACTCTTTGGGGCTAAAGTGTATTGACGTTCCAAATGAATCAATGTACATGTCAATACTATCGACGAAATTGGTTGAAGATACGTTTGAGCGTTGGGGTTATCGGAAATCTTCTGTTCCCATGATGGAACTTTTTCGAAATTAGGGAAAAGTTCTGCGGTAAAAAATACCTGTCTTTTTCTTTAAGGGAAATTCAATGGTTTTTCCCTTGGAATATTCCCCTGTTATTTGATGAGTTAAATTGTGTAATTTTTATTTTTAAAATTCAAAGGATATCACTTGGCTAGCGTAATGGTAAATGTCTTTTATATGTATATTGGATAGCAAGATAGTGACAGATCTTCGGAGATAGAGTTCTCACAATTTAGTGCCTAAAATCTAAACTGTTCGAGTTTGGTGGAAAACAACACGTCCTAGTCCTATTCATAACTGCCGGTTAACAACAGGCTCACAGATATTGTTGAGATGGGACGTCACTAGTTTATCAGTTAACTTTTAGTACAGGCAGCGAGGATTGTTTTTTAGTATGCTATGACCAAAAATCGTTTTTTTGCTATTTTCGAGACCTTCTAACATCAAGAAATAATTATTTTTCAAACGAATTTGCGAAACTATTTGAAAGCACTGATCTTCTCCTTCATATATTAGTTTAAATCTTTTCAATATCACACTTACTTTCCGAGAAATTCTTAGCTAGATATAAGTCTTAACCCAATATTTCTTAATGTAAGATAAACCGTGTATGGTAAAATATGCCAAACGCATACATTTCAATAATGGATTGGTCAGAGAGGAAAGAAGATTTCGGAAAGATATAGACTGATATTTGAAGGAGAAGATTAGTTCTTTCAAATAGTTTCCCAATTTTTTTTGAAAAATAATTATTTCTTGATTTTAGAAGATCTCAAAAATTGCAAAAAACGATTTTTGGTCATTTAATAACGACAATTTCTTGAAAACCCGAGCTGATAGCCACAAAAAGTTGACAGATTTGAATTCTGCATCCGAAAGCATACTAAAAAACAATCCTCACTGACTGTACTAAAAAGTTAACCGATAATTGCGAGCCTTTTTAATTTTGTCAAAATACTTTTTTCCCCATACGTTTTTGAAAAACAAATTTTGCTTTCAAAACTATAATTATGAATCAAACTTTTGTATGTTTTATAGAAGCTCATCTTGATATCATTATAATATATTTTTTCCTGATTTTTTCTTTGAATAAAGAAAAAGATATAAAGAAAATTGGGAAATTTTTTTTTGTCAAAATACTTTTTCCGACTATTGTATGTAGATACAAAAGTGATCAAAGATTTTTAAGGACCTGAGTAAAACCAACGACAGCTCGCATAAATGCGAGAATGAATGTCAATATTTCATACAAATTTTATATAATTTTAATTTTGTCCATAATCAAAAACTGAACAAGTGAGTCCCAAAAAGAGAGAAATTTTGCTGATAAAATCCTGTTCATGTCTCTGAGATTTCATTCTTCTGAACATTCCTTAATTTATATATTTTTAAATTTTAGAATTAGAAAAATATGTCAAAACAGGCAACAATTTTTTTTTTGTAATTTTAAACATGTTTTTTTTTACAATTTAGTCAGCATAAAGCTGACAATATTGACAGGGTGATAACTTAATGCGAATATTTTGATAAGAAAGTGACAAAATATTTCGACATTTTTCCAGAATCTGATTATGAGGAAATTACATATTAGTATACACACTTTTATTTAATTTATAAATCTTAAAATTTTTGCTGCTGAGGAGACCTACAATTTCCTGCCGAGTTCAAACAGCTTAGATGAAAGACGCTTTTTTTTTGAGAATAGAAAAAAATACTCTTAGAGAAAAAAAAAATTTCTGTAATTAGGTGGCATTGGCTGGTATTCGACCCTCAGACCACCCACCAAAAGGGCTGCCCTATGCACTAACCATTTGTCAAAGGGTTTTATTGAGCCACATGTATTTCTGTTAAAAGGAACATTTTTTTTTTTATTCTTCAAGAGATTTATGATTAATTTTCTAGAACTGCACTGATCACTGAGGTTTTAATCCAACATTTAAATGCAATATCAATCAAAATATTCATGATGACTCAATATCCACAAAAGAGCCCACAAAATCAGCATCTTGAACTCATGAAATAAATAATCTTAGAACCACACAATGAATTTTACTAAACATTAAATAATTTTTCACCAATCGGAAGAGAAAAATTGTTTCATCACATCTTCGTAGTTTTAATATTCTCATTTATTTTCTTTTGAATTTTACTAAAATCCAGAAGCATCTTCAAAATGACACACCTTAAATCGTCCACCAGACAAAATTGTATTTTTTTTTGTAAATCATATTGGGTGGGGTATAGTCATATGTGTTCATAAATCTTTCACTTCGCCTCATTTTAAAAGGTTTTTCTTTTTTCTTTTTCATAAATACATAAGAACGAATAAGTTAATGACCCCATTAATGCCACAATTCACACCACAGACTCATCATCCTTTCAATATCAATTAAAAAGTTCTTTTTCATTCACACTCTGTCACATTTATTTACAAGATTTTCAAAATATTTTTTTCGAAAAAAATCACACACAATCGAATGAACAAACAAAATTAAGTTAAAATTGAAAAAAAACTCACTTTCGACATTTTGTCAGCGATTTTTTTTTAATACAAATCCTCTCGAAATTAGTTCAAATAAATCGAACACTTTTGAGCGCCAAAACAAAACAAACAAAAATTATTGTGCTTTGAATATGAACCGCACCGAAAGAAAGTTCGCAATAATTTTTTTTGGCGAAATATAAATACGACAATATTTCACCCAGTCACAACTCAACTTAATGACACGGTTAAAAAATTCAAAATTTAGCTTCCACCAGCTAAACCGACGAAAAATATGTTAACAACGAACAAACAATATCACAAGATTTATTATAGTTTTTCCTGATTTAACAAATAAAAATAAATTTTATTGTTTTCTTTTTTTTTTCTTCTTTTTTAATAAAATTATTTAGCAACTTTTTAAAGCGTTTTTATTCCTCGATTGTCTTGGTTCGAATGCCTATGAGTGAATGTTTCGACTTTTTAATGATTTATATGCACTTGGTTCTTGACTCTGTCGTCGTCGCGTTCGCGTAGTCGTTGATGTCGGTAAATTGCTACCCGATTCGGTGTTAAAATGACCCACAGCCGGCGACCGATCGCTACTAAATGCTTATGGGTTAGTCATCGCGATAAAAAAAGGAAGAAAAATAAGAATTTAAGAATTCAAGAAACTTAAAAAAATTGTTACAAACGCAAACAAAAATAAATCGCTGCTACAGCAGCAGCACCAAGCTTTTACAACAAGTCGACAGGTAAACCAAATGGGCAAGTGGTCAAAACAATTTGACTTGTAATTTATTTTAGATCGCGCACATCGCCCAAGTCCAAGCTATGTATCATCGATTGGGATTGGTATGATGTTGTTGGTAGAGAATGGTCATCCTCATCATCATCATCATCATACAGCTGAAAAAACATCATCAACGAAATTCAGCATCAGCCTTAGCATCAGCGAGCAAAATTTTGAAGGTTAACAAGTTAAAGAACAATGATGCAGTTTACGTAGGAGATATTCTACCGAGAGGGGAATACAATGGAGGTTGCAAGAAAAGATACATTTTTATTTTAAAAATCAAATGCAAAGTTAAACTTTTAAAAATAAGGGAGTTAGTGGTTATAATTTGAATCTGATTTATACCGGGTGTCCGCTTAGCCGTTCAAGATATATTGAGGAATGATTCCTGGGATTATGTTTTGAAAAATATTGTATCTTTTATCATATAAAAATCTATACATATAAATCAAATTTGACTGTCTGTCGTTAATATTGAAATAATTTCAAGCTTTTGAGCTGAGGTGGTTGTTTACTTGCTAACAAACAAAGCTGCATCATTAAAAAATTTTTTGTCTGTCTGTCTGTTTATCCGCGGTAACCTTCAAAACAGCAGAACAGGATATAATGGGACATACATAGTGGAAAACTGTGGGAGTAATCTAGGCTACCTTTAATTGTAAAAATGTTGACGGTATCTTTAAAATATAAGAAAAAGAATAAAATTTTGTCGAAAAATCAAATGATTATAAACAAGTAGAAATAATCAATTTTAAATGTGTCAGAAAATTAAATCAAAACAATAATTATATAGTCTGAGTAGTGGTAAAAATTTTGATAAAAATTTATTTTCTATTAAAAATTTTGTGAACGCGTACTGTTCGGATCTGTGAAAACTACATGCCACCAATAAGGCAGCGAAACCACGGCCGTTTGACCACCACAATGTATTTTCAAGATGCAACAAAAAAAGTGTTTATACCTACCTTACACTTTTTATTTGTTCACACTATATGCCATCAACCTTGCAGCCTTATGACGATCCTTAAACCATAATAATGTACTTTTAAAATGCAAATAATGCGATTGAAATGCTGCCAGGTTTTATTTAAATAATAATTAAATTTTAGTGTTTTGTCTTTGATGTGGAAATAATTGAAAGTTGCTCAGATGGTTGTTTATTTGCTAAGAAACATAAGTGCATCATTTTTTTAAAATTTTTCTGTCTGTCTGTTTGAACACAATAATTTGCACAACAGCTCGTGGAGAACCAGGGCCTAGTGATTAACAACTCACAGCCATTCCTGTGTGCGTATTTGTTGGCAGGAATGGAGGGGACCTATAGTTTTCTGCCGAGTACGAACGGCTAAATGAGAAGCACTTTTTCATGACAAGTATACTCTTGGAGGATTTGTCAGTTCCTCGCAAGAGGCAATACCTCGGATAAAACATTTCTGTTTTTAGGTGGCACGGCTGGGAATCGAACCCACACCTTCGGCATGACAGTCCTACGCGATAACCATCATGCCACGAGGTACTACATCATTAACAAATACATACTAGTAAGATTTGTTAAGGGTTAAAAAAGTGCGTATACGCCTAAGTGTACCGACTATTTTAATTGAATCAATTTCTTTTCTTTGCATATCATCTTTGTAAATATATTCAATTTATTTGAATTAAATGTTGAATTAAATAGCATATTCTCATATACCGTAAAATTGTATTTATTTTATTATTAATATGGTTTTAAAAATTTACAGAAGTGTAAGTATAGCGACAATTCCTCTTCGCTTTTTTGAGTGAACCTTGCGAACTGTTTTGGCGATTTTTCGCACAAAAATGGTAGAAAATAGAGTGCACAATTGGGTCACACGTACTTGCTTTTTTGTTCACATGGCTAAGGGTCTTAAAAATTGTATACAAAAACATGGAAACTATGAGAGAAAAATGTTTAAAAGCATGAAATTCAATATTTATTTTTTTCTTTAATAGTTTGAGTTAAAAGAAAGAAAAAGCCATTTTAATTCTTGATCAAATATGAATGTATGGAAAAAAAATAAGGTTTTTTTACCAAGTTAATTTTTATAAATAAAATTCTTTAAACGTTTGTAAGGAAAAATGTATGCAAATGTATGTGTATGCAAATCTCAATCATTCATTAATGTACACCGAAAGAAAAAATTTTATAAAAAATGTATATCTACATGAGAAATCGAATTGTGAAACAAAAACTTGAAACTTTTTTAATAATTCAAAAATGTCTTTTTTGGAAATTTTGATAGGCAATATTATTTCAGCTTATTTTAAATTTTTATATTTAAAATTATTTAAATCCATTCAGCCAGTAAATGATAAAATCCTAAATAAAAAAAAAAACTGTTTTATGGTAAGACCTTTTTTATAGTTGCTTAGTCTGATTTTTTTTTAATATTTGGCAGTAGATCAAACTAGTTTTAGAATACTGAACATTTTTATTAAAATAGTATCATCCATTTTTGAGAGAAAAAAGATTTAGCTTTTTAATATTTTTTTTATTTTTTTGGGAAGGCACCGTTATTTTTTCATGAAAATAATTTTTTTAATATTCTAAATAGTATTAAGAAAATACAAAGTACAAAGTTTCAAAAGATCAAACAGGTCGTTCTCGAAATATTAAGTTTTCAAAAACAAAATTTGTTTTTTTATACAAATAATATTTATTTGAAAATTTTGAAAGTTTCTGCATACAAAAACCATTAAAATCATTCTAACTATTTAAAAAAAAAATCAAAAATCTACAAATTATTCCTTGGGAGATACCTACCGTGTTAAATTAACAGTGTTCACTATCCCATATCGTCGTAGTTCAGTCCATTTTTATTTATTTTGAGACATCGGTACTTTTTATGGATTTGTACTAACCAGAATTTGAAAATGTTTGATTTTGGGAATTTTTTAAATTTATAAATAAACCAACATAAGATTTAGAGACCTTTAACAGAACTAAAATGTTAATATTTTAATCAGGGTTATTATGAGTTTCACGTGAACAACATTCCACCCGGAAAAATTGACATTTCACTTTTCGCCTATTGTGAGTTTCACCCGAAAAATAAAAATTCCCCTTTTTTGTGAGTACTAATTTCGCGCAAAATGTAGCGTAATTAAGATTTTAAATTATCACGTATCTTTTGGAGGTGAACAAAAGATAAACCGGTGGTACTGGTGCGCTTTGCGCAAGTTTTTTGTTTAATTTAAGCCAAGAGAAGTTCAGGTGAAATTCATAATAGCTTTAAAAATTCCGGGGGAGCAAAAATTTTTCGGGTGAAATATTTTCCGGGCGAAACTCATAATAAGGCTGAATAAATATAGCGTATTCAAGAGAAGGTTCTCGTTTTCAAGAGAAATGGATCTAGGGAGTTTTGATAGAATGACGACGATATAAGGTTACAGAAATTTCAGAAATTTACCTGATTTTAATAATCTTGTAAAATTAACCTAGTGGCCTCTCTTGCCATATTCAAGTTGATTTAAGATGGTATCCTGACAATTTAGCCCTAACTTCTTGAAAATAAGAAATTTTGACAAAATCAGAGGTGTTAGTTTTAACTTTAGTCGTGTTTTTTTAACACCCTATACTATCGATTTCTATTTCATCACAAATCAGGTTGAATTAATCTTTTTAATGGTTATTTTTACAATTATTGCCTATTGAATTTAACCTGGCCTCTTGTCAAAATAGCACTCTGCCAGTTCATTTTAACGTGACACTAGCGCTTAACACACACAGGTTATTCAAATAAAATTATTTGAAATTAACCTGTGTTAAAACACACAAACAAACAAACAAAAAAATGAATTTCATTTTATTGATTTTTGACATCAGTTTCTTATGCAGCGAATCGACCCTGGGGATACTTGCTATCTTGATGGTTTGATGGTTCCCAGTTCAAAACTAAGTAAGTAAAACAAAGTATTTTCAAAATAAAATAAATATATAATAAATTCCCATACTTTCAGAATAATGCAAAACGATTTAAGCGATAAGCAGCATAAGAGATGGCTTAAACGAATGGATTCATGACAAAAATACATGATACAGGCTAGATTCCACATTGAATCATGTTAAATTAACTAGATTTTCATTTAAAATTTACAGAACATTGAACATTGACATATGTTTAATTAACAAGATTTTTATGTTAAATTAACTAGATACTCAGATAAAAACAACTAGATTTTCATGTAAAATTTACAGGATTACTATTTTAAGGCAGCGTTAAATCAACAAGATGTCATGCAAATTTTACCAGCAACCTACGATGGTTTAACACAACATTAAAATCAGGTACCTGGCTGAAAAGTCAACCTGATCGAGCATGTTGAAAAATAAAACCTGAAAATCAGATTTAATTAACCAGAAATTGGTAAGTTATATCAGTATTTAATCTGATTGTTGCAATTTTTTGAAAAATGATATTTTACCCAAAGGTAGCCTGAACTTCAAGTAATTTCTGAATTGTCTATAAGAAAAGTTGTGGAGCTGTATTTGAGAGACACATTAGATTTTGTTAAATTGTATGATGTACATTGTACTGTTATTTTTTGTTCTACAAACAAAAACGAAAAAACGCTGTGTGTTTACCAAGTTATGAAAAAATCAACCCAGCTATTTAGAATGTAGATGATCAGACAGACAGACAGAATTGCGACTGCGAGACGCACTTTTTTCGTCTTCCCTATCATACTAAAATGTCAAGTTTGTACGATATCTTCAGTTCCATTTTTTACGAATGCATAACTTTCTTACTTCAATGATTTTCGAGTACGATTAACCATTATAACTCCGAACTGAGTGGACTTAATGAATGTTAGTTCATGGCATTAAAAAAAGCATCTAATTTAGGAGAGAATAAAAAAGCACACAGTTTTAAAATCATTACACGTTTTATAATTTCTTTAATTTCATGCTAAAAAGTAAACATTGTAAAAAAAGCGAATAGAAGCAAACTTATTGCGGTGGAATAGTGCTCAGCTTTCGAGTGAAAGGTGCAGCGAATCACTTTGAACGTGCACTTGGGTTGTATCTTTTTTTGTCAGAAAATGAATACCAGAAAAATTAAACATTCGTTTAGTAACATAGCTAACATAAGGTGTGTTTTTTGTGCAAGCCCGGGGGAATCGGACGAAAATAAATTGCACGACTGGATCGCACGTACTTGCTCCTATGTTCAAGTTGTGTGGGGCTTAAGAACTTTAAAAAATATTCAAGTAATTATAGAAAAAGTATAAAAAGCATTTAAATCGTTCTTTTAATTGTATAAACAGCCTGATAAATAACTTAGAGCTCAAAAAAAAGTATGCCATTTGATTACTTGAAAAAATATGAATATATGCAAAAAAAAAATTAAAAATCGTTGGAGCCGTTTTCTTAAAAATTAATTTTTTATATATAAAATTTTTGTAACATTTTTCAAAAAAAAATTTGGTATGCCAATTTTGAGTATATATTAATATACATCTAAAACTGAAATTTCAAAATAATTCATCAACCCGTTTTCGAAATATTGAATTTTGAAAAAAAAAATTTGAATCTTTTTTTAAAAATCCAAAATTTATTTTTTCAAAAATTTTGGTATGCAGTATTATTTATATTTTAACAAAGCTTTTGTGCAAAAAATTTAATTGAAATCGGATGAGCGTTAATGAGAAAACGAAAAATCAAAAAAACCGTTATATGGCAGGTACCGTTAATAAACGTTTTTGGTGATTTTTTTTTTACTCAAAGGTATATCATATCTACAATAATACACTGATTTTTTTTTTATCAAAATCGTTGGAGCCGTTTTTGAGATAAATAAGCTTTTCCTTAACGGTTGTATGGCAAGTACCGTTATTTTTTGAGCTAAAAAAAAAATTTCAATTTCCCCTCTGGAGAGTTATTAAGAAACCTTAAGTTCAAAATTTGAAGAAAATCGCTTCAGTGGTTTAGGCTGTAGGTTGAGGTACGGACAGACAGACAGACAGACAGACAGACAGACAGACAGAATTGTGCCACCCACTTTTTTCGTGTTCTCTATCATCGTAATGTCAGGTTTGATTGTTATCTCGAAATTTTTTTTTTGCACGAATCCAAAACTTGCCCTATAGTACCTATATCGCAAGTAAAAACGACATCGGGGCTTAGCGACGCCATTACCAAAAAAAAAATGGAGTTTCCATACAAACTATCGATAACATGTATGAAATTCGTGTCGGTAACACAGTTTTTATCTGGGCTAAAGTTAAGCCCCGAAAATTCTCTGGGCTTAGCTAAGCCCGAAAGGGCTTAGTTGCTTTTTACATGTAAACTGCTAAGCCCCGACGTCGTTTTTTTCGTCCAAGCCCATTCGGGGAAGGAAAAAAACACACCTATAAATAGATGCAAAAAAATAGTCGACTGTAGTTCGAAACGATGGAAAGCCTGCAGCTTCGCAGTCAAGAATTAGGCATTTTATAATATTAGGAATGTTCAGAAAAATAAGACCTCAGAGATTTCAGCAAACAGCAATTTAGAATTAATAAAAAGAATTTCTCATCAACTAATTTTTGTTTTGCTGTCAAACACTTAGAAAAACAAATTTGGCTCCATCACTTGCTCACGTTTTGACGGAATAAAAAATTTGTGAGAAAAGTTTTCCTGAACTGACAAATTAATGGCGTCATAAGAAACTTCAACATCATTCATGTCAAGTTTTATATTTGTCACTTTATTCTTTAATTCAAATGAATTTTGAATTGCGAAATTTTTGCGTTACACACTTTATTGTATATTAAATAAGATGACCCGTATGACACGTATCACATCATTGGTCCTCCAAGCTATCCAAACAAAATTTATTAAAAATAAGAAAAAAACATGTAGATTTCCTCTTTGTGGAAGTGAAAACTTTTTTTTTTTTTTAAACCATAATAGTTTGTGGACATTTAGGTTTTTATTTGTATGAAACTGCAAATAATTTTGTTTGCTTTCAGACTTGGGATTTCGACATAATAATATACACACCAACAAAATATTCCTTAACAACCTCATTGTCCCATGAATCACAATAGATTCTTGAATATCTTATTTGCACTTTGATCAGCATTCATAAATCTCATCTGATCCAAACATATACACCTTTCAATAAAAACGTATTCTCAGCCCTAATAAGAAACTGATTTCAAAACTTTTTAACGTCCCGTTAATTTTTCAGAAAATAAAACGAATTATCTTTTAATAAGATTAAAACAATTAATGCTTTATTGTTGTTGTTAAAAGAATACTTTGGTTTTGTGTCCATGATTCATAGACGTATTTTATCTTCATACCTAGATATGTTAGACCAATACGTCCAATGAATCAAATATGATCACATCAATTATGTTATCTATTGCCAGAGGCATGAATCTACAAATATACATAAAAAATTGCAAAATTGGTATTTTTAAATATGTAAATTTTTAGTAGGGGACTACGCACAATAACAGTTCTGGAACGATCGAAAGGTCAAACACAATTTATTTGCACATTCAGACTTTTGGCATAGAAGGGGTAAAGTGTCAACAATTCAAAAGAAGAAGTAAACAACAATTCAAAAGAAATACTAAAAGTTAATTTTTCGATTTGGTGTTTATAAAATTTTTAAGTAATTTGAACTACCTACAAATATCAAATAATCGAGGCATTAAAGAGGCCTCGAATATTTTTTGTATTTTTTAACGGAGCAAACATTGTTTATAAGAAAATATAAAAAATCATACTCCTAATGCCTAATGCCTAACGGTAGTTAACACACAAAATTCTTCAAATTTAATCTTAAAATACATTGAATTTCGTTGGTTATATAAAGGCAATATGTTGGCACGTTTGTTCATGTTGAAAGAGGAAGCTAAATATTTTTGCAGAAGATAGAAGCGACTGAAGTATTGAAATCATTCTCTACTTCATCAAAGTTGAATTTGCAACTGGCATACATTGTGCCCTTTTAGAAATTTTTGCACATTTGAGTCAACTCAGCTCGACAGACATTTTCATTTTTCAATAAGACTAATAACGTGCATTCATCTGCCAAATTCAACTATGAGTAGAAAAGGTTGAAAGAGAAAACAAATTGTTTTCCAACATTCGTAAATTTTTTGCAAAGTACAGAGATAAACATTTGACCAAGCATTCAACAGCATTTTTGCACTCAAAACCAAATTTAAACATTACTTTTTGGAATTTAGCAAAGCAGAGCAGAGAGCAGAGAATTCGCGCCAAATGATTTATTGTTAAGGTGATTGAAATATCCGAAGAAATTCAGGAAGAGCTATCGAATTTAAAACTGATCGTGGCTTCACAAAATGTTTTGATTCCAGAATCAACCTCGAAAAATGGGGAGCGCTACGATATCCTGCAAACCAAAATCTCGAATAACGAAATCTCGCATTTTTTTAAAAATCTCGAATAATGAAATCTCGCAAATTAAAAATCTTGTTTTTCATAATCTCGCAATTACAAAATCTCGCTTTTCACAATCTCGCATTTACAGTTTGAACCTAAAAATCTCGCAAATTTCAACCAAAATCTCGCAGTTTAAAAAAAATTCACAGCAACGAATCACACACGACTTTTAGAATTTTTTTTTTTTTGAGAATATACCTACCCAAGAGCACTTTGGATAATTTTCCTTCCAACTAATAACTGTACCTGTCAATAAAAAAAATGTGTACATCCATTATTACTGTTAATAACCTCTATAGTCATTTACGCGTTCATAATGGAACTAAAAGTATTTTCTTGTTCAAGGCCAAATACGAGTTATGCGATTTGCACATGACACTTTACAACTGGATGTACCATCTCTATGTTCTCTCTCCTTCTTGTTCTTTTGAAAGCAATAATATTGAAAATCAAAAGTTCAAATTAATAAATAACAGTGTGGTCTTAAAGTACCCAGACACTGGATTATATATTGTGACGTTTTAAATAAAACACTTTTATTATTTATACTTCGTTAAATTGTTTCACATAAACTTAGATTATTTTGACAAGAAAATTTGTATAAAAGGAACTTTGTCCTAGATAATTTTTGTTAGTTTTCAATTAGTTATTAAACAGTCAAAACCTTTCTAACATTTTTTAATAAACTCAATAGCTTTAATTGAAATTCGAATTGCCTTTAATTTCTGATCGCAATCCAGAGATACGAACGAGCAAAAACGTAACAACTGGTGTCAGGAGTGAGATTGCGACTAAAGAAAATATAACAATGGTTAAATTCGATCAATTAAAAGTTGACCAGCTTAAAAGAGAACTATCGCTTCTTGGCCTTACGACAAACGGTACGAAATCTGAGCTTCAACAGAGACTTCGAAAAGCATTAGAAGACAAGGACGTTGATTTAGAACATCATGAATTTCAGGATCCAGGAGAAGCAACAAAGGACGAAGAAATCTTATCTAAAGATGCCAAGATGGACAAGTTATTTGCATCTGTTGAACGATCAGTTCAAATGACAAGTTTAATGCTAGAAAAACAAAATTCCTCCGAAGAAAAACTGAAAGACATTTCAGAAAGTTTAAAAAGCAAGGTTACTAAACTTCAGGATCAAGTTGATGGCTTTGAAAACGAGATGATCAAGAAAATTAAGAACATGGAAGAAAAATTCAACGGCAATTTAGAAAAATTAGAAGATCGTTTCACTGAATTGCGACTTAATGGAACTTCAGAGCATGTCATCAGCTCAGCGAAAATCAAGCCACCTATTTATGATGGAACAACATCTTTTGACGTGTTTAAGCTTCAATTTGAGACTGCTATGTCTCGAAATAACTGGAATGAAGAGAATAGTGCAGCAGCGTTGATTGTGGGTCTTAAAGGTGGAGCCGCTGATGTTCTGAAGACAATTCCGAGAGGTGAGGTTAATAATTACCAAACAATTATGAGTATACTTCATAGGAAATATGGAAGCGACCACAAGAAGCAGATACATAGAATGGAATTGAAGAATCGACAACAGAAGACTGGAGAAGCCCTTCAAGAATACGCAGCGGATATTGAACGATTAGCATATTCGGCGTACGTTGGTTCATCATGTGAGTTCATCGAGAAATGCAAGATAGATGCTTTCATTGATGGTATTCGGGACTCTGATACGAAACGTGCTACAATTATTATGCCTATGCCAACATTCACGGAGACTGTGTCTATTGCAATGACACATGAGACTGCAGCTAAGATGTGTGGATCCAGTTCAAAGGTTCACAAACTAGAAGCTGAAAATGACACTTTGACTCTAGCTGTTGTTCAAGCCGTAAAAGCTGCGGTTAAGTCAGAACTTCAAGCAGATGAAAGTCATCGTAACTCATTTAAGGGCAGCTGCTTTAATTGTGGGAAGAAAGGACATATGGCACGTGATTGCCATGAACAAAGACGGTCAAGAACACCAGAGATCAGAATTCAGAAAAATAAGACTTGGGAAAATGCCTCGACAAACTAATGGGGGTCAGTTCTGAAGGGCATAGACTGACTCCAAATTATAATTGCCCTAGTATAACAATTTCACAAATTTCACGTAACAATAATAGCCTAACTGTCCTGGGGAATATTGATTCGAAGATTTATATCGTAACCTTGGATACTGGTGCTTCGCATTCAATTATTCGAAACGATCTTATAAAAGATGTGGAGCCACTTGTTGGAATTCGACTAAAAACAGCTACTGGAGAGGATGCAGCAGTATTGGGGAAAGTTACAAAACAAATCAAGATTGGAACCATGATAGTTGAGCACGAGTTTCTGGTTGCTGATATAACTGACGAACTGATATTGGGTGTAGACTTCATGCTAGCAAATGGACTTACAATTGACTTACAACAGCGAGTTTTGAAGTATGGATGCGTTGAGATGCCATTGAACTTAAGCAGTGAAAAATATTCCAAGGTGCAAGCTATCATGATGAAAAGACAAATAATTCCACCAAACTCCGAAGCAATAGTATGGGCGAAAGTAAATCACCACGTTGACTGTAACAAAGTGTGGATTGTGGAAACAGATCAAGAACATTCAGCTCAGAAAGTCATACTTGGAAAAACACTTGTGTGTCCAAATAAATGTGGTCAGATTCCAATTAGAGTTCTAAACTTATCTAATTCACCACAAAATATGGAACGCAATGATGTCATTGGCAACTGCGAAGAAGTTTCGATGATTATTAATAACGAAAATGAACCAGAAAAATGCGATAGTAAAAATGCTACGAAAATTCGAGAGAAGCTGAAAAACTTTGCGCACACTTGGACCAAGGATTTGACAATTCAAGAGAAAAATAAAGCAATGTGGTTTTTAAAACAACATTTGGAACTATTCTTTACTGAAGGTGACAATAATGGCAGAACAACAATGGCTCAACATCACATCGACACTGGAGATGCAAAACCTATTCGACAAGTCCGGAGAAGATTACCATTTGCTAAACTGAAGGAGGTCGACAAACTTGTAGAAGATATGCAGCAGAAGAACGTGATTGAGCCATCAATGAGTCCATGGAGTTCACCGGTGGTCTTAGTTCAAAAAAAAGATGGAACTACTCGATTTTGCATTGACTATCGCAAACTCAATGATGTTACCAAGAAAGACAGTTATCCATTGCCAAGGATAGATGACACTCTTGACACATTATCTGGTGCTAAATGGTTTTCAACGTTGGATCTTCAGAGTGGTTATTGGCAAGTTGAAATGGACAAAGATGACCGTGAGAAAACTGCATTTAGCGTTGGTGATGGTTTGTGGCAGTTCATAGTCATGCCGTTCGGCTTATGTAACGCCCCAGCTACGTTTGAGCGGCTAATGGAACGTGTTTTGAAAGGACTTCACTGGAAAACTTGTCTGGTCTACCTTGATGACATCATAGTGATGGGAAAAGATTTCGATGACCATCTGAAGAACTTAGAAGAGGTGTTTCAAAGACTTAAAAGTGCTGGTCTTAAACTAAGCTCAAAGAAGTGTTCATTGTTCAAGAAAGAAGTAAAATACCTAGGACACGTGGTATCGACAGATGGTGTGCACACGGATGATGACAAAATTTCAGCAGTTAAGAAGTGGCCAAGACCTAAAAACATTCATGAGCTACGAAGTTTTCTTGGACTGTGCACCTACTATAGACGGTTTGTTCCTGGATTTGCAAATATCGCCAGCAGTTTACATGATTTGACAAGGAAAACTCAAAGATTTCAATGGACTGAATCGCAAGAAAAATCTTTCAAAGAACTCAAGGATTTGCTTTGTAGTGCACCAATTTTATCTTATCCTGTTATTGGCGAAAAATTCATTCTGGATACTGATGCAAGCGACCGAGGAATTGGAGGCGTTCTATCCCAAGTGATAAATGGTGAAGAAAGAGTAATTGCCTATTACAGCAAGATTCTGGCAAAAGCTGAGCGCAACTACTGCGTTACGAGAAGAGAGCTCTTGGGTGTCTTAGAGTCCGTAAAACACTTCCACAAATATTTATATGGCCAACAATTCCAGCTAAGAACCGATCATGCTGCCTTGAGATGGTTATTCCAATTCAAAAACCCAGAGGGTCAGCTTGCAAGATGGATTGAAAGGTTGCAGAGCTATGACTTCACAATAGATCATCGCAAAGGAGGACAGCATGCAAATGCAGATGCACTATCGAGACGGCCTTGTTGCTTAGAATGCAAACATTGTTCAAAAGCGGAAACAAAAGAAAACATAGTGGATATCCGTCTACTGACTGTTCTTCCTGAACATGAATGGATACCAGAGCAGATTTTTATTGATCAGAAGAACGATCCAGATTTGTCCAAAATTATTCAATGTAAAGAAAGAGATGAAAAACCATCCTGGGAAGAAATTTCTTGTGAAAGCCCCATTACGAAAGCCCTATGGGCACAATGGCAAAGTTTGGAGATCAACGGATTCCTTCAACGAGTATGGGAGAGTGCAGATGGTAAATCAACACGTAAATTGATTGTGGTTCCGAAAGCTAAAATAAATGCGATACTTGCTGAGTACCATAGTGGAACGAGTGGTGGCCACTTGGGAATCACAAAGACATTAGAAAAAGTTAAGCAACGATTTTATTGGGTCGGATGTCAACAATCAATCGCCAACTTTATTCAAAACTGTGATCAATGTACTTCTGCAAAAGGACCTAAATCTAAAACTCGGGGAAAGATGCATCAATACATTGTTGGGGCTCCGTTTGAACGAATTGCTATGGATGTTGCTGGACCATTTCCTACAAGTGATGCTGGAAATAAGTATGTGCTGGTTGTCATCGATTACTTTAGTAAATGGCCTGAGGTCTACCCTATTCCTAATCAAGAAGCAAGGACAATAGCGGATACATTCGTGCAAAATTGGGTTTCTCGTTTTGGAGTCCCCATGGAGTTACACTCTGACCAGGGACGAAATTTTGAATCTGCGGTGTTTAAAGAGTTATGTGAAGTACTTGCTATCCGAAAAACAAGAACAACACCATTGCACCCTCAGTCAGACGGTATGGTTGAAAGATTCAACCGAACACTTGAAGAGCACTTAAGAAAAGTCGTCAGCAGAAACCAAAAGGACTGGGATGAACATATACCGATGTTTTTGATGGCATATCGATCTGCAGTACATGACACAACATCCAAAACACCAGCAAATGTGATCTTTGGTACAGATTTAAGACTTCCGGCTGATCTGAAGTTTGGAGTTTGTGCACCATTAGATCTCGATGGTGATACCTATGCTGATAAAACGAGAAGAGCACTAGACTTCATTCATCACTCAGTAAGGAACCGGGCGCAACTTGTGAGCGATAGAATGAAAGCCAGGTATGATATAAGAACAAATTCAGACGGTTTTCAAGAAGGTGATATGGTGATACTGTATAATCCACAACGAAAAAAAGGACTTTCTCCAAAACTGCAAACAAACTGGGAAGGCCCGTATAAAGTTATCAAAAGAATCAACGATGTGGTGTATAGAATCCAAAAATGCGGTAATGGGCGAAATAAAATGAAAGTTGTTCATCTGGAGCGGTTAGCGTCATATAGAAATTAATGATTGCATGTTCGGGACGAACATGTCTAAGTGGAGGGTAGTGTGACGTTTTAAATAAAACACTTTTATTATTTATACTTCGTTAAATTGTTTCACATAAACTTAGATTATTTTGACAAGAAAATTTGTATAAAAGGAACTTTGTCCTAGATAATTTTTGTTAGTTTTCAATTAGTTATTAAACAGTCAAAACCTTTCTAACATTTTTTAATAAACTCAATAGCTTTAATTGAAATTCGAATTGCCTTTAATTTCTGATCGCAATCCAGAGATACGAACGAGCAAAAACGTAACAATATTTTGCAGTAGGTAGGATATCTCGCAAAATTGAATTGCATTGCAACAAATACATTTTTTTAATCAAAATCTCGCAAATTTAAATCTCGCGCGAGATTTTAATTTGCGAGATTTTGATTAAAAAAATTTATTTGTTGCAATGCAATTCAATTTTGCGAGATTTTGATATGCGAGATTTTAGTTTGCGGGATTTCGTTATTGCGAGATTATGAAAAGCGGGATTTTGTAATTGCGGGATTATGAAAAGCGAGATTTTGTAATTGTGAGATTTCGTTGTGCGAGATTTCGAATGCGAGATTTTGATTTGCGAGATTTCGTAGCCAACCCCGAAAAATGTTGGTGAAGGAAAGCGAGGGCATATCCATATCTTCGAAAAAATACAATTAGCTCAATAGTCAATGGACCTAAGATTTCAAGGTCTTGTAAAATTAATGTGTGCTAGAAAATCTTCATCAAAATAAAGCTTATAGTTTAAAGAGAAACTATAGTACAACTTTTTTGTATAAGGAAATATTTAGGAGTCCTTGGCCATTTTGAATTTCGCTAAGGGGTCCGCAATCTGAGTTCGGAAGCACTGGGCTCAGGCGTGGATCCATGGGGGGAGGGTACTGGGTGCAACTGCCCCCCATGTGCAAGAACGAACGAATTATAAAATATGAAGCCAAAATAGGACTTCACATTTCCATTTTCCTGATTTTCTATTTCACGACATTATTTATTACTTTTTGATGAAACAACTGATGCATCTCACCTCTCCCAGCTGAGCTTTACCTTAATGGCTAAAATACGCGTGCAGCTTTTTTCATACAGCGAAAGTGAGCTGCACAATGTCTACATTTCTAAATTTGCTGTGCAGCCTGCAGCGTTGCAATGAGTGGGTGTTCGTCAGCCGCTCACATGGTTTAGTGAAGAAATAGCCTTCAAATTGACCGAAAGCTTATAACTTCGATTTTAAATGTCCGATCTTCAAAGTTAAGGTCTTTAATGAAAAGATAATACATATATCAGGCTATACTACTGGATAACATTTTTTGAGAATATGCAAATTATTTCATACCAAAGAGCAGATTGAGTCCCAAAATCGATTTGATTTTCACTTTTGAAAATGCAATTGTGAATGAAAAATATCACAATTTTGAAAAATTATGTTTTAAAAAGTCATAGCCCCAATCCTCCTCTAAAAATTTATTAGTGATTTTTTATAGTTAAATGTAATGGGAGATGCAGCAGGGGTAATTATATACATTTTTTACCTTGAAATTGATTAAAAATAACAAAATCTTTAAAATACATCGATTTCATCAACTTAAAAAAATTTAACTTTGCTTCAAATGCTCGGATCTGGAAGATGAAGAGATTCAAATAAAGTTAAAATAATAAACTTCATTTGTGTATACACATTATTAAGAAATACTAAAAGATTTCATACTAAAAGAGTGTAGAATGCCCTTTTTATGCGTGCGTTTCCATTTAAGAGAGTACTTTCACTAGAAAACTCTCGATGGTGACTCTCGAATATCTATCTTCCCCTCTGGTGAGCTATTTCCACTTGCGAGTTTTACTCTCACCTTACACCTTTACAGCGCTATTAATAAAAAACGCTTATTCTAACTTTACTTCACGATCTTCGGAATAAGAGTTAAGCCACAGGTTAAAATTTCTCATTAAAAAAAAATGTATGTTCGTGGAATAGTAAATAGCTGAAATTTTGTTTTGTTAGTAACATTTTGCACTTAGTCCATGGAATAAGGCTAACCTTTCGCTATTCCGCGTTTATTAATTTGGCTGTTAATGTTTTCCGAGTGCGGGGCTGTACCACAGCGATGGGGGCAGACGTGTTGCACATCTGTTTTAGCCATAAGATACGTTTCTGATGGTAGTATTCGTGAAGATTTGGTCACTTTCACAGATGCGTTTTTGGAACTTCCGTGTTGCGTTTTATTAAACTGGTGAAGAGTAAGAGTCCGATAAAGAACATAGCAGAGAAAATAGGAAACGACTACAGCTGTCAATACCGAGGAAAAGCTGGAGGGAACTTTAACAACTAGGATAGTAGCTTTTGGCCGTTTTCGAAAACGGAAAGTCAACGTCTGTTCCATTATCAGTTGATCGTCATTTTTTGACACGAATATTGCTATGATGATAAGCAAGCATTTTGTTTGCACAAAATCAACATCATTCATTTTTCCTGCAAACGCATTTGACGCTTATGAATACGTTTTCTGGCTTCTAAATATTTTTTATCACAAACTCGATTTTTTTTACTGCAGAATTGAACCGCAGATGATGTTGTCCAATATGTGACTCAAACTGCATTATGGAACACAATGCAGTAAAACTTGTATTAACCTTTCCGAACAGAATACTTTTGCAGTTTTCGTTTGAGAACATTCTGCAAAAGTATCTTTGACGAAGATGACGTTTTCGAAACGGTCTTCTACTAGCGGGGCCATTGGCCAAATTATCTTGTCTCAGCTAAAGAAGAGACTAAAACTTTCACTCGAACGTAATGTGCGGAAATAGGAACATACTACTGTGCTATTATGCTTTGTGAAATTCCAGGTGGTGTTACGCAGATCCAGAGGAAATTCAATATCTTGTGAACCCCATGGTTTGGAGCTCAACGGCCATATAATGAAATCATGTGCTCACAATAATCACTTCAACGATATATGACACATTCTTATTGAGAAATGGACCATTTCCATTCTCCTTTACAATGTATGATTATATCTTCAATGAAAGGCCTACAATTAACTGAAGATTTCTCAGAGAAGAAAAGAGGTATCGGGAAAATTTAATCTGATTTTAAAAGAAGAAAATTTCATTCAAAATTTTGTTGAAACTTTACCTCACGATACAATAAAACACTGAAAACAGCAAAAAAAAAACGGTTTTCTTGAATTTATAACGGGAATATCTCAAAAACGTGGCCCGATAGAATTTTTCTGACTTCAGATTCGAATTCAACACACCAAAAACCTACGGAAAAGTATATTTTGGTTTCTGTAAAAAAAAAATTTGTTGATCAGTGTTAATTTTTTTCTATAAAATGAATTATTAAAAAAAAAAACGTTAAACTTAAACATTGGATTTTTTTGGTTTTTTCCTCAAAATTAAAAGTTTGTCCGCTGGGGTGTTCATCAAGAAATGTTTGTTTGGCTTTTTGGATCAACACCTGTGAGAGTGTCCGTTAACGAATGGGGTTCAATCAAATGTTACGCAAACGATTTAACAACTAAAAATGCTACCCTTTTGGTCTTGGTTGTAAATTGACGCCACGCAAATGACTTGACTTTTTGTGTCTTTGGCTCTCGGTTAAAGACTTATTTGGTGCAATTTCGCTTAGGTCGTTATCTATTATGCTTCGCTGCAACAGCTTTACGTCTCTAATAATTTAATCGGGTTTATAAGCAGCAATTGTTTGCAATTTTTCATATAAGTTCGTAGGGCTGGAAATCACTGGATGAGATCCACTTGGATGACTGTGTGTAAATCTTTTGAAATTTAAAAACACAATTTAAAAACGAAAACTTATGAATTTAATTAAACTTTTCAAATTAAAAAAAAGTTAAATAAATAAATAAAATTAACGCGAAGATTTTTCGAGGCTTTGCAGGGCCCCTCGAAGCGCGGGGCCGTGTTCGGTGGCACACACGCACACGCCTTCCGCCACCTCTGATTCCAAGTACCCGCTGTTCGAAAAACTATGGCAGTTACATATGAGAGAGGTAATATTGCTTTCTTCAAATTTCAAGCTCATCCCCTAACATTTCTTTGTGGACCAGGTGTGTAGAGCAGGTATGAAGTATAATGCAATTTTCTGTAGAGCTCATCAAGATTGTGGGAACTCACAAAAATTGCACCCCTAAACGAAGTCCTGGATCGGCAGCCGACTGTGCTAGAGTATGTTTTGGTCACTCCACCGACATGATTTTATTTTGTTTATGGCCAGACAAAACGGTACCAAACGGGCAACATTTTTTAGTCGTTAAAGATATATTAAATGGTTATTGATGGTATAGACACTTGGAATACGAGTTCAAATTTGTTTGATTCTCGATTTTATGAAAAACGGTGCAATTCTATACTGATTTTTTTTAGCACGACTTCTAGACACACAAGAAATCAAATTGATGTTTTTCAACACTTCAATATAATCCTTAACAGTCATCATAAGACATACGACCAAGTAGGTTTATGTATTGGTAAATTTGACCAATTTTTGCATTTTATTTACTAAAGGTGAATAGGCAGGTATGTTTGATATTTGTTACTACGTCTTTGCTTAATTTTCTTGTTGGTGAAACTGTTCATTTCATTCTCTTCTTTTAAATATTGTATGTACACAGTTTTGGCACACGGAATTTTATGATTCATTCAAAATTAGATTTTTTGAAAGAATTCCAAGGAACACATAACCCAAGCCTTTGCTGTGTTTACAATTTTATCTACCACTTATTATTGTTTATGAGTAAATAACCGAGCATTTGGTGCTATCAGGTAATATCATACAAATTTAATTTTCATACAGGAGGTTATATTAAGTATGATATGCTCTATTATACTTAATATAACCGCCAAAAACTAAATTCAAAATTTTAATCAAATATATAAATAAGATACATTTGGTAGCACGACAACTTGCAGAGAACAAGGGCCTAACCTATAGCTTAGTGAGTAATAACTCTCAACTATTTCTATATGCGTGTAGGCGTCATGATTCAGGAGTGGAGGTGACGTGTAATTTTGTACTGAGCCAGGACGGTTAGCCAAAATGAGAAACACTTTTTCATGAAGTGATCCTTTTAGAGGACTAATGATGCTTCCTTGCAAGAGGCACTTACCCTGAAGAAATATTTTTGTTTTTAGGTGGTTAATGCTGGGAATTGATCACTAGATCTCGAATAACGAAATCTCGCAAATTAAAAATCTTGTTCTTCGTGATCTCTCGACTCTCGCTTTTAAAAATCTCGCATTCCCATCACAAGTCCAAAAATCCCGCAAATTTCAAAGAAAATCTCGCAATTTAAAATCTCGCAAATCAAAATCTCCCAAATTCAAATCTCACAGCAACGAATCGCACACGGCTTTTACAAAAGATTTTTTTTTTTTAATGCACCCAAGAGAATTTTTCAGTTTTTTCTTTCCAAGTGATAACTTATAAGTGCTGCCCTTGTTTTTTAACAATTTTGTTTCGCTTTGATTATCTTTTTTTAAGAAATTGCTCCTATTCCCTAAATATGAGGAGATAGACCCCCTTTTAAAGATACAAAATACTTGCATTGTACGGTAGTGCCCATGCGATTTTCGACCCACCTCTAACTTTTGTACCAATAAAGTCAGAAACTTCAAATTCGCAGTATTTGCTGAGCTGATCAAACACAGGTGGCTCACCAAGCTTTAAAATTCCCGAGATATATGACTTCAAAAATCGGAAAAACCTAAACTGGATGACTGACTGACTCACTCACTGACATATCATCAAAATTATGGAGCACTTCCCGACACCGCAGAAACTTGAAATTTTGCATAACGGTATGCTTTTGGGTACATAAAAAGGAAAAATCAAAAATTTGCAATTTTCTATTCAGGGGGCGTGGCATCCACCCACTATCTCAAAAATTCATATAAAGGGTAATTCCATGAAAAAGTGGACATGAAGATAGAAAAATGGAAAATTTATCTTGCCCCCTGTCTATTGTTCGCTAGTTTTAAAATTAGAAATAAAAAATATCCTACAAAGTAACAAGCATACGGCTGAAAATAAAATAAAATTATAAAAGGCTTAGCCCTAAATTTTTAAATTAAAAACGTGAAATAACGTGAGTTACCGACTTTTTGTAACGTGAGTTACCATGTACTTTATTAAATTTGTATAAAATATTTTCAATAATTTAAAATTTGTGTACATATATATTTAGGCTGATAAATTCTTTTATCTAATTCACCAAATCAGTTAAGCTTTATTGGTTTGTTTAATTTTTAGAAAATATTCACAGTACTGCTACAAAACCCGTGTCCGAATAGGGTAACGTGAGTTACCAACATGTTTTAGTATTTTTTTCTAAGAAAGAATATATTTTTCGCAAACATTTTATTTTTTCCTAACAGTCGAAATCATTACCATGTATAGATTTTATATTTTGTTTTATTTATATTTATATAAGTATGGAAATTTTAATGAAAGAGAACGTGAAACTCTCCCAAATGTAACATGAGTTACCGTGGAATTGCCCTAAACGATATGGAGCACTCCCGATTGCTGTAGAGCAATGAAAAATCGTTGATCGGTAGGGCTTGAAGTACTTAGAAAGAAAAAAATCGAAAAATTTGGAATTTTCCGTTCAGGGGGCGTGGCATTCACCCACTTTCTCAAAATTTCTTAAAAAATTTATGGAGCACTTCCGATTGTTGTAGAAAGATGAAAATTGGGAGAGCGGTCGGGTTTGGCGTGAATAAAAAGATAAAAATCAAAAATTAAAAAATTTTAGCTCAATGGGCGTGGCATCTACCTACTTTTTAAAAATTATTATCAATTATATAATGCACTTCCGATTATTATAGAACGAAGAAAATTGGTAGTACGGTATAACTTGAACAGCATACAAAGAGAATATTAAAAAAATTAAAATTTTCCATTTTGGGAGGCGTGGCATCCGCCCACTTTCTCAGAAATCCCATTATATATGTATATGGAGCACTTTCAGTTGTCGTAGAATTATGAAACTTTGTAGTGCGGTAGGGCTTGATTTCCATCTTTGCAAAAAGTTGTGAAATCACAACAAAAATATAAATGTTAAAAAAAGAGCTAAGTTCTTATGTAGAAGAATCCTGTGCGTAAAAAGTCAGCCAAAAAAAGTAATGAGATCTAAAGTATTTGCCAAGTTTTAAGTTCATCAAGTTTAAATTTTAATATCAAATATCTTAAGTAGAGTAATATCGAAACTCCAAATTATGACAGAAATTTCCCATTTAATGATTACTGATAAAAATTGGGTGAGCTCATTGGTCAAGTTTTCATACTTTTTAAATGTGTGATAAAGAAAGTAATTAAGAGGAAACTTGCCAAGTAAATTCACCAAATTTTAATCAGTAATCATTAAATACCAAATTTCTGTCATAATTTGGAGTTGTTTCGATATTACTCTACTTTAGATATTTAATATTAAACTTAATGAACTTAGAACTTGTCACATACCTTAGATCTCATTACTTTTTTTGACTGACTTTTTTCGCACGGGTTTCTTGTACATAAGAACTAGGCTCCCTTTTTAACATGTATGTTTTTGTTGTGATAACTTTTCATCTGAAAGAGATCTCACAAATATTTGTAGACAAAAGTTCTATAAAATGTTTTTACCTTCAAAGTCAAACAAAAAATATTGCTCTACGTTCAATAGGAACCGAGAAAATCACATTTAGGTCTATTAAAGCTTTTTTTCAAAATGGCGGGCAACTCATATACTTTATTTTGTTCGAACTTTTTGAATTTAAACTCTCCAAGAGGAACTCTTTACGAAATAAAAAAAAAAAAAAATCGACGCAGTATTTTTTTGTAGATATAAAATGTTTACTTTGCTGGACTAGTATACCATCTGAAAAATCTCCAGATCGTGATAAAAGGTCAACTATTTTCATTAATTGGCCAGTCATAGATTTTTTTTTCAATGAATTCAAAGAAAAATTCAAGGTCATAGCGAATTTTGGCACCTCATTTATAGGAAATTTCTTTTTTAACAAATTAAGTTCTATCATAACTGAAATGACTGAAAGCAAAAATATTCGCGTATTTACTTAGGTTATTTGTTTTATTTTTTTTTTCAATACTTTGGCTAAGAACAAGTTTGTGTGTCTAAGTATGGTGTTCGTGTTTATAACTCAAAAAAACATACTAAGCATAGGTACTACTACTACCTACTAATTTATGTAAACTCCACATACAAATATAACGGGTGATTTTTTAGCTGGTTTGGTTTTGGCAACACTGGTTTTGACAGCTGACGTGTGTTTAGTACCTTGTGTCACTGTCAAACAGCTTCAGTTTGGTTTGCAATTTAACCATGGATCGTCTTACAAATGAACAACGCTTGCAAATTATTGAATTTTACTATCAAAATTCGAGGCCGAGGATCCGCTTTTTTATCGAAAAATTGTGTTCAGCGATGAGGCTCATTTTTGGTTGAATGGGTACGTAAATAAGCATAATTGCCGCATTTGGAGTGAAGATCAGCCAGAAGCATTGCAACAGCTACCAATGCATCCCGAAAAAGCCACTGTTTGGTGCGGTTTATGGGCCGGCGGCATTATTGGGCCATATTTCTTCAAAGATGATGCGAATCGCAGCGTTACTGTCAATGGTGAACGCTACCGAGCGATGATAACAAACTTTTTTTTGCCCGAAATGGAAGTTCTTGACTTGCATGATATGTGGTTTCAACAAGACGGTGCCACATGCCACACAGCACGCGAAACAATGGCGCAATTGCGAGGCGAGTTTGGTGAACAGTTAATTTCACGTTTTGGGCCGGTCAATTGGCCGCCTAGATCGTGCGATTTGACACCATTAGATTATTTTTTGTGAGGGTATGTCAAGGCTAATGTCTATAGGGACAAGCCCGCTTCAATTGACGCACTGGAAGCCAACATCCATGCATTCATTCGTGAGATACCGGCCGATATGTGTGAAAGAGTATGCCAAAATTGGACTCAGCGGATGGGCTACCTGAGACGCAGCCGCGGTCAACATTTGCATGAAATTATCTTTAAACATTAAATTGCAAGGTTCAAACTATCGATTCAAATAAATATTTCATTCATTTTTTCGAATTTTTTGTGTTTTTTTTTTTAAAAAAGTTCTAAACCTCTTAAAAAATCACCCTTTATATTCGATAAGCGCGTTTGTTTTGATGGCATAGTGCATCGTTAGAATTATTATGAATTACATTTAACTTGAACTGAAATCATATTCTTTTATCTTAAATCAAAACTTAGTCAAATTCTTTATTTAGATTTATATGCCGTCATTATTTTGTTGTTATAACTTTCCACTGATAAGTGTATGGTGGGACGCAAGATTAATTAATGAGTGAGAGGCGCTTATGCGGATATGGTGGATATATTTGATGTTGACCACATCGTTTATATTGTTCGTTTTTTTTTTAGTTTTCGTCTAGGTATAAGAACAAATTTGTACATTTTATTTTAATAATAAAGTTCCTTGACTCTAAGGATAAGCAAATTATTAAAATTTATACCAACTCCACAGTAGTTATTGTTAGTAACTTAACATAATAGTATAATTTATTGATCTCTATTTTCAGGTTCGGGTATAATAACTTACCTAATAGTTTTGATACAAAAATTGAAATACTTTTGAGTAGAGAAAGCTTTTGCATTAGTATGGAAACAAGATAATAATTTTAACTGTTTTCCTTTAATTTATATAATATTTACGTATTTTTTTGTGTTGATCGTGTTATTTACATTTATAAACTCAAATTTGTATTCATTTTAAATAATTTATTGTATAGCAAACATTTTGATTGGATTTTTGTTTACTTTTAAATAACCTTGAGACTATTTCAATAAAAAGCTTACTTACTACGATAAATATAAAATGATCACATCGGAAGAATATTGGCAAGACATCAAAAGCCTAACCGGCTTTTGATTCAATTCACGATTTATTGACATCTTCGATTTATTGTTGGAGAAAGATGAATGATATTTGTTAACACTTGGGATACACATAGAATTGAAATTTAGCTATTATGTTATTATTTATCGTTATTTTAAATAGAACTTAGAAATTCGTATATTATACATAATGTACATACATGGGTGTCAATGTTTTTTTTATTATTTGCAAAATATATTCATTCATAAAGCAATGGGAATGTTCAAAACCAAAGACAGCAGTAAAAAACATTAAGAGTGGTTTTTGTTTGCGTTATCGTAAGGGAGATAAGTATAAGGATTCTAAGAACCAATTTGCGAGAGCTTATTCAGAAAAATTCGCATCGACAAAAGTCTATCAGAAACTAAAAGGTCTATTTGCATTTTAGTTATAACTTTGAATATTTGTTGCAAATGTTTTTTTTTTTACAACTTTGGTCATACAAAATTATTCTGTGTCATTGATATTATTTGTTGAATTTATTCTATAAATAATATACCAGGGGCCTATTTCATAAAACTACAAGGCAAATAATTATTTGTGAATTATAGTTTGAGAGGCGACAGTAAGATTTCCTTTCTTATTGCTGCTTCTAACAACCAGGATGCCAGCCGACAGCTTCATTCCAAACATTTACTAAAGCAATGGTGGGATAAGATTTTATGGTTGCTAAGGTTAGAAAATGCACTTTTTAGGTTGCATTTTTGACTAAGTTTACCTTTTTACATAAGAAACTTCTATAAAATGGATATCAAATGAAAGCTACGACTGTCTTCTATTCTTTCCTGATGGTCGGACAGACTTTTGTAGGTTGTTGCTACGAGTCTGATCTCCTCCCAGACGATAATTCACAATTAATTAGTAGTTTGTAGTTTTATGAAATAGGCCCCAGTCGTAAGTTGAGCTCATTCAAAAACTATTGAACCGATTTTTACTATTTTCACAATTTTGACAATTTTGACAAAAATATTTGCACGTTGATTAAAGTTAATCCAACACATATCACTGTCCCACTTTGATCCAAATTGTGGGAGCTACATTTAAATATGTAGTTCAATCAACTGACTCCATTTTTGAGGAAGAAGAAAGAGCTTGCTAAAAAAAATTGTTTGCAAAATACTCGAAATCTATGTAATTATTATCTGTGGTACTTGGCTTTAAAATAAAAATGAGCAATTTTCTTGATAAAAATCATTTTCCCTAAGGTTTCAAATGGCGGGCGCCCAACGCAAATTGGCTGCAATCCCGGAAAGTATATAATTTAACCTCTTTATGATCCCTCAACAATTAGAGGAACAAAAAAACCCTTTTCTATATTTATTTCAAATAAACATTTCAGTTAGGCAAAGATGATAAGAATAACTTGTGGTTCCTATGTACATATGTACAGTCGCATAGAAGTTAGTAAAAAAATAAATTAAATTTGGTGGCGCAACAGCTCGTGAAGAACCAAGGCCTAGTGACTTACAACTCTCAACCATTCCTGTGTGTGTGTTGTTGGCAGGAATGGAGAGGACCTACAATTTTATGCCGAGTCCGAGTGGCAGTTGCTGGGAATCGAGCCCAGACTTTCGACATGGCAGTCCAATGCACTTACCATTATGCCACGAGGTACTACCACGTTAACATAAAGCTATTTATTGATAACTGTATGATAAGGAACAACTATAAGATTCACACGCCCCGCACACTGCATTTGAATGCTCTTTAAAGAATTAGTTTTATGACCTTCTGGACAGAACTTATGGAGCCTATCCCAGAGTACGATGTAAAAAATTTTCTCGGGGACCTCAATGCTCAAATTGGAAAGGAAAACACCTTCGGGGCGGCGGATTAGTTGGTAGACTCAGCCTCCACGAAAAGACAAATGATAACGGCCTCCAACTAATAGACTTTCCAGAAGCTCGTAATACGGTGATAAGTAGTACTAGGTTTCCACGGCTACGAATCCACAAAGCTAAATCGCTAATCGAAGGACGGAAAACGTGCCTCTAACATGTTAGACGTGCGTACTTTTCGAGGATCAAACGTCGACTCTGACCATTTCTTTGTTGCGACAAGGTTTAGAGCTGGACTGTCAAATGAAAAGAAACTATGAACCATCCTACAGAAGAAATTTGGCATTGGTCGCCTTAGCATACCTGAAGTCGACAGAGCCTACAGTGAGCATCTGAGAGAGAAACTCTCCACTGTGCATTCGCCAGCCACAGATACCAGCAACAAGTGGTCCCAGTATCGCGATACCATCAAAGAAGCAGCCGAAACCACAATAGGCTTTCAACCACCCCGAAAACGCGTGGCATGAAGATGAATGTGTTCACTTGAAAAAGGTTACAGAAGATTCGAAGGTAACCTAGTCACCGAAGCACAGGGAATGGCAGATGTATTCAAGCAGCAATTCCAACACCTGATGGTATGTACATCAGCGGAACTCTTCAAGCACGGAGGAGATTTGTTTAAAGAGTCTATGCATCAACTCATCAACCAAGTTTGGAAAGAAGCATGCATTGCATGACTTGTCCATATCATTTCCATATGTCCCATCTACAAAAAAGCGATACTATTTCATACAAGAACTATTGAGACATATCCTTGATAAACGTCAAATTTTCACTTCTAGGCAAATCCTGAAGAAATACCGGTCGCGACTCACCATCTATTCTTCGATTTCAAAGCCGCATATTTTCACCATATCGCCAGGAGCTCTATATGGCGATGGCTGAACTTGGGATCCGCGGAAAACTTATCCAGTTGTGTCGCTTGACTATGGAAAATACGCGATGCAACTAGGGAAAAGCTCTTCCGAACTATTCCAAACATGCACAGAGTCTCGGCAAGGAGACTCACTACTATGTGATTTTTTCAATCTCGTTCTATAGCAAATAGTGCGCAGGGTAGGCGTCACTTTTTTCAACAGATCTGTCCAATGGCTATAAAGCCCTTATACTGTCAGTCCTGCTTTATGGCGCCGATTGTTGGGCGATAAACAAAAAGGGAGAGCCGATACTGTACCTACGTTCTGTAACTCTCGCATAGATAAAATCAGTCGAGAAACGTTGAAAAATGGAACAAAACTCATGCATTTGGTTTCAATTTTCATCGTTTCTCGACCAGTTTTTTCGAGGCGAGAGTTACAGAACGAACGCATTGGGCTCCTTTGAAAGAAAAATTCTTCTACGGATATTTCGTCCTGTGTGCGAGGAGGGCGAATGGAGGAGAAGATACAATCGCGAAGTCTATGAGCTGTATCAAGATGTGGATGTTGTCCAGAAAATCAAAACACGTCAACTACATGGGCTCGACCAAGAGAGTCTTTGAATAACAGCCCCCAGGTTCGAGAGAACGAAGACGATCAAACAGACATTTCGAATGCCATAGAGCTTGGTTCTAGATAACAAGAAGCAGCGTTTTCGCTTCCTTAGAGGATAAAAGACTGCCCCGTCTCAGAGGCTGTGACTCTTCATCAACAAAAGTTGATGTTCCCTGATCTTCCCCAGTCCGACTTATGCTACATTTCCACCTAACGCTAATCTGAGATTTAATAAGATTTACCTCAAATCTTCTTTAAATCTTGAAGACTTAGGTGCCAGTTATAGCTATCATTGAAACTCATCATTGAAAACTTTAATGATTGATTTTGAGATGTTTAGAAAGCAAAATCATTCATTATTTTGATGAACAAATAAAGCTTAAGACTTAATTAATATTTCTAGCCAAACAAAATATTTTAAATAGGCCCAACTTTCCACAAAAAAAGACTTTTCTTATTTCAATGATTGAAATACCTTACCAATGGTCATTGAAAAATTAAAAGTCAATTTTTGTGAAAAGTTGGGCCTATTTGAATTATTTTTTTTGGCTAAAAATATTTACTACGTCTTAAGCTTTATTTGGCCATCAAAATAATAACTAGTTTTACTTCTTAAGCGTCTCAAAATCAATCATTAAAATTTTCAATGACGAGTTTCAATGATAGCTATAACTGGCGCCTTACCATACAAATATATTTCATTAATCTTGGAGATTAGAAATTAATCTTATTAAATCTTCCTAGGACAAATAGTTTTACAAATCGAACTAAGCTATTTTAACATGGTGCTGAACGATTTATTCGAGACTCAATTCAGTTCTTCATTGTTTGACACGAATAAAACATTCTGTCTCTTTCCCACTTCATAAGAAAAATTGAAGCGCTATTTGCATTTTTGAAAGTGTTGTCAGATTTAATCTTTTTTAAATCTTTTTGTGCGGTGGAAACACCAAAAAGATTTATTTAATCTAAACTGAGGTAAACCTTAGGTGGAAACATAGCATTAAAGTACATATGTTACATTTAATTATTAAACCTAAACAAATTAGCTGCTTAATACCTTCAAAAACACAGAGTTTATGTCTTAAGACTCCAGAAAATATCAAAATTCTTGAATAATGTTTTATTTTTTAAAGGATTTCAAATCCTTCCACTAATTTTAGAGAGCTCTTTATTAATATGTTAATTGTGGAGGTAAATCTTTGCTTTATAGTACCATTTTTAATCCACCTTCTAAAAAAATTTGTTTAGGGGCCATACAATTATTATGTCTAAAAATGTCATTCAAATCGGTTGGCTGCTTCAGATTTTATAGATTTAAGACCACCTCTCCACAAAACTTGAACCACTGTGCGGCGTACGTCTACTCATAAAATATGTTGTTAAGCTCATTTCAAAATGGAATTCATAACTAGATTTTTTTAACTGGAAAAAAAGCCTCTAAATAACGCAAAACTTCATATTTAAAATCTCTTAAAAAACACTTCTTTCGGAAAGAATTGTTAACCACAATTCTTTCGAAATCTTCTCATTCGAAAATAAAATGATTTGTTTTATAATAAAAGTCAGAAACAAATCACACTATGTTTACAATAAAAACAAACAAATTAAATCTCTTATATTTACCCTCTCTTTGGGCAAACAATAATAATAAAAAATTTAATTGCTTAACATTTCCCATTCTCTCACCGCCAGCCATTGCATTTCCCATTTCCAACCACTGTTCACCGTTTTGAAAACACCAAAATTCGTTTGTGGTTAGACACAAAAAGAGATTTTGAGCTAATGCTCTGCAGTCCACACACTGCTTCCTTAATGTAAACAAATTCAAAAATTGACTCTCTTAAATACAAACTTATACAATTTACTCAAAATACGAATTGATTTTTACAAACCAATGAAAATTATTAAAACAAAAAAAATAATTTCCTCTGTTTTCCCAACAAAAATAAAATATCGAAAAACAAAAATTATGAAGTACGTGCATTGGAAAATATGTAAAGAAAAAATCGTTCAAGTTTTCCACACATGTTTTGTCCCGGTGTGTGGTGTGTTGGTACTCAAGTTTTCAAAATTTAAGTTTTTTTTTCAATTTTATTTTTAGAAGGTATAAATTAGCCGCGAATTGAATATACTTAAATATTTTTTTTTTTCTTTTATTTTCATTTCTATCTCGTGGTTTGTACATTATGACACATACAATATTCCATGCGTTTTTGACTCATCGCCTTTTTACCTTTGTCATTTAAGTATTTTTTTTTTTCCTTCAGACTTTCTAGAAATTGTGTATTTTCGAAATATTTCGAAATGTTGTTGTATGTGGAGGAACACTTGACACATATAATTTAAGGTATTTCAGTAAACTTAAATGTATATGTATTTTTAAATTACAAAAACACTTCCCGTAATGAACATGCAAAGTCGCTATTCAAAAACGATTTTTGAAAACATCACTTCTTTTAATAAATTTCTTTTTTTTCGACTAACTCATATTCAAAATTTACACTTAAGCACAAACAGATATAATAATCGAATCGATTAGAAAATGTATAAATACTTAAAAGTATTTTTTGTTTTGCGTCTCGAAAACCGTTCTAGACCGTTCACGAAATTGCTACAAACGCAACTGAAGAAAATTGAAATCTCGAATATATCCAAAAGATACATGACGGGGAAATATCTTTTAAAAACCAATTTGGCGGCGAAAAAGCCTCTTCTTAGCCAAACAAAATTATTGCAGTAATACAGCACGCTCTCCACAAATAATGGTGAGTATGTCTGACAGAAGACTCAAGTTCGACAAGAAAAGGCGCATAATATTGCTCCATAGGATTTGTTGATTTGTTGTTGTTTTAATTTATCTTTTCATGATCTCCGAACGAATGTGTGAGAGAATATTAAAATTTCTAATGCTACACAGCATAATTATTGTTGCTGACCCGGCGAGGAAACTTTCCTTCTAGGAATGCATTTCGGAGTGTGTGGTAAAGGG
This sequence comes from Dasysyrphus tricinctus, assembly GCA_963921185.1. Taxonomy (NCBI): domain Eukaryota; kingdom Metazoa; phylum Arthropoda; class Insecta; order Diptera; family Syrphidae; genus Dasysyrphus; species Dasysyrphus tricinctus. The sequence goes on from OY992530.1 coordinate 113,321,734, forward strand.
GAAGTGTTTTATTACCATGAAATGTTACAGATACAACAAGTCATATAGCAAGTGTCCTCGAATTGGAGTTGACATATTACTAAATGGCATAACCTGTACGTACAATCCACTGGGGCAAGATCAACTCCATGTTGGAAAGTTTATGGCGAGACGGTTAATATGGGAATATGCTTTGACATGAGGTTTCATTCCTATTTTGGAGAGACCAGTAGCAACAGGTAGTAATTTGGTAGAGTCGTTTAAATAGAGGTAAGATATACCTGTAGAAACCCTGATTTGTTGAAATGTTCACTAGAATCGACATGAACTTGAAAAAACTTGTATGTAGTAAGTATTGCATTATTATTGAATACTGAACAGTTAAGAATAATTCAAAGTGGTTTATTACTGCTAGATAGTATAGTTTTGCAATCAAAGGATTCATTTGACAATGGGAATTACATAGAGTATGCACCACAATTTTTTTAATTATTTGGCTATAACTTTTAACTTTAACATTGTATTTTCTGTTTGACGCCATAGCGTGCTATCTAACAACATACATAGGTCTAGTTTTTGGTGAACATTTTTACCAGTTTTGCTCACTCTCCTTTAAAAAAGCAAATCTGCAATATGTTTCCAAAAATCAAAATGTATGAAATTGCTTTAATATTCTTTATTAAAAATGATTTTAAGATATCATCTTTCTAAATCTAATAGAAACTTAACAGTTTTGAAACTTAACAGTTTTGACAACTTGAAAATTGAAAATTGCCAACCACAACCAATTTTTTGGTCAATGGCTCAAAAGCTTATTGAAATGATTGGACAGTTCAGAAAAATGGGATCTAAAGGGCCAGTTATAGCGATCAGGAAAACGCATCAGGAAAAAAATTTCAAATAGATTATTTACTATGTTTTCAACGGATTTGAAAGAAAAATGCTACACAAATGAAAAAATACAACAACAAAAATTGTGTGCAAATAAAATTCTCGGTTGAACAATTATTTTTTCTAAAAAAATGTATTTTAACAACTTTCCTGATTCACCCTACCTCTTTCACATGAAGTTCTTGGAGGTAAGGTACGATGTTAAAACGAAGGTCCATCAAAATTCAATTTTGTCAGAATTTTTTCTCCTAATTTGTTCGTCTAATTTTCCTGTGTTCCTTTTCTAGAACAAATTATCAAAGCTCTACAACCTTCAATCAATGGAAAAAACTGTGTTATTTTGTAATCATCATCTAATCATCATCAAAATGTTAACAAAAACAAACATTTGTAGTGACTTTTATCCAAAGTTTTACATTGGTGAGATTTACCAAAAAGTATAAAGAACCTCCTAGGATTACAAGGCCCGAATCGAAGCCTGCAAAGATGATCAGGGGGCAGGGGCCCCCCTGCGTAGTAGAATCGCAGTCAGTGCGATTACGAACCGAATTCCGCTGTCATGCAGATTGTACCATTCAACCTGGACGACGTAGGTCAACAATTTCTTTCACAAGATCTCGACGAAGTGAAGATAGCTATATCTAAACTTAAGTCCAATAAAGCTGCTCGAGCTGATGGCCTTGCGGCTGAGCTGTTCAAAGCGACTGGCGATGAAATGGTAAGAAATATGCACCAGCTCATCTGCAAAATATGGTGGGAGGAAAGCATGCCCGATGAATGGAACCTCAGCATTGTTTGTCCGATCCTGAAAAAAGTCGATCCTCTGGACTGCACCATTTACAGAGGCATCAGTCTCCTTAACATCGCTTACAAGATGTTTTCTTCCGTACTTTGGGAATACGCCAAGCCATTCGTCAACAACCTGATATGTTCATATCAGAGTGGCTTTAGGCCAGGAAAGTCCCCCATCGACCAAATATTCGCATTACGGCAGATCTTGGAAAAAACCCAGGAGTTTCAAATCGATACCCGCCACCTTCTCATCGATTTAAGGCCGCGTATGACAACATCTAAAGAGATGAGCTATGTATATGTATATGTATATGTATATGTATATACATAGCTACCAATGTCTTATTTTGGCACGCCTCCAAAACTCGTCCATTTCTGCAGGATGACGATGCAGCATGTACGCTGCTCCATCAAGTTTGGCAAGGACCTCACGGATACCTTTGATATCAGAAAAGGTTTTAGACAAGGCGACGCGTTGTCATGCGACTTTTTCAACATCGTTCTTAAAAGAATGGTGCAAAACTCTCTACCAACACTAGAGGCACAATCTTTCAAATGTCCGTCCAATTACTCACTTACTCCGACGATATTGACATAATCGGCGAACAAAGAGTGATGTCAGTGGTGCTTTCGTGAGTATTCAGGAGGAAGTTAAGAAGATGGGTTTAACGGTAAATGAAGGCCAAGACCAAGTATAAGCTGTCAACAAGAAAGAGTACCCAACACCGACGCACGTCTCGGATAGAACGTCCCTACAGACAACTAACTTACCCGGTCCTGATGTATGTTGCAGAGGCATCGGCACTCTTAACGGTGAATGAGAGCACTTAAGGCGCACGCAAGTGGAGGAGGACCTCAACCAACTTGGCGTGAAGGGCCTTAAGTTACCATACAAAAAAAACGTCCACCTCTCTGCGGTCTTACTTAGTTTTTTTTCGTTCTAGTAGTGATAAAGATACTATATAAATTCCATCGCCAGATTCCACCAGTTTTTAGCATAGTGAACACAACTTTAATCTTTATAATTTAATAAGGAAATATTTTCGATTCTATATAAAAGGTAATCCAAACTAAGCTTTTTAAATCGACAACACTGTAAATTAGATAGCTAACAAAAATAATACACATTCCAAGCGTCATTGTTTGTTGGGCCCAAACGATTCAAAGCCGAGTGGTGCGCATCTGGTCAGGTGGCATAATTGGGCCTTACTTTTTTGAAAATAATGATGGCCGAACAGTAATAGCCAATAGTGAGCGTGATAGCCGCATGATAACCTATAATTCTTGGCACGAAATCAAAATAATTGATGTGGAAGAGACATGTGGTTTCAACAAGACGGTGTAACTTGTCACACATCGTGAACAGCTTCAGATGTTTTGAGTAAAAGCTGCAGGGATTGCATAATTTCAAGTTTCGGTGACGTCAACAGGCCGCCAAGATTATACGATGCCAGTAGTTTAAAGCTACTATATGCAAAGTTGCCCTCTAAAAGTACTTGAGAGTGCTAGGACGCCATATGGCCCTATGCACACCTCCGCGTGGTAGAGGACGGGTAACGCTAACGTGCAGGGGGACCGAATGGATGCCGGGATAAGCAGACAACCCAGCTATGCTGGCCAGGGCACAAACTTGTCCTCGGGATGGTTAAAAGCCCCCTTAAGGCGGATGAATTGCAGGTGGCGGTCAACGGCATGATAGTCTGGTGGCGGAGGAGCTTTTTTTGGTAAAAGGCCAACGGCAGCAGCAGGTAGCATCTGTAACCCATATTGGGCGGCTACAAAAGGCGTCTGTTTTCCCATAGTGGGCGGCCTCGAGCAGTTATGTGTTTGACCATACAAAAGGCGGGTGTGCCTGTCAAATCTGAGCTTATGTATGTTATTAATCATATCTCGGAAAACACCATGGTGGAAGGATATATGCAAATACATGAATTATGACAACAAATGGAAATGAGTCCCCAAGAGGTAATCTTTTTATAGAAAATCCTTCTGTAGCTTCGGCTGCAGTAAACCGCACATCGGATTTGGGGGTGCGGCATCCTTCATGTACGAGCGTCAATCAAGACGCTCGTACATGAATCGTTGACAAATAGAAGAAGTCTTTCAAGAAGCGCAAATGTTACTTTTGGTTACCGCATACGTACGAAAATCGGAGCATGGAACGTTCGATCCTTGTACAGCGATGGTAGATATGCAAAGTTATAGCCTAATCCCCGAAATTCACGAAAAATTCATATAAAACTACTTCGAAGGAATCTACTGCTACAGAGTCCACATGCCTGATATAATTTTTCATAATTAATGAAAAACATTAAATGTTCGATAAAATAAATAAAAACTTACATTATGTTACCTTTTAACTAACTAATAGCTAATTAGCTTTAATCGAATCAACCTTTACTGGAAGTATTTTTTATCTATAAAACGTCAACCGAAAATACTACTTCTCTTTAAAATTTATTTTAAATACATATTTCCAATCTTGCTTTTCTTCTTCGAGAAAGTCGAGTCAGATTTGTTTATTCTAGATAGAAGTTTTTTACCAAAATCGGTTCAGGCCCACTGTGTGACACGCGTCTCATCATTCACCACCCACCAGGGAATATTTTTAACTCAAATATGGCAATTTTCTTCTTTGAATAACAAAATGTACTTTTCGTACACCTAGGCGTATATGCACCATTTTGTTCCTCTTCATTAATTTGTTACTTAACACTAATTAAGTAATGTTTACTCAACAGACTTTAAACTTTTTTAATGTTTGACTAGTTCGAAGTGAATACACCAAACGTCATGATAACTGAGCCAGCTTCAGTTTCAGCACGCTAAATACGTCACTTATCGGAATTAATAAAAATCGTTGAACCTATTTCAAGAAAAATTGAAAAAATAAAAATCTTTCTTTGTGAGAGTAAATATTCTTCAGTCCAAATTTTAAACAAATAAATCATTTGCTCATTTCAGTAAAGGACTGTAGGTTGTTGTAAATAGGGATGTAAAGATGCTTAGATCGACGGTATACCCAAAACTACTTGTTTGATCTTGTCTCTAATCGTCATGTTAGCATTGATTAAACCTCCAGTAATTTCAGATACAAACGCAAAACTCGATTTAAATGGCAAGTAAAAAGTGGAATTATTGTTTGATCTTATTCAATTAATCTTAAAAATTTCTTTTGACCAACTATTTGCATTCGAGTTTTTTGTCATAGTATTATACATACAAAATATATATACAAAAAATTACATATTACATACCTGAATATGTTTTTTTCATTTAGTATGACCATTGAAAACTGAATGACGAATGTTGAAAATTGCATCTAAAAATAACAAAAATAAAAAAACATAATCCATTTGTAGGCCAGACGATACTCATACAGCAAAGGCGCCTTCCACTTGACCAATGTTATGTGTGTCCATTTGATTAATAATCATCTCAGGTTATTGTATTTGGCGCGAAGCTATTACACTGTCGCGCATCGATGAGACGACCGACGACTGAAAAATTAATGAGCACGCACTCCAAGTTTGTTGTTTAAATTTCTTCTTCTTCATCTTCTCTCTCTCTGCATTCATCAAAATATAAATAAATTGATCACATAAAAGGTAAAAAACATTACAATCGAGAATTTCATATGTACTTTCTTGTCTTGAATCTTGATACTAAATTGCAACTAAAAATTTATTAACACATTCTAATTGTATTATATTTCTTTCAACAGTCGTTTTTATGTTTGGAGTGATTATTTTTTTCTTTTTCTCCGGGGTTTCCGTAGCGTGTCACCATCATCGTCGCTATCGTCTGAAGGACTGTTACCTCTTTCTCTATTTTGCTGTTGTCCCCATTCTTTGCGTAACTCACTAAGCATACCAGGTGTAAGTAGGCCTTGGGCTAGCAGACGTTCAGTTAACCTACCCCTCGCACTAGCTGGGATACGCGGTTCTGGGAATTGAGATAAATATTTTACTCAATTTTTCTAGGGGCATTCGTATTTGACTCACCTTTGGTAGAAGTTGATTTTCTAAGTGGATAAGAGGAGGCCTCATTGTCCCCAGCTTGTTGACTGGCTTCGGTATTTTTGAGCAAACGGGTTATTTGAAATACACCCTGTTGGATAATCTCATCGAGCTCTTTTTGGGATTCTCGGACTTGAGCTGCATGTGGGAACATATCTGTAAAACGATAGCTAAAGACGGGTTTTCGTTTTAATAAAAATATCAAAGAACCTAAATTGAGTTTCTTCTTACCTCAACCAGAGATACAGATCCATAACATCAAAGACTGACTCTAGATGAACCAAATCTAAGATTGTTCTTGGTAATCCTAGTGGCCAGCCACAGTGGTGAGCGATAAATTCATATGAGATTGGCTCACTTCTACTATATTGCCTGGCAATCTGTGTATGATTTTTAAAGTTTTAAATTAAAGCAGCACTTTACATTAAACGTATATCTACCTTAAGGAACATAGAGCATACGAATGCCATCTTTTTGTTGATTGGTGCACAACAAAAGACATAACGAGCCCTCAACGGCAAAGGTACATGTTGGATCATTTCAGCTAAGAATTTAAAATCCTCAATATTACACATGAAATACAAGGAGTCATCGACAGTGCAAAGAGTCACAAAGATATCCTTAAATTAAGAAAATTAGTGAACCGTATAATTTATAATTTTAACCTACCATCAAATTACTTAACGTCGAGTTTGGCAAATGATACGCATACAGCTCAATCTGATCAGCAGTTGGATGTAAGCCAGCTTGTTTTAATGGGTCAGGACTCTGCGTTAAAATATTTTGCAGTGTTGGCAAATCTTCTGCTTTGAACGTTGTCACATATCCATGTTCCCATTGAGTCTTGAATCGACCAGCTCGTCCAGCAATTTGCAGTGCTTGTGATACAGAAATTGTATCTATCTCACGCTCTCCCTTCTCATTCATTGTCGGTTTTATAATTGAAAAGAAAATTATCCGACGAATGCTCCTAGGGAAGGAGACAATAATTAAGAAAAGAAAACAAAAGTTCAAGAAGAACAACTTACAAATTCAATCCCATTCCAATAGCATCAGTTGCAACCATAACTTTACAACTATTTTCGGGATCATTAAACTTAGCTGCCTGGGCGAGTTTTGTTCCAGGGGGGAGTCCTCCATAAATCACAGCCACTTCTTTGCCCCTTAAAAATTCTTGATAACAATATTTTTTTCATTGCATAAACCATTGATTCTTACCTTGCTTCAATCTCTCTGGATACAGAGTAGATGTCGTTCTTATTGAAACAAACTATGCAATCTCCTGGCTGGACATTATCTAGTGTAACCAACGCTGAATCTTCGATTGTCAGCTCAGTCAGGCGGTTATAGGTGTGAATTTCAACTGTTTCATGCGTTGTTTCACAAATCTTCTGCAGGAGTTCAAGTGAACCAGCTTCACCACAAACATGCACTTCGTCAGCAATGAGACCGAGAAAGGCCCTAGTCCATGCCCATCCTCGTTGGGGATCTCTTAGCAGTTGAATCTCATCAATAACAGCAACTTCATCTGCGAAAAGGTTAGCAATTATCAGTAAACGAAGATGAAGCTTTTTTCAATTTTAATTCTAAGCAAACGGTTAAAAGAACCAGAGATCCTCATTAGCTCTACGAACAAAAGAGGTTCATATTTCGGACAAGGAAATAGAACACCCCAAAAACTCTAAACAAAAAATTCAAAAATCGTAGTTTCTCTTACAAGGAGTAGTCACAGATGTCATTTCCACGGTGCAGGCTACATGTGCGGCGGGTGTGTTTTCGTTGATGCCAAATTTCCGCTCCTCTCCAGTCACCAGATCACATGCAGTTCCCTAGAATCAATCAATATTTTAAGAAAAAACTATTTTCCACGACTTTCCCGCATTGAACTCACTCTTTCGTTAGATTTGTTGAACACTTCGGTGGCCAGGAGCTTCAACGGACCACAATAGACACCAGATTTGGCTGTGAGAAACCTCTCCATGGCATGATAGGTTTTCCCGGAATTTGTTGGCCCTGCATGGAAGATAATTTTTCTTGTTATCGCCCTGGCACTGGGATACCAGTTGGCAGGGGTTCTTAGATCAGAAATCTTCTTCAAATCATCCATGCAGTCGAGATGGGGGAATATTGTTTTGGCGTGGCGCAGGAAGTATGGAAAGATGTCGTCGATGTGACCAGCTCCATGAAGGATGTCGCTTATTGTGATGTGCAGGTCAACTGGGAGGTTCTCTGCTTCAATGCAGTACCGTCGAAAGGAAGCGAATGCTTGTTGCTGTAAGTAAGCTTAACAAACAAAATATAAATCCACTTTCCATAAAATGTCTCCAATAAGACTTACCATCCAGGCCATTCTCGAGGCATAATTGTTTAATCTCTCGTTTCTGTGTGAATTTATTGAGTGTGTTCAATAAATCTGTTTTGTCCAGCTTCCCGACAAGTTCAGCTCCAACGTTTATTTCATCATCAGTCGGACGGACAAAGACAGGTTTAAATAAGGCAGAAACATTGTTGGGACCTGGCTTTTTCCCACGAGCTTGATGATAGCCGGTGAGATGGATACATTTGGATATATGCGGTTGTCGCGGGAGGAAGACTTTTGAAATAGACAGACGATGTGTTGCGGAACATATTAAACCTATTCCTCGTCTTGAATATAACATTATATCACGAGAATTCAATAAAAATAAAAACACCAAACAGCTTTATTACTCCATATAAATAGAAATTAATTTTTATTTTACATCACATCGATAACGGCGTGTGGTGTGGAGAAATGTCAAAAGTGTCAGAGATGTCACATTCACATTTGAATGAATTTTAGAATGAACGAAAATGAACCAATAGGTCTGATCCTTTACTTTGGGTTTCTGTGATTTTTAGTCCAAACTTATGTGTCAAAAACTTTTTTTTATATGAACTTTGACACAACTTTGGACTAAAATGCGCAGAAATGCACAGAAAATCACAGAAATTCAAAGTAAAGGAACAGACCTAATGTTATGTGCATTACATGCTGGCTCCACCTGCCATGAACGATGCCACGACTATGAACATGTCTAACAAAAATCCAATGGAGCCTGAAAATTCCATGTCTTGTCGACGATATGTCGAAGAAAACCAACTTTTGAACAAGACATGAACGCTGTTCAAAGCTTGCCATGAGATTTGACGTTTCACGTGCGTGTGAGTTTTTTCTGGTTTTCCTTGTATCAAGAGGTAGCTGGACATTAAAAAAAGTCTTTCTACTGTTATTTGGAGTCTAAAGGGCGTGTATTATTGCAAAAGATAGAAGTAGTGGTGAGAGGGAAATGAAACGACATGACATGAATTGCCCAGCGAGAAAAAATCTGCTGATTGTTGATTGGATTGTGGTTGCGATGTTGGGCATCTGTATGCCCTGTGGAGTCGGGGTGTTACATGCTGGCTCCACCTGCCATGAACGATGCCAAGACTATGAACATGTCCAATAAGAATCCAATGGAGCCAGAAAAATCCATGTCTTGTCGACGACATGTCGAAGAAAACCAATTTTTGCACAAGACATGTACGCTGTTCAAAGCTTGCCATGAGATTTGACGTTTCACGTGCATGTGAGTTTTTTTCTGGTTTTCCTTGTATCTAGAGGTAGCTGGACATTAAAAAAAGTCTTTCTACTGTTTTCTGGAGTCTAAAGGGCGTGTATTATTGCAAAAGATCGAAGTAGTGGTGAGAGGGAAATGAAACGACATGACATGAATTGCCCAGCGAGAAAAAATCTGCTGATTGTTGATTGGATTGTGGTTGTGATGTTGGGCATCTGTATGCCCTGTGGAGTCGGGGTGTAACTGTACTTTGATTAGTCGAAAATGTTTGTACACAATCAAAACTGATCGAAACTATTTTTGCCACTTTGAATTTTTGTGATTTCTATAAATTTAATAGCGAGTACTCGCTAGTGAGTTGGGTACATACTGTAATAACTTTCCATATTTGAACTATAACGACTCCGAAATGCAAGCAAACGGACACAATAAAGCTTACGGTCGCAGTGCAAACATACCCTTATTATCAATAATTATAGCAACTCTCAAACGAAGGAAGCGCCATCTGCCGGATTATAGCAGATTTGCCAGCTGTCAAATGAAAGCTTTTGGAAGGGAAATTATTGGGAAATTTCCCCTATGGAAAGCTCTGGAAGCAGAGACGAGAACCTTCCACCACTTTCCAGAGTTTGGAAAACAAGTATAAAAGGCACATGTTTGGACGGCAGCGACACAGTTTGTTTTTAATCGTGAATGAATAAAGTTGGTTGTAATAAAAGTGAAAAGTAAAGTTTGTGAACTAATTCAGTGGTGAATAATAAATCGTTTTGTTTGTAGTAAGAAAAGTAAAGTGTTTTATTTTGCGAAATAAATAAGTGGACGTTTTGAATAAAGTAAATAAGTTTTATTAACGAACCTGAGAAAATATTACATTGGTGTTAGAAGTGGAATAAAACTTAATTTATCTGTGCACTCAGTAAATTTATTGTGTGAAAAGTAAGAAAAAAAAAAAAAAAAAAAAGTAAAAAAAAAAAAAAAAAACAAAAAAAAAAAGACAATGGGTAAATCTTTGAATGATTTAAATGTAGTGGAACTCAAGGCAGAACTGAATAAGCGAGATCTTCCTACTGCTGGAACAAAGAATGATCTTATAATTCGTCTGCAAGAAGATTTAAGAAGATGTGGAAAAAACCCGGACACGTTTATATTCGATATTGAAATGGAAGAACAGCAAGAACAAGTAAGTACATCGGGCATGACCAATATGCTTTCTCAGCTGCTCGCAAAATTTGAAGAACAAAAGAATCTTCTAGAACAGCAAAGCCAAGAACAACGTAATGAACAAAAGAATCTTCTCGAACGTTTCGAACAACAAAGTCAAGAGTAGAAGAATCTTCTAGAACAGCAAAGCCAAGAACAACGTAATGAACAAAAGAATCTTCTCGAACGTTTCGAACAACAAAGTCAAGAGCAGAAGAATCTTCTAGAACAACAAAGCCAAGAACAAAAGTGTCTACTGGAAAAACAGACAAATATGCTAGAATGTAAGTTAGATGCCTTTGACAATAGAATTATTGCCCTTGACGAGCGTGTCGATAAACAATTTTCTTCTATCGATAAACAATTGTTAACTGTCGATCAACAATTGTCTAATGTCGATAAGCAATTGTCGACAGTAGAATCAAAGTTCGAAAAAGTGGAAGATAAAATCGAATCCATTACTAAGGAATTGGACAAAGTAAGAAAAATGAAGGTTCGAGAAAGTTCTGGTGACTGTCCTAGGAGAAAGGAGATGCATCCCCCAACCTTCGATGGACAAACTTCTTGGTCAATCTACAAGAAGCAGTTTGAAGCAGCCGCAACAACAAATGGCTGGGATGAGGAGGACAAATACATAGCTCTGACACTTGCCCTCAGAGGAACTGCTGCTGAACTGCTGCAAACCATACCAGCAGATAAGAGTGGCAACTTCAGTGCTCTTGTTCAGGCCATTGACAAACGCTTTGGAGATGGCCATATGCAAGAAGTCTTCCGTGTTCAACTCAATACTAGAATCCAAAAGAGGGGAGAAACTCTGCAACAGCTTCAAGCAGACATCGAACGATTGGCACATCTGGCATATCCAGCTGCAGGAGATGAAATCATCAACCAATTCGCAACAGAAGCCTTTGTCCGTGCTGTATCTGACATCAACCTTCAGCGAGCAATTCGAACGGCTGGAAAACGCACACTCCCTGAAGCATTGGCGTTCGCCCTGACTATGGAAGCAGCAGAACAGGCTTCTCAAGGAGTTCATCGGGTAAGAGAACTAGAAATTGAGGAGTGTTCTTGCCAGAGAACTGCATTCCAAAGGAACCAGCGAGATGGACCTGCTCGATGCTGGAATTGTAACAAGACCGGACATCTTCAACGCCAGTGCAGATTGCCACCTAGAAGACCTACATGTCAACATTGTGGAAGCAGAAACTTTAACAACAACAATGTCAATACTCCTACTCGGCCCGTTTCTCAACCGGGAAACGAGTAAGAACCAACTTCGAGGGGCAGAAGCTGGTTTCTGGTATCGATGGCCCCAGAACCACCATCCAGGTCTCACAGACGAAACGAAACAACAAAAGTCTGATTGTGGAGGCAACACTAAACGGCAAGAAGCAAGTGGCTACGATCGACACCGGTGCCACTGCCTCCATTGTTCGAAAGGACTTGGTGAAGATGACGTGGCTGCATAACACCAACGCCTACCGTCTGAAAACAGCAACAGGAGAGGCAGCCAGAGTGTACGGGGAGGTTCGTCTAACGATCCGTTTGGCAGAACTAGAGTTTTCACATCTGTTTCTGGTAGCAGATATATGTGACGAGTGCATCGTTGGAATCGACTTCATGAAAGAGCATGGAGTAATTCTTGATATCGGGAAGCAAGTTCTTAAGTACCAAAATGTGGAAATTCCTATGGTTTATGGCAACGAAAACTCATCAACACTAAGGACCGTCATTAAGGAAGATATTTGCCTGCCACCTTCTTCAGAAGTGTTCGTTTGGACGAAAATAAAGGGTGATTTGGGTAGCCATCGATATCTAATGGTGGAACCAGACTCTGAGCAGTCTTCCCAAAACATCACCCTTGGGAAGACACTTGTGGAACCAAAGAACAACATGGTGCCTGTACGCATACTCAACATCAAACCGTACGAAGTCAAGCTTAGAAAAGGAGAAGTTGTTGGAAGGTGTGAATCCGTATCCGCAATAACTAAAATTATAGAAGCTGACACACACAAATCTGTGGACCCTGGGAAAGTGAACTCTATGAAGGCAAAAATTCTGAAGTCATCCAAATTAAATGAACGTCAGCTAAGTGTTGCTGGAAGCCTCCTTCACGAGTATGCTGATATACTATCGTCACCCAGTGGGCAGTATGGTCGAACAAAACTGGTGCAGCATCGAATCGACACAGGAGACGCGAGACCTATTCGACAACCAGCAAGACGTCTCCCATTAGCCAAACAAACCGAAGTTGCAGAGATGATATCGACAATGAAGAGAGATGGGCTAATCGAAAACTCTAAAAGTCCTTGGGCATCCCCAGTTGTTCTTGTCAAAAAGAAGGACGGAAGTACTCGATTTTGTGTGGACTATCGGAGGCTGAACGATGTGACAAAGAAAGACAGCTACCCTCTGCCAAGAATTAGCGATACTCTGGATGCGATGGAAGGAGCTGAATGGTTCTCAACATTGGACTTAAAGAGTGGCTACTGGCAGGTAGAAATCCATCCAGAAGATCGAGAAAAGACGGCTTTCTCCACAGGAAATGGTCTGTGGCAATTTAAAGTGATGCCTTTCGGACTATGCAACGCTCCGGCAACATTTGAGCGTTTGATGGAGTGCGTTTTACAAGGACTTACTTGGAAATCTTGCCTAGTCTATTTGGACGATGTCATCGTTTATGGTAAGACATTTGATGAGCATTGTGGAAACCTTAAGGCCGTCTTCCAGAGGCTTCGAGAAGCAAACTTGAAATTGAATCCAGACAAGTGCGAATTTTTTAAGTCTGAGGTAAAATACTTGGGACATATCATCTCTTCCCAAGGAGTGAAGACTGATCCTGAAAAAGTTGACACTGTAAAGAATTGGCCAACACCACAGGATAAACATCAACTCCGAAGCTTTCTTGGTCTAGCCACGTACTATCGACGATTTGTGAAGGATTTTGCTGGAATCGCGAAAAGTTTGCACCAGCTAACAGAGAAAGGCAAACCATTCAAATGGTCAAGCGAGTGCGAGAAAAGCTTCCGGGAACTTAAGCAGCGCCTATGCAATACACCAGTTTTGGCCTATCCGATACCAGGGAAACCTTTCATCATTGACGCTGACGCGAGTAACGTGGGAATTGGAGCCGTACTCTCACAAGTTCACGAAGGAGAAGAGAAGGTTGTCGCCTACTACAGCAAGGTACTCTCAAAGCCAGAAAGAAACTACTGTGTGACCAGAAGAGAACTTCTAGCTCTAATATCGGCTACAAAACACTTCCATAAGTACATCTATGGACAGAAGTTCCTTCTTCGAACAGACCATGGCGCACTCAATTGGCTTTTGAACTTCAAAAATCCAGAAGGTCAAGTAGCGAGGTGGATCGAGAGATTGCAGACATACGACTACCAGATCCAACATCGAAGAGGAAGGTTGCACTCAAATGCAGATGCCTTATCTCGGAGACCATGCAAACCGGACTGCAAGCACTGCACACGTCAGGAAGAAAAGGAAGCTGCTGCTATCCAGCGATTAAGAGCTGATCCCATTTACGGTTGGAGTAACGAAGAACTGAGGACTGCCCAACAAGAAGACTCGGATATCGAGCCTATTCTTGCGTGGAAGGAACACCAAGAGAAACCAGAATGGGGTGACATCTCCGATAGAAGTCCAGCTCTTAAAGCGTATTGGGCACAATGGGACTCACTTCATGTACAAGAAGGAGTACTAAGACGAAAGTGGGAATCCACAGACGGCAAATCTTATGTGATGCAGCTAGTCGTACCTCGTTCCAAGGTTAATGATGTTCTTCAAGAGATGCATGAAGGAGCTTCCGGAGGACATTTGGGGGTGAATAAGACACTGGAAAAGGTAAGGCAGCGATTCTACTGGCTACATGCAAGGGAAGACGTCGAAAAATGGTGCCGAAAATGTGATACTTGTGCTGCAAGTAGGGGACCAGGCAGAAAAGTCCAGAGTAGAATGCAGCAGTATAATGTGGGAACGCCTTTTGAGAGGATTGCAATAGACGTTGCAGGCCCTTTTCCAGAAACCGAAAACGGAAACCGATACATCCTGGTAGTAATGGACTACTTCAGCAAGTGGCCTGAGGCATTTGCCATCCCAAACCAGGAAACCAAAACAGTTGTGGATCAGATTGTTTTCAACTGGGTAAGCAGGTTTGGTGTACCTATGGAACTCCATTCAGATCAAGGGAGGAACTTCGAGTCCAAGATCTTTCAGGAGGTTTGTACACTCCTTGGCATTAAGAAGACGAGGACAACACCGCTTCACCCACAATCTGATGGGATGGTTGAACGATTCAACCGAACCCTTAAAGAACACCTTTCCAAAGTTGTAAGCGACAACCAACGAGACTGGGATCGGCATATTCCATTATTCTTGATGGCCTATCGAAGTGCGGTACATAGCTCAACAGGACATACACCATCAGAAATCCTGCTCGGGAGCTCAATACGACTACCAAGCGAAATCAAATTTGGATGTTATACAAGAGAGCCACAAGGAATAGATGACTACGTGGACAACCTCAAAGAAAAGCTAGTTGACATTCACGAAAGGACGAGGGCAAATATAAAGCTGTCGAGTGATCGGATGAAAACAAGATACGACGCAAAAGCCACAACGACAGGATCCCAAGGGGCACGGATTTGAAATTTGCAACAAGAAATTCAAAAATCTGGTTTCACATGAATAACTCCAAAGTTTTCTTAAAACATCTTTGTTTTCTTGAAGTTTTTGTGAAGTTATGGAATGCTCTCATTGTATTTTAAATTATTTGAGTTCCAACTCTGATATATTCAGGTCACTGTTCTTATTTAGTGAGACTAAAAATTACGTAGGCGTGGCTTAATAGTAACTGAGTTGTAATCGATGTGTTTCAATGTAACCTTATATTAATTAGCTGTTCTTAAAAACAGAATTAAAACTGCCTTGTGACTTTGATCTTTTGCGACTTCAAAGTGACTCTAAAGTGTCTAGTTGATTATGATTCAGTAAAACTAATATATAACACTTTTGTAACAAAGTGAAAAAGTGACAGAAATATTAAACAAAATCCTGAATGAAGCTACATTGTTACTTGCTGTCAGATTCCTTAACAATAACTACCATATATTAGGGTGTCTATTTCCCAAAATGTTTTTTAATGGCAGATAGCCCCTCAGTAAAATATGAATGTCCTTAAAAATATATTTTACTAACAAAATTTTGTTCGATACGGCATTTACCCATACAAATTTGTATGGGCTTTGTTGTTTTCGCGTTTTATTTTTTTTATAATTACTGCAGCTATTCTTAGTTTTTTTGATGATATTTGTTCTTTAATCCTTTAAAAGCACCCTTTTCAAAAGAGTTTTATACAAAATATTACGACTTTTAATTCAATGATGAAATAATTTGATTTTTTGGTCACTAAATTTTATTTAACCTTAAAAAAATTATTTTGTAAAGATTATAGACACCCTAATATAAAATCCTTTTGTTTGGCTTGCACATAATAAGATTAGCTGCTTTTTTATTTTCAATATAGGTACATTCATATGCTTTCGGAATTCATATTATTGAAGTAGAAAAAATAAGACTTTTTTAACCAAATGAAACTTAAATAAGTTCAAAAACACAAACACTTAAAAAATATCTGAAAAAAAAATCTGCAAGCATATTGAAATCGAAATGAGAAAAACAAACCTAATTGCAACAAGAACTACATGCAGACGGTTACAGAATTGTTTCTGATTTCTGGAGTTATTGAAGGGTTTGAAAGCAACTCTAGTATGACAGCTGCTTCTGTCACTTTTGTTGTTACTGAGCAGTCACTGAGGGAAAGCATGTTGTTTCAAAGGCAGTGCGTTCTTTTTCTTCATTAAAGCCAACTTTTATTAACTTTCGGCGTTCATTTATTCCAAAATCTTATTGTTTGAATTTGGAATTTATTTGGAACATTTATTTGTGTTATTATTTTCATTTTAGTATTTACTGCTGTAGATTTTCCTTTTTGAAATTGATCTATGATATTCTTTGATTAAAATTTATACTTTTATCCATAAATAGAGCTCGACTAAGATAAATTTTTTTATATAATGGAAATTTTGTCCCATATTAAATGAAAAAGAGAGATATTTTGCTTAATGATTCAATTTCTTACAAAAATTTAGATAAGGGAAATTTTATTTGATAATTGTATTTAAGAACTAATTGTTTGAATATTTTGTACATTTTAAAAGCTCTTCCAAAACAACGCAAAATCATAGTGAGAAATTCTCAACTATACAAAATATGGCAGATACACAACGCTAAATAACAAAGAAAAATATCGTCAGTGAAGAAAAAGTTCTTTGTTTGACAAAATAAAAATACTACAGATTTGTTAAGAAAAAGAACGCTCCGAAAGTTTTTTTCGTAAATGTTTCAAAGAAGTTTCTGAAACTCCTTGAGTACTTACCTAAAACAGTTTCTTCACAGTTTCATAAGGGTTATTGTAGCCATAAAGAAGAAATGAGTGAGGCAGCTATATTAAAAAAAAATATATATAGAAATTCTTATCTGTCATTTTGCGTTGCTTAAAGAGAAGTTTATTGAGTTTTCAAGTCATTAAACAAGTAAAAAAGGCTTATTAAACTAAAAAAACAAGTGAAATAAAAATTATTATGCTGCATGATTGCAATGCTTTATTAAGCGATATATAAAATATAATGTGGTGCAACGTTGAATTCTGTAAAAACGCCTACAATGACGAGTGTACAAATATTAAATTTCAACAGTTAATTAAACCTAATATTTTCAACATAAATTAATGTGAAGTGATGTTTTTTAGCTAAATAAATTACCGTAGAATACTTTTAAATAGATATTTTATGATATTTTGATGTAAAAATAGCAAATTTGTTGTAAATAAAAATATATTTTAATCGAGTGATTTAGATGAGATTCATCTGTCCTGTCCCGTCCATGGGCGAACTAGTTTTTGTTGGTGATGGCAGGGCGCTCAAATCCATTTAGCAACCGTAGTGCCGAGTTATTTTTCAACGTTTAAAAAAAAATATTTTTAATTTTCTTTCTGCTGTTGCTCCTTTCTATCTTGTTTTGTATCTTCGCCAAGAAGTGATTAATAGTTGAAAAGTATTCTACGATAATGTACTTACCTAAAAAACAAAAAAACATCACCTAGCATAACTTTATGTAAAATATGAGACAAAATTTACCTGTGAAATGAAAAATTTGTACACCGTATTATAGGCCTGTTTACAGGATTTAATGCAGTAACGCATGTTGTTTAGTATATTTTTTTTAAAATAAAGTATTGCAAGTATCTACGTAATCATTATTTAATTTAATTTCACTTTTTTATTTGCTTTAATAAAGTTTTTAGTTTAATTTAACGATTTAAATTTCTTTACACTTTCCTATAGCTCGGCAAAATGACGCATCACAATATTTTTTTTTTGTATCAGGCTTCTTTTGGGCGCCCCAGCAGATAAAAGCCTTTCCTTTTAGTCCATTTTTTTCTTTGCTTTTCTTAAGCGGATATAAAAATGCACTAAAATCTTGGGTAATTAGGCTTTAAATCATGAGTCCTGACACAAATAATTATTTTGTGTCAAAAATAAATAAATTATGGTATTATCTACTGTTGTCATTGACATCAGTACTCATATAATTTCACTCATGTGAACCATTCCACTAAATCCGACCCTGAACTAGACTAAAAGATCAGTTGCTATTGGGTTATTGAAAGGAAACTTTCTCTCAGCCATATTTTTTTTCTGAAATTAATTTTTTGTCTTCAAAAAAAAAAAGTATAAATAAAATGTGCTATACTTTTTTTTTAATTAAATATATTAAAATCTTCATATTGCACCCTCAAAATTTATAAAATATAACAAAATTTCAATATTTGATAATAGTTTCTAAAAAAACATCTTTTAAAAAATATAAGGGTACTAAGTTTTTTTACAAAACACTTTAAATTCAATCCATTTTACGAGCGCGCAGGTTTTGAAGGGGGTAGCAATGAATATTAATTGATTCAACTGCGAGCGCAATGAAAAATTAATACTTTGAACCTTGGAAATTAGTTATTTAATATAATCTGTTTCAATTAATTGATAAAAGAGGGAAAAAAGCAGTTGTCACATCACAAATGTTTGACTGTATTTTTAGTTTCATATTTTAATAAGAAATACATTTCTGAAACTAAAAAAGTATTTGTCAATCAACTTAAAATACAGTTACGAAAAACTTTTCAATAACTATTCGGTAGGTTTCAGTTCAGTCTTGGTCAACTCCCCTAAGACTAATTGATCTGTTACTATTAAGTCAACAAGAACTTTACTGCCACCTCTCAAACTTGTTGCAATCCAGCTTAAAGAAACTTATTTTAAACAATTTACATTGATTACACAAGTGTTACGCGTAACTACATTGTAACTTGAATATAGTTGCACAATAGAACCGTCCCTGCGCTTTTTTGGTTACAGAGGTGTTCCTGTGACCAGTTCTTTTTTATCAAATGCGACCGTCACTTTGTTACTGAGAAGTCACCACAACTTATCACAAACATAGCGTGCCCCTTGGGATTCCAAGTGGGAGACCTTGTGTGGTTTTATAATCCCCACCGTCGGAAGGGACTCTCACCGAAGCTTCAACAAAATTGGGAAGGCCCTTATACTGTCGTAACACGAATAAACGATGTCGTCTACCGCATTCAGAGAGGATTAAGAGGCAAACTAAAAGTAGTTCACAGCGACCGTTTGCATCATTATAATGGTGATGAAAGTGATGGATTTGCTCGGGACGATCAATCCTAAGAGGGGGGCAGTGTAATAACTTTCCATATTTGAACTATAACGACTCCGAAATGCAAGCAAACGGACACAATAAAGCTTACGGTCGCAGTGCAAACATACCCTTATTATCAATAATTATAGCAACTCTCAAACGAAGGAAGCGCCATCTGCCGGATTATAGCAGATTTGCCAGCTGTCAAATGAAAGCTTTTGGAAGGGAAATTATTGGGAAATTTCCCCTATGGAAAGCTCTGGAAGCAGAGACGAGAACCTTCCACCACTTTCCAGAGTTTGGAAAACAAGTATAAAAGGCACATGTTTGGACGGCAGCGACACAGTTTGTTTTTAATCGTGAATGAATAAAGTTGGTTGTAATAAAAGTGAAAAGTAAAGTTTGTGAACTAATTCAGTGGTGAATAATAAATCGTTTTGTTTGTAGTAAGAAAAGTAAAGTGTTTTATTTTGCGAAATAAATAAGTGGACGTTTTGAATAAAGTAAATAAGTTTTATTAACGAACCTGAGAAAATATTACAATACATTAATTGTCACTTCACTCATCGCACTAATTGCTTGACAACTTGCTTCGAAAAAGGCAAACCAATTGACACGAAGAAACAAGTTGCTGGAGATTTCTTTGACGTTTTCTTTTAAATCTCCTTAAAAATCTCTTGTACCTTTCACACAAGGAAACAAATCTCCAGGCAATTTTTGAAATTTCCTTTGAAAGTCTATTCGTTGAACACACCTAAACCTAGATGTGAAAGGGAATGTCAAAAAAATCTCCTCAAATCCTCGACCGGGGAGATTTTGTTCGCCCTTCTTTCCTCCTGCCCTTGGCTCTTCGGAGTATTTTTCTGTTCCCGATTTGAAGAAGGAGTAGATTTGGAACACACGCATACACATACAGTTTTTCGTGGCACTTGTCAAAAGTGATGAATGCTTGTAGAAGCCATTTTATAATATGGCGTCATTCAGTAGTGTGTGTGTAAATTTGATAACAAGATATGTTTTCATATTAGGCTAGTTCAGGAAAATGAGATCTCACAGGGCTCATTGTCAAAAACTGAGCAAGCGAATCCAATATTTTCTTTCCTCAGTGATTTGACAGCAAAATTTCTGAGGAATCCTGTTCAAGAGACTGAGATTGCTGAGGGCTCTGAGATCTCATTTTCAAGAACACGCCTATTCTATTGGAATTAAAAAGGAGTAGACCAGTCAGAAAATCCAATCGAAAAGACATTAGTGTGAATCATTTTCAATGTACACAATCTATTCACGCCCAAAACAAAGTGTGAATAAATTTGACTGATTGTGCACGCTTTAACTGTCAAAAACTTAAGACTCACTCTCGCGGAATTGCAAAAATCGATGTGTTCACGTCTTCTGCTTACACAGAAAAAACTCACTGCGGAATTGAGCCCCTGGCTTTGAGGTTTCGCTGTGATTCTGGCGTAGAGCAAACATATGCCGCGTTGTGGAATTTATATGAAACTCATTGTCACTAGCGATTACTAACCCGTGTGGCCTCAGAATAGTAGTCCAAAGTACTGTCCTCATAAAGTTCATAAATCATAAAGGATATTCATGCAACAGCGTAAAGTAGTCGTAATCGTGGTAAAGTTGTAAACTGCGTAAATCTGTCTAATTTTCCATACAAAACTTGAAAGGTTTACGATGTTTAAAAATGTACAATATTTACGACAGTTTTACGATGTTGTATAAATACCCTAATACTACGTTTTCATTAGAGCTGAAATGACCTAATTTCGCAAATCACAGAAAAAGTGTTTTCATTTGTATTTTGGTAATTTCGTTTGACAGCTCATTTCATTTTTGAATTTCAACTGGCTGTTAATCGATTTTTGTTGTTGTTTTCATTTGTCTTCTTCCATTGCGCTTTGACATCTTCATAAAAAACCAATTCAGAGCTCTTCAAACTGTGGCAAATTGGGTGTGTTCGTTAGGTTTTGACTTAATTTCCAACCTAATTTCGTGCAAATTTGGTTGAAATGATCTCATTTCGAAATGTGGATTTGTATGGGAAATGAGATGATTTCGTATCGCATTTGGAAATTTTCAACGAAATTACCTCATTTGGCCTAATGAAAACGCAGTATAAAGTCGCGTCCAGATCAGTAAAAATTTACGTTGTAGGCCCTGTGCCTTGAATTTTGTATTCGCCACAAATATAATATCGAAATAAATTTGTGCGTTGTATGCCGTGCATGAGTGCTCAATTTGCATTAAAATGTTTTATATCGTCCACATCAAAACACCTGTGCACCGTAAATTTGTTCGTGTTCGTCGAAAATCCATCGGAATCGGATAGCGTGCGTTGAATAAGACACAAAAATTTGTGTGTACCGAACACGACGCAAAACGCAAATTTTAAATGATCTGGACGTGGCTTTATAGATAAATTAATAAATAAATAAATATTTCTCCTCATTATAGGTCTGTTCCTTTACTTTGAATTTTTGTGATTTTCTGTGCATTTCTGCGCATTTTAGTCCAAAGTTCTGTCAAAGTTCATATAAAAAAAAAATTTGACACAAGTTTGGACTAAAAATCACAGAAACCCAAAGTAAAGGATTAGACCTTATGTCTGTTCGTGTCCTTTCCAAAACTACGAATTTTTGCGAATTTTATTTTTTATATGAGCTTTGACAGATCTTTGGGCTAAATTCGTAGAAATTCGTAGTTTTGGGAGGTATGCGAACAGACATATTGATTTTCATTTTCAGAAAATTTTTTTTATTTGAACTTTGACAAAACTATGGACTTAAATACACAGAAAAACACAAAAATTCAAATTGAAAGAACAAACATATTAATGTTGAACTTTTTTTTGTGGGGAAAACAATAATTGTTATATACAAAAATACTTCATCCACAATTTGCGCCATAATGCTGTGTTCCCACCAAAATGAAATTCAGTTGAAAACTTTTGAAATTTTAAGTTAATGAAACAAGATTTCATGGAAATTTCAACGAAATCTCAATGTAAACTCTAGATTACAGCCCGACTCCACAGGGCATACAGATGCCCAACATCGCAACTACAATCCAATCAACAATCAGCAGATTTTTTCTAGCTGGGCAAATCATGTCATGTCGTTTCATTTCCCTCTCACCACTTCTTCTATCTTTTACAATAATACACGCCCTTTAGACTCCCGATAACAGTAGAAAGATTTTTTTTGATATCCAGCTACCTCTAGATACACAGGAAAACCAGAAAAAACTCACACCCACGTGAAACGTCAAATCTCATGGCAAGCTTTGAACAGTGTTTATGTCTTGTTCAAAAGTTGATTTTCTTCGACATGTCGTCAACAAGACATAGATTTTTCAGGCTCCATTGGATTTTTATTTGACATGTTCATAGTCTTGGCATCGTTCATGTCAGGTGGAGCCAGCATATTACAACGAAATCTTAATGAAATCCCGATTCACCAATTAAAAATTTCCAAATCTTTCAGATGAAAGTTAACGTCAAAACTGAAAGTATTAATAAAATTAAAACGGTTTGAGATACAGATACGCAACTTCGTGTGATGATAAATAATGATCGGAAGATAATACACTCCAAATATCTGAAAATGTCAACTTTTGCAGATACGCCACTTCGTGAATTTAGTTGTAAACTTTTGACATTTTTATTTAATGCACATTTTAACGAAATCTCAATGAAAACTCTAGATTTCAGTGAAAGCTTAAAGAACTCCTTAAAATCGCAAACATTTCACATTTTACTTTGGTGAGAACTAATTAATTCACTCAATAAAAACCCACCTAGTGTGTACGACGCTTAAATTTTATTGCTATCAAACGGATCTTTCACCATGACAACCCAAGTGTCATACTTGTCAATGGATTTTGACACAACAAATTTTCTCATCCTATTCCATTTGAAAACATAAAATTTTATGAGTCATTTTTTTGTAAACATCGCAAATTGTTATTAAAAACTACATATAAATAATGGGTTTATTTGGAAAAACCGCTTCAAAAGATCCCAAAGAACAAGTAAAACAGAACATGTAGAAACAATTGAGAAAACCAGAACAAACCTTATTTATTTCTAGGTCAACGAATGGACGCATAAAATCCGAAAGGAGGGCAACCAACTGGATCGACAAATTCGCAGCATTCAGCGGGAGGAGGAAAAGGTCAAGCGAGCTCTGAAGCAAGCCGCAACCAAGGGTGACCGTGACACCTGTGTTATATTGGCCAAGGAAATCGTTGGTGCACGCAAGGCCATCAACAGAATCTACACCAGCAAGGCGCACCTTAATTCAGTGCAATTGCAAATGAAGACTCAATTAGGTGAGTTGCTTGAATAGACTCTATCGATCAAGTAATACATTTGCGACCGTTTCAGCAACCCTTCGTGTTGCGGGTTCCCTGCAAAAATCCACCGAAGTCATGCAAGCCATGCAAAACCTTGTTCGGTATCCCGAACTTGCCGGAATCATGCGGGACATGTCCAAAGAAATGATGAAGGCCGGCATAATCGATGAAATGCTTGACGAGACCATGGACAGCCTTGAAGATTCAGAGGAGCTCGAGGAGGAGGCACAGAAAGAAGTTGACAAGGTTCTGTGGGAAATAACCGAAGGCAAATTGGGAGAAGCACCTCTACCTCCAGAAGGAGCAACCGTCGAAAAAGCGCAACCAACACCAGTGGCTGCTGAAGAAGACGAAGACGACGAGGAAGAATTGCAAGAAATGCAGCACCGTTTGACCTCGTTGAGGTCGTAAGTGCATTGAAAGCGCTTACATCGAGGCTCTAGAATTGAGAAAGTACCCTATTTTAGTTAAGCTAATTCGAAATGCAAGAAATCTGTGTTAGCACGTGAACTTAACTCTAAAGGCTCTCGGTAATTTAAATCTTTTTTAATAATTTAATAATTTCTGTCCAAAATACCGCTATTTTTATACTAAATCTTAAACCTAGTCGCTGCATTGTAAATTTTGTTCTAACTTCTTTCTATCACTTCTTGGATTTTGCTAATTTCTTGGCTCTCGTTTGCTCGACCAATGAATTCCGAAACGATAATAAGAATTTTGAATACTGAGCTTCGTTGAAACATTGAGATATACATAACATTTACGGTGTGTATAGAAACCAAGAATTTACTCACTACATACTTGTATTTATGTTCTATTGAATTAAGTGACAAGAAAATAAAATAAATTAAAAATTACAATCTAATATATTTCAATAAACATAAGCGCTTTAACACGAAAGCGTTAAATTAATTTAAAATTAAATGTGTGTTTTTTTCTTGCAAAGAAAATTATTCAAATTTACATGGAAACTTGAGTACCTACAGATTTGTGGGATCCCATCATCCTCTGGAAAATATGACTTAAATACATACGATATTCGAAATAAGCAACTCAAAAATGTTCCACATACGCCACAGTAGCCCATAATACTTTCTAAACAATTCATAAGTTGTGCCTTGAAGACAGGTCAACAGTATGACAGTGTGCTTGGCATCTTCGGTTTAAAGTATAAACGTGTGACAGTGTCAGCTGTATATTCTGTACAACTGTGTTCAGTTTGACAATTCAACCAAAGTTAATTTAATTAAAAATGTATGTAGATATCACAGGCAGTGAACAAAGAGATCACTTTTTTAATTGCGGGACGTTACACTACTTCCCATTTTGATAAATTTTTTTAAAAATTTTACATGCAAACACAGCTGTACAAAAAATTGGTGAGTTTTTTAGTTTTTTAGTTCTAAAAACTACATTTTTTAATATTTTCTTCAGTTAAGTTGTAATTTCTTAAGGATATTTATAACACTAACATAGGCACCTATTATGACTTTCGATTCGCCGAGTCGAACGTTCAAATGTGACCATGTCGAATTACCATTTGCGACTCGCTTCAATTAAGTTCGCCTTGAATGGTTCAAATTAGGAAAATATGAATGCCACTCAATGCCTTTAGCAAACGTTCGCCTATATCGTCAATGCCGAACTGTTATTTTTGGTGACTCTGAACAAAATCGCAGTTTTAATTTTTGAAAAGTCGAACGTTTGAGTTGAGCCGAGCGTTCGACTCGGCGAATCGCAAGTCATAATAGGGGCCATAATTACTAAATATGGCATACTTAATGGTTTCCAAATAGATACATTACAAACATTTGAATTGCAAAAACTGCTGACTTTAACTTCGGACAAAAAAAGAGGTGTGTCCTCCTCAAGTATCAATAATTACGGTTTTTATGAATATTTTTGTTTTTAATCTCGTTTATGGGTTTACTTTCTCTTATAGCCTAAGTATCCTCCATTATTACTCAAAACTTTTTGGAGTGGGCTTGGCATTGACTCCACCAGTTGTTGGCAGGTTCCTAAATATATGAAATGCCCAAACTTTTTCAACGGCTATCAAATTTTTTTCTTATGCTCATTCCACATGTTCTCAGTGGGATTAGAATCTGAAAATTGGATAGACACTTTTTGATCTCAAAACCAATCCTTCACAAGAGCCGTCGTATATTTCGAATGGATGTCTTGCACAAAGTGCCATCAGTGGGGCATGATGGTGTTCTTGGTAAATAGAAGAAGTACAACAACTTATTGAAGAAAATACAAAGAAAAATAAGTTTTTAAAACCAAAAACTAAACGCACCTTTTTTTGTCCAGCTGTGTAGGTACATACATATTTTATGATATTATGATGCTAAAAAATATTCACACATGGATGGTCCTTAAATTGAACAATATTGAATAACAACATCCCTATTTTGTTTTAGATTTTTATATCACCCCTTTCGTTACTCTACTTTCGCATTAAGTTACTAAAAAATGAGTAAAGGGTGGTTCTCTGGTTCTCATATAACGCGAAAAAAGTCACGCCGTATAGATTATTGTCTAAGAGCCGGCAGCATATTTTGTTGGTGACCGCATAACCAAAATATGAGTTTGAGGGTTTGTAGGTGCATGCATCTTGATTTCGAATACCAAAGTCTGGCAGGAGTTTTTTGGCACCCGTAGTGGGGACGAGAGGTTGAAAATAGTGGTTTTTATATTACTTGCGTCATGGGTACAACCAGTTCAATTCATTTATTTAAAATGAGAAATGTTAATAATAATAATAATAATTTTAACTATATGCCTGTAAGACCTAAGGTCTTTTTAATGCAACCTGAATTGCACGGCACTAGTTAGAAAAAAAGAAAGATTTGGCACAGTGGATTGAGATCAAGATGTTTATTATCTCATTAAATCTCACGGGTGGCGTCCAGTTAAGCTGGGAGAAAAGAAAAGAATGCTGCCTAGAATGGGGCTCGAACCCACACCTCTAAGTTAGCAGTCAAGCACTACATCCACTGCACCATTGCCACCCGCAAATGTTGCTCGGTCATTTTTCCTAAGCCCAAAAACTTTAATTTTAACGACCCCATTAATAGAACTCAAGATATAAACTTTTGAAGCCAACCGTGGTGGACTTATTTTTTAGACTTTTTTTTTGTTAATTTTTGATTTTTTTCAATGTATACAAATGTACAAATGTACAAATGTAGTCACTAATTTAAATATTAAATTTAAAAAAGCCGTATTGGAACAAACTTTATTGCAGATATTACTCAAATTATAAACATAAGGAAAATTCAATTTTTTCAATTTTCCTATGGTTCTTAGATTGAGGAAATATTCGAATTTTAATGTAGTCATTAAAGACTACATTTGTACCAAAATTTAAATTTTCCTATCAATTATAACCGAAGTTATTTAACTCTTTTACAGCAAACCAAACCCTTAAGTTCAAAATTTAACTGTAGTAGCTGTAAGTCCAGGTACAGACATTGACATTTTTGTTAATAAGGATAACAAGTTGACATATGTATTTATTAGGGAAGGGTACAAAATCCCGAATGCCAAAATCCCGAATGGACAGAATCCCGAATTCCAAAAATCCCGAATCGATTCGAGATAAAATCTCGAATTTTAATTCTTTTTTAGTAAGTACTATTTCAGTACTTTCAAAGAAACTGAACTGCTATTTTTGGCTTGACGTGCATCATTTTGGGATCTCAAATGACAATAATCTCGAATGCAAACATTTCAAAGAAAGTACAAAAATCACGAATTGTATAACACGAAAAACAATTTTCTCAACCCATTTTGAATATAAAAATCAACAATTATCTATACTTTCACTTTAAGTCACGAATCGTTCATGACCTTGAAAAAAAAAAAATTTAAAAATCGTACAAAAATTGGAAGAAAAAAATGATAATTTCGGCAAAACATCTTTGGAAGCAAATAAACGTAAAAACTAACTGCAGTTGAACTTTGGGACGTTCTTTTACATAGTTGAAAGCGGCCAGTCAAAAAAATGAAAAACGATTTTATGGCAATTTTTTGAAAGCAGGTGTTCCTGGGAACTGAAAATTTTTATAAATATTTTCCTATTTTAGGTAATTTTTTTTAGAAAATCGTACCCCTTGTCTAAACAAAGAGAGACTACACCCCCCTCCCACACAATTTTTTTCTTGTTTCGATCCAACCTGTGCCCTGTAGCGATTTTATGTATTTTATGCAAAACACTCTGTAGATTTCAAGCAACTTGAAAAATAGATCAAGTTCATGCGACCGAGTCGTGCTTTTTATTTTAAAATTATTTTTAAAGAAAAGCAGCATTTACCTTGCACCTCCTATGAGTTGACCTTGTCGTGGTGGGGGTGCTCACGTGGGGCTCTTCAGCAATCCAGCTGTAGAGCCACACAACCAACATAACTCAAATAAACCTCAATGTTGGAAAACTTGAAAAAAGAAATATGGATAAAAGTACGAAGAAAGAGGAAGAAAAACGAACGGGGATATACGTTCAAAAGTCGGCAGGTGTCGCGACTCCCGGCGAGGGCTTGGCCTCAGGTGAGGATAAGTCACCAGCGATTAAAGAAAAATCCATAAGCCAAAGAAATAAAGAGCGGTAGGACTTTTGAGCCGACCGTCATCCCAGGCACTCCTGGGAATGATGGAACGACTCACAATCTAGACGCTATTACTAGCAAAGGAGGAGGTGTACCTCCTGCTAGTACTACACACAATCCGTACTCGGTGGGTTTGCCCAACGTTAGTAGTGGTGAGACTGCGACTGTCAGCCTCTCTTCTGCTGGCGGTGGTCAACTCCCAACGAATACGGTAGAAAAAACACTCCATATACAAAACCGTGGGAATATTACCATGACGCTTGGCTGTATTACCACTCCTTCAAAAAGACCTCTCACGGGTTTGGAGGGGGCTGTTCTGGAAAGTAAAATATCTGCGACATGCGATATCACCTCTGGTCAGAGCCGACCCCGTCCGAACACGGTGGAGAGTTCCCTCCCTGATGGCAGACCTGGTGACATACAGCTCATCTTCCACCATCGAGAGAAACAAAAATGCCTCACGCGGCGAGAGACGGGCCGCAGAGAGAATAGTGAAAGTCATTGGAAACATCCCATTGACCAATCTAGACTCGAAGCAATCCCCTTAACTCGCTTGGGCCAAAAGCACCCTTGCTAAACCAACGACCAGCAAAGGCTTCACGTCAAAGCGACAACGGTCTGTAGAGGGAGCCACTCCGGACTCTTGTAATCGAGAACCCGGATGAGCCTGTTGTGTTTGAGGATGCAGGGTGGCACCAGGGTCGGGACAAGCCCGTCGCCTTTGATAACCAGAGATCATACGATCTATATAAACTTGCTGTCAGTAGATGGCCTGGCGCTAAGCTCGAAGTCGTGGCAAAGGAGGACATTCCTTGCAGACCTAGAGCTCACATCAGAATCCCAGCAAATCTAACCTGCAAGGATACCATTCTGAAGATGATCAGGTACGGTCATCCATCTCTCCCTACTCACGACTGGAAGGTCACGAAGCTAGAGGATCCAGTTGGTCCTAATAGATCTGCTATCATAGTACTCAATAAGGAATCTCTGGCTCCTCTAGTGTCGACTCAAGGTGTCATTAGGTTTGGATGGACCGCTATCCTGAAAATGTATAAAAAAGATGAGGAAACACCTCCACCTATACCGCCACAGATCATATCTTCAGCGGAGGAAAATACTCGCTGTATCGACCAACCTGCAATGGAAGTAGATGCACCGGGTACTTCCAACGCGAGGATATGCTCTCCTAACTCGCCTCCTGAGGCTCTCAATGTTGACAGCTTCTCTGACATGGAGACTGATCTGCTCAGTGAGGATGATCTCCTACGGTCACCTTCTGAGTCAGAAGCCGAAGAGGATTTAGACATAACCGTGGTGGGGGCTGATCTGAAGAATCGTAGCGGTGATGCTGCAATTACTTCAGATTAACCTCCAGCACTCAAAACAGGCTTCGGCCTCCCTTCTTCTCCACATCAATAGCAATGGGGAAGATGTCGTCCTGATTCAGGAACCCTGGATTTACGAATCCACAATTCAGGGACTCAGGACTTCTGGATACGACTTGCTGCATGTATCGGATAAAGGTGACCCTAGATCCTGCATATTGGTAAGAAGTAACACTAACGTATATTTACTCCCTGATTACTGCGATAGAGACGTAACCGCAGTCAGACTCCAGACTGATAGAGGTACGTACTGGATTGCGTCTGCGTACCTCAGCCACGACCACCTTGGCCCTCTCCCTGGCGACACGCTAAAGAGGTTAATCGCTGATGCTGAACGGCAAAAAGTCTGCCTCATTATTGGAGATGCTAACGCCCACCATACAGTTTGGGGTAGCTCTGACATAAACGATCGAGGTGAGTCACTTTTTGATTTTATTCTAAGTACTAACCTCATTGTAAGCAACATCACTAATGAACCAATATTCATAACCAGAAACCGGCAGGAAGTATTAGACATTACTCTTGTCTCCGACTCGATTCATCCAAAGATCACGAATTGGAAAGTATCAGAAGAGCACTCTTTTTCTGATCACAGGTATATACAATTCAATCTAAACGATGAAACCACAAAAAAGATAGCTTTCCGGAATCATCGGAAAACTAACTGGGTAAAATATAGAGATAGGTACTCTTAGCAGATTAATTAAACCTGCCCTTCTAAGTATCCCCGTAAGCAGAAACGATCTTGACAATAAAGTCAATGATCTTACCTTAGCTCTCAACAAATCAATGGACATATCCTGTCCTCTTATTCAAATAAGAAGAAAGAAGAAGCCTCACTGGTGGAACCCAGTGCTGGAACCGCTCAGAAAAGAATGTAGGAAACTTTTCAACCGAGCTAAATATTCCAAAGAAATTTCCGACTGGGACTTATATAAAGAATCCCTTAAGACATATAAAAAACAATTGAGGAAAAATAAAAGAACCTCCTGGAGAACCTTCTGTAACCAAATAGAAGATTCCTCAGAGGCTTCAAGATTAAGAAAGATCCTCTCGTCAAACCCCATAATGCCAAGTGTCCTGAAAACTATCAACGGCTCTTGGACTAACTCTTGTGAGGAATCACTCGACTTGCTATTAGATACTCACTTCCCAGGTAGCTCCCAAAATATACGCAGTTCTGACTCAATAGAGTCTAACAATATAACAATAAATAAACTAGGTCTGATTACTAGAGAGAAACTCAAATGGGCAATCGACAGCTTCGATCCATATAAATCAGCTGGACCTGACGGTATAATACCAGCTGAACTGCAAATGGCTTCAGACATCATCATCCCTATCCTTGAGATAATTCTGAAAGCATGTATGAACTTAGCATATGTACCATCTTTATGGAGAGAAGTTAAAGTTGTATTCATACCCAAAGCGGGTAAAAGCTCTCATGTAAATCCGAAGGATTTCAGACCTATCAGCCTATCATCATTCCTTCTCAAAACTTTAGAACGACTGATTGATATCCATCTGCGTAGTGCCATAGAACCTCATCTTTTTTCTCCGGCATAACACGCTTACCGCAAAGGGAAATCGGTAGAAACGGCCCTGCATAATCTGGTACGTGCTATTGAATTATCCCTTCATTATAGAGCATATACCCTGGTTGCTTTCTTAGTTATTGAAGGTGCTTTCAAGTTTCAACAACGTCAGCAATACTGCAATTTTAACCGCGCTTGAGACCTTGAACGTTGATAGCTCACTTAGGGAGTTAATCAGCCTCATGTTGAGAAGTAGAATAATCATCTGTTAGCAGAGGCACACCGCAAGGTGGAGTCCTATCCCCACTCTTATGGAACATCGTAGTTAATGAACTATTAGTCAATCTAGAAGCGGATGGTTTCAAAGTAATTCCATGTGCTGATGACGTTGCCATTGCAATATCGGGAAAGCATCTTCAAATCATTATAGAACTAATGCAAACCGCTCACAACAAACTACTTAAATGGACAGACAAATGTGGACTAGGTGTAAATCCCCACAAAACTGATTTTGTCCTCTTTACAAGGAAATATTAAATTCCGAATATAGACCCTCCATCAATAAATGGTATCCCACTTCACTTCTCAGATGAAGCTAAATATCTAGGTCTGATTTTAGACAAAAAGTTGAGCTGGAAACTAAATATACAAGAAAGAGTCAGAAAGGCCACAGTGGCACTTTTCTCCTGTAAAAAAGCTATTGGAACCAAATGGGGCTTGTCCCCACATATCACCCACTGGCTATACACAGCGGTCATCAGACCGATACTCACTTATGGGGTGGCAGTATGGTGGACTGCTTTAGATAAAATAATTTATCGTGATAAGTTAAGCAAAGTGCAGAGATCAGCTTGCATGTGTATCAGCGGAGCTCTCCGTTCGACACCTTCCGCTGCCTTGGACATACTGCTTAACATTTCACCCCTCGACACTAAACAAGTGGCAGCGAGCACAGCTTTTCGTCTCAGAGCCATCTCTCAATGGTCCAGTAACTCTATTGGCCATACCATTATTCTGAACAAATTGGAATCAATCCCTAAACACTTTGCTACACCATCTCTCAGCCGATTTTTGGCAAAAATTTCCATGTCACAATTCCAACAAGATCCACTTGGGATGATGAGGAATTCTTGAGAGATGAAGCAATTCATTTCTACACGGATGGCTCAAAAACTGAAGAGGGAGTGGGTGGTGGCGTGTACTCAGAACTACTAAGCCTTAGTCTCTCTTTCCGTCTCCCTGATCATTGTAGCGTGTTCCAAGCGGAAATCCTGGCGATAAAAGAAGTTTTATCTTGGCTCAAAGAAAACGTAATATCTACTTCAAATATCCGTATCTTCTCAGATAGCCAAGCTGCCCTTAAATCACTAGGCTCTGTTTCTACAAACTCCGTAACTGCCCGAAATTGTCGATTGTCTCTAATGGAGATGGCAGAACAGTTCAACATTCACCATTTCTGGGTGCCGGGACACAGAGATATTTCAGGAAACTGTAAAGCCGATGAACTCGCCAGGATGGGAACTATTACACCAATTTTACCTAACAGGGTGAATATTGGAATACCAATCGCTACTTGTAAACTTATGCTTAAGCAAGATTCCATGATGATGATAAACAGCAGATGGACAGGTATCACTACCTGTCTGGCGACAAAACGGATCTGGCCAACACTTGATCCGAAGCGATCGAAATGTTTGTTATCTGTAAGTAGATTGCATATTAGCTCCACAATTGGTATCATAACTGGACACTGCCTCATAGGCAAACACGCCAATAGACTAGGCGTTATTTCAAATGATTTCTGCAGAAGCTGCATGGACGAGGAGGAGGAATAAACTATCCCACACCTTCTTTGCTCATGCCCTGCTCTTTCTCAAAGACGTAAAATACACTTAGGAAATATTTTCTTTGACGATCCCAGTGATTTAAATAAAATCGACATTCACAGTCTCCATCGCTTTATTAAAAGCTCCAATTGGTTTAATTAGCGAGGATCATTTCGCAGTCTTTATGTGGTATCACAATGGGCCTATTCTGGCCTAATTGTGTCAGCAGTTTTCCTGGCAGCCACCTTAACCTAACCTAACCTAACCTTATAGTTAGGGGCCAGTTAGGTGCTAAAGTGCTGCAATCTTAGCTGAGCACTTAATTTCCTTCCCCCTAAAACTTGTGTAGGTGTTAACTTAACATCAAGATAGCACCGCCACAAAAGAATTCCAAAAATCGAATGATGTAGAAGTTACGTCCTACTAAAGTTCTGCAATCTTAATTTTGAAATGCTTCCCAAAAGTGTATTCCAAAAACCTAAAATGCCTAAAAATTATTGTACATTGAAAAAAGTGGCCTCAAATTGAAGGTCTCTCCAAATGCTTTTCAAGAACATGCATTTCAACTTTTTACCCCGCCACTCCTTCATTCCCAAACAGGCTTGAGGAAGCTTGTGGAACTTGTGGCGTTTCTGTCACAAACTATAATATAACAAGGTGGGTGGATTTTACTTTAACCATTTTGTTAAAAAAAAAATAAATAAATTGGGTGGCGCAACAGCTCGTGGAGAGCCAGGGCCTAGTGACTTACAACTCACAACCATTCCTGTGTGCGTGTTTATTGACAGCAATGGATTTTGTTAACCTCCCCACCGATAGTAAAAATAAAATGTGCGTACATTTCAACTGAATCAAATTAACGATCCGCTAACTTATAGAAGATGAACATATTAACATTAATTTTTATATTAAAAAAGACAAAGTATGTACCTAGATTCATAGGTAGGTACCTATACATTTATGCAGTTATGATCATTAACATTATAAAAACCTATTAAGAACTGGATAATTGAACTTTTACCTACTTCTTTGTGTTTCGCTCCTTTAATATTCTTTAGTTGCTTCATTTCAACAACTTTTCATCCTCTTTTTACATTGTACCCAACCAACTGAATGATATTACACCTTTATAAGAAGGTTTTATAATACAAATTCTATATACTACTGAAATAAATCAGCCAAGTAGAAGACTTAGCATTAAGGATTGGACTTGTTGAATTATTGATTCAAAATAGCTTTTTATGGCCTTTAGTCCTACAAATTGGCGTTTCGTTCGGCTTACTCACTTGAACTCATCAGTGACATAGTGAGGGCTTTGTCATACGCAATTTGTTTTTAGTTCAGTTCAACTTACATGAATTTTTCAGCGAAAATCCACTGTAAACTATATCCAACAAGATAAGAATTCCTAATCATTAAGCTGGAAGTTTTTTTTTTTTTGCCCGGGGCCAGGCATAGTTTCTATATAAGAAGGTTTTAGAAGTTTTAGAAGAAGGAAGTGAGTAAGCCGAACGAAACGCCAATTTGTAGGACTAAAGGCCATAAAAAGCTATTTTGAATCAATATTACACCTTGTTATCTACGCACAGTACCCCATTTTAAATGCAACTATAGGTATATTTATCCTTTAAACGAACATAATAGAACAGGAACACCCTTCCCCTTACGTTACCCTCTTAACTTTGTTCGAACCATAATAATGTTGTACGATGAACAAGAAACATTTCGCTACTGTCAGAGAAAGGTGCAAAAGCCAGATACTCTTCCATCAGCTCAGCAGTTTTTTTCTTATGTAAAGCAATGTCATTAAAGGGCCCACAGACACCACACTTGTGTGCACACATGTGTCGGTGTGGGCTGGTGCACACACCGATTTTCGGTGTCAGACACGGAGCGAGTAAAAATCAGAAGTTTTTGATTTTTGTTGTCGGTGTCTCGATCGGTGTGATGTGTGTGGGGATGTGTGCGCACATTTGTTATTAAGTTGCATTGGAATTGCGTTTGAATGAGGAGCATCGAAAGTTTTTCGATTTAAAATGTTATTATCATTATGGTCTTTTTTCTATGAGATCTCTAAAGTGTGTACGATTTGGTGTGGCGTGTGTGGCGGAATAACACACCGGTGTCGGTACACATGTGTGCACACAAGTGTGGTGTCTGTGGGCCCTTTTACTGTGGCATGCTTTTCCATTTTTCATATCTTTCTATAGAAACGAGCAAAGAAATACAGACAAACACACACAATATGGACATACTGTTAAGGGAAGGATATTGGGAAGTTAGGGAAGTAATACTATAGTGCTTCACAGCACTTTTGGCTAACTGGCCGAACAGAATGGTGTAGCTGTAGTTGTCGCGTGTAGCACTGTCAAAGTAGAAAGATACAAAAATAGTATACAGTGCCACAATGAGAAGCTGTAAATGTAGCAAGGAATGTATGGTGTAGCAGAAGTTAAACTAAATTCAACTCTTGCTACCAGCTGCAGCTACGTTCATTCTGTTCAAGGGGTAAGTGGCAAAAGGACCCATAGTATAGTGGAAATAAAAGTAAAAGAACAAAATATTAGAGAAATTGTTAACGCAAAATCAGGAAGAGAGTTCTCAAGTGTATTAACTATTGTGAAGGAATAAGTAAGGTGAAAAATAGGGGGCGCCCGCCGATTAAGGACTAAGTATATAGATTCGGTCAAAAGGTGTCTTTCTTTAAAATGGTCTCCACTTACTCTACATGGTTAAAGTATTGCTTTCGTCGAGAGTGTATTATAAAACCTTCTTATATAGAAACTATGCCTGGCCCCGGGCAAAAAGGTATTTAGAACTTGTATTAAAAAATCTTCTTCTGGAAAACCTTTGGAAGAAGATTAAGTTGTTGCTGTTTTGGTGGTGAGTCTACCAGAATCTTATTCTGGACTAGTTACTGCACTCGAAAGCCGGGATGAAGCTGATTGTAGAATTGAATATGTCACTGGTAAGATGTTGGACGAATACCAAAGACGTTTAGAAAACGAAGAGGAAGTTGCTATGTGGTCTAACCAACGAAGTAATCCGAAAGCATATAAAGCCGAAGTAACCGCATGTCAAAGAAGGAAAAATGTGCTTTTACTGCAACAAATTGGGACACGTAAAGGCAGACTGCTACAAATACAAGTCAACTTTACAAAAAGGAAAGCATGCCAAGTGATCTGTAGCATCAACATCGCATGACAGCATCACCAATAAAGATATTCTCTCGTTTGAAGTATATGCTGAAGTCAGAGTTGAGTGTGATGGTTGGTACATCGACTCTCGAGCTGCAATTCATATGAATAACGATAAAAATTTCTTTGAAACGGTCTGGAATGACAACACAAAAATAAATCTTGCCAATGGGTCATCTGTGATGTCTTCAGGAACAGGATGTGGCTGGTTGAATTGCCTAATACAAAGTGGTGAGAAGTTTCATATGCTCCTGAGCTGGATGGAGGTTTGCTTTCGGTACAACGAATAGCAAAATCATGGTCATAAGGTTGTTTTTGAAGAAAATGTTTATCAATCTACCGATCTATCGATCCCAAGGGGTTGCTCAAACGAAGAGAAGTGAAAGTCTTTACAAGCTGGAAACTGGACAATCTATTGAACTGTCCTGTAAAGCTGACAATTCATTGTGCATACATCAATGGCATCGTTGAATTGGCCATAGAGATCCAGTGGCTATCGAGAGGCTTATGAAAGAAGATCTTGCAACTGGTATTAATCTGAGGAAGTGTTCTGACAAAATCATCTGTGAGCACTGTATTAAAGGCAAGCTCGCGCAGTCTAAGTTCTCAGTGAGACAAAATAGGGAAAAGCAGCCTTTACGATTAATCCATTTGGATCTGTGTGGTTCCTATGCAGACATCAACTCCAAGAGGTAATTGATACTTTTTAACACTGATTAACGATTTCTCTAATTATTATGCAGTGGTGCATTTGCTGAAATCGAAAGACGAAGAAGTAAGTGCAATAAATGGCTATGTCGCAGCTATGTTCAACAAGTTTGATAGAAAACCTGTCATTCTGCGATCCGACAATGGAAAAGAATATGTGTCGAAGGACTTGGAACAATTCATGAAGAAAGAAGGCATCCACCATCAGTACACGATTCCATACACACCGCAACAAAACGGTGTGGCAGAACGCAAAAACCGAACCCTAACCGAAGCAGCGAAGTGTATGCTACTTGATGCTAATCTTCCAAATCGTTTCTGGGGAGAAGCCGTGTTAACAGCAGCCAATTTGCAGAATAGGTTACCCAGCAACAGTCTCGAGAAGACTCCAATTGAGTTGTTTACTGGACGGCCATTCCAAAGTAACGGAGAAGACAATCGGACGCTTGTAGTAAGGTTTTTCTTGTTAAGAAATTAATATTTTTTTATGAAACTCAGTGGTTTTTAAGAATTCATCACAAAGTACACGACACAGAAGTTTCACCAAAATAATATGAAATTTAGTAAGTTTATTCAAAAAATAGACGGTAACGGAGAAGACACGTACGATTTAGAGATTTCCGACCATTGCCTTGAAGTTTAAAATTCTGCGCCGTCCATTAAGATATGAAGTTGATTTTTTTTTGCACACTTTCATAAAACCAACATTTATCAAAAACCATCCTTGGTTTAATGCCAAGTTTCATTTTACTAACAGAAAAAAATATGAAAAATGGTAACGAAGAAGACAGCTAATGGTAACGGAGAAGACACGTACGATTAAAAATTTCTTTTTTGTTCAGTTATATTGAAATTCGTATTTTTAAATTATTCTCATCAATAATAAAAGTGATTCAGGCAATTGAAAAATATGTGTTAAATTTCATTGAAATCGGTTAACGTTAACACGTGCTAGCGAGCACTTGAAATTTTTCATTCAAAACACATGGGGTTTTCACAGTTTTTACTCAAAATATCAGCAAAATTGTAAAAGTTGATGGAAAATCTTTAAACTCGGCACATAAATTAACTACTATTAGGAGTATCAAAAAAAAATATTTTCAATAGTTTTGCATTATATTAACCCCATCAAAAAATTCAATTAAAAATCATTGTTTTTGTGCATTTGTTGCTATTTTAAATGGAGTAACTGTTGTTTACAAAAATAAAAAAAATCTATTTGTATACTCCTTATGGTATTTAGCATATTTGTTAAGTTTAAAGTTTTTCCATCAACGTTTACACTTTTACGGGCCCTTTGAGTAAAAGACTGTCAAAACACCATGTAGATATTTTATATGAAAAACTTCAAGTGCTCGCTAGCACGTGTAAACGTCAACCGATTTCAATGAAATTTAACACATATTTTTGTTTAGTTACCTTGATCCATTTGAAGCAAGGGGATCAAAGAAATTCAGACTTTAAAAAAAAGTGCCTGTAAGTCGTTGAAATTTGGATGAGAAAGTGCAATTTTGTCTTCTCCGTTACCCTGTTTTAGACAGTAAGACATGATTTAAAAATCTATAAAAAATCTACCATAATCCTTTTTCAAGTCTTGCATTGTGTGCGGAATAATTTTACAAACACTTATATAGTTCAGCATTCAGACCAACTTTTGTCATTTTTCGGTAACGGAGAAGACATGAAATGTTCAGTCATTTTGAGGCGTAATACTATTTTTACAGCACTCCTATCAGAAAAATAGTTCCGAATTTAAGTAGTGTATTGAAAACACTTATAAAAACCCAACTGCACATCGCCATTTGCATCACAATTTATAGAGAACTGATAGCGACAAAAATGCCGAAAAATGCCCAGGTACGAAAAATAAAGTATGAGCTTTTTTGATCACTTGCCTATTTTACAACAACAAGTACAATTTTATATTTACATTTTTTTCGTTAACTCTAATATATACTGTAAATATTGGCATATTTAAATATATTTTTTTCCTTAATTTGAAATTGAGTTGCTTGGTTTCGAAATTTTTGGAATGGCCGATAGACAAAATATCAACACCGCAGTTACATTTTTCGAGAAAATCGAAAGTAAAACAAAAAATTATTCTATCACTCAAATGTTGTGGTCACTAAAAGTAATTAACTGACTTTATTTTTAATCTGAGGAGCCATTTTTGAGAATATTTAATTGGTCACAAAATCATATTGCAGAAACTGTTGAATTTGTTCAAAGAAAATTAGACAATTAAAAAGAAAACTAATGTTGAATTACTAAAAAATGCTTTGTACAAAGTTTAAGGAAAATGGATCTAACCGTTAAGGCTGTAGCCGAACAGACAGACAAATAGACAGGCAGACAGACAGACAAGCAGACAAAAAGAATTGTAAAACCCACTTTTTCGTCTTCCGTTTCGTCGGTCGTTTGATCAACTCGCGTCAAATTTTTTTACGCATGTAAAATTTGTCACATACGCCAATAATATCCCAAGTAAAAACAAATAGTTAAAAGTGTAAAAATAACATTATTTGTATGGGAAAAGTATCCAGGCAATGAATGTAAGGAGTCAGAATTGAATTGGATTTCGAAAAAAAATATCAAATAATTTGGAAATTCCAAACAAACAATTCCTTATTAAAAAATAATCCAAAGCCCTTTAGAAGGTTTGTGTTGTTGTAAAGCCTTGTGAAACAAAAGCAACTCAGGATTACTGAATTTTTGATAAGGTAGCTAAGCTATATAGCGTAGCCGTAGCGGATAGGTACTGGAAAGCAAGGAAAGGATCTTGGTTTGATGTCAGAAATCAGACAATCACTCAACTGAATAATTTTACGCAAACAACAATTCGCAATTTATTTGTCAATTTTCTTGCGAGGAAATATCCTTCTCATGCTTGTGCCTCAACCATTTGAATATATCAATTACATATAACTTCCTTTTCTATTGGCAAATGCCAGGAGGGGGCAAACCAAGAAAATTGAAAAGAACCTGTCAAGAAAATAGCGATATTTTGAAAACAATATCGAAGATAAGGATATTTTCAGATATATTCGGCCTGGTCCAGAGCCAGAGGGGGGCAAATTTATAGACTCCGACAAAAAACAGGAGGTATTTTATAAAATCCATCATAACAAATTGAAAAATCTGTTAGTGGTATGGTATTTCTCAAAGCCAGGGGGGGCAACTGCCCCTCCTGCCCCCCCCCCCCCCCCCTCCGGGCGCCTATGGCAACAGCTCGTGGAGAACCAGGGCCTAGTGACTTACAACCACTGATCTCTATATATAACTGGATAGCGTATCCATACAAAAAAGTTGACTCCATTTGAAGAACTGTTATAAGTGACGTTGCCTATTTTTTTTTTGTTATACTGTATGAAAGTATAACATTAAAAGTGAAAACTGACATCTTCAAACGTCAAAAAGTGAAAAAACAAAAAGGTTTAACTTTTCCGAGTTTAAAATTAATATTCAAGAGAATTCTAAAACTTTATTAAAAATGCGAACTAAAACTGATCCATCTCATGTGGTAAACTTTTCCGAACAAATTTATGGCTTTTTACAAATTCATTCTTAAAGGACACACGAATTACGTCAGCGATGTGGCCTGGGAGCATGACGAAGAGTTCCTTGCCTCCGTTAGTGACGATCATTCGTGTAAGATTTGGAGTTCAGCTCACAGGTTTGAAACTGTTACAACCTTTTGCCTGTCTTAGGCTGGTATGTCAGTGCGCTGGCATCCAGACATCCAGACGAACCTGGCAAGGTGTTGGTGGCCGAAAAGAAAGGAATAATACATTTGTACAACGTCCGCTCTCAACAAGACATAATGTCCTTGGAGTCACCGAATGTTCCTCTAATGGGTGCTGACTGGTCGTTACACAATCGTTTGTTTATGACGGCATTGGCTGGGGGAGATTTCATCACCTGGGACCTTCGTAGGACATGGTTAGTCTATCTTATTTTTGTTCTAGATATCGTTAGATGCTAAGCAATGTTTTATTTCATTTTAGTGGACCAGCTGATATTAAACAAATCACGAATACGGAGGACGTACTGTGAGATTTTTGCCCAACAGTGAAGTTGTCTATGCCTGTATTATTCGACCCGACATAACTCTAAAGGTATGCATAGCTAAATCAACTGTTCCACTTATTGAATTTAAATTATATGGTGGAATGTCGATGTCAAGAATTAAATAAGTTTTTGCTGAGAAAATGTGTTTTTATTTAAGAGAATGTGGAGACTTCTAAGATCCCAGAAATATAAAAAAATGTTTTATTGTTAAGTTTTTCATTGATCTAATAATGTATTAATAAAATTCTATTCTGTAACATATCTAATTGTGGTTTTTTTTTAATTTTCTTGGCTTATGTTTTAGGGCTGCTGAATCCTTGATATTGATAGATAAACCAAGCTCCCATTTCCAAACTATTTGCTTTATTTGAATGATTGGAACGCATTTAAGTCTCTTTTTAAGTATTCTAACTAGAATCAAAAACCATTTTCAATTCGAAAAAGGATTTCAAAAAATTTGCATATAAAAGTAGTATCATCATTTTTCCACCTTCAAAAAACTCATGAAATGTGTTTTGTATGCAAATTTTTCGAAATATAAGTTTGAATTGAAAATGGTTTTAAAAACCATTTAAAGGACTTAAATTCAAACTCAGAAACGTTCCAATCATCCAAAAGGACCAAATATTTTGGAAATGAGAGCTTGGTCTATCTACCAATATCAAGAAATTTCTACGAATTTTTAGAAATTTCTTGAAATTGATGGATAGAATAAGCTCTCATTTCCAAAATATTTGGTCCTTTTGGATGATTGGAACGTTTCTGAGTTTGAATTTAAGTCCTTTAAATGGTTTTTAAAACCATTTTCAATTCAAACTTATATTTCGAAAAATTTGCATACAAAACACATTTCATGAGTTTTTTGAAGGTGGAAAAATGATGATACTACTTTTATATGCAAATTTTTTGAAATCCTTTTTCGAATTGAAAATGGTTTTTGATTCTAGTTAGAATACTTAAAAAG
This sequence comes from Dasysyrphus tricinctus, assembly GCA_963921185.1. Taxonomy (NCBI): domain Eukaryota; kingdom Metazoa; phylum Arthropoda; class Insecta; order Diptera; family Syrphidae; genus Dasysyrphus; species Dasysyrphus tricinctus. Next base: position 113,363,635 of record OY992530.1, read on the forward strand.
AGACTTAAATGCGTTCCAATCATTCAAATAAAGCAAATAGTTTGGAAATGGGAGCTTGGTTTATCTATCAATATCAAGGATTCAGCAGCCCTAAAACATAAGCCAAGAAAATTAAAAAAAAACCACAATTAGATATGTTACAGAATAGAATTTTATTAATACATTATTAGATCAATGAAAAACTTAACAATAAAACATTTTTTTATATTTCTGGGATCTTTGAAGTCTCCACATTCTCTTAAATAAAAACACATTTTCTCAGCAAAAACTTATTTAATTCTTGACATCGACATTCCACCATATAATTTAAGGGACGATTCAATAAGTGGAACAGTTGATTTAGCTATGTATACCTTTAGAGTTATGTCGGGTCGACCAATACTGGCATAGACAACTTCACTGTTGGGCAAAAATCTCACAGTACGTCCTCCGTATTCGTAGATTTGTTTAATATCAGCTGGTCCACTAAAATGAAATAAAACATTGCTTAGCATCTAACGATATCTAGAACAAAAATAAGATAGACTAACCATGTCCTACGAAGGTCCCAGGTGATGACATCACCCCCAGCCAAACGACAGTCTGAGCTCCTTGGCGAATGTTCTCTCGCAAACACCCTACATACGACTCAATGCGGCCATTTTGCAGGGCAAACTGGACGTTGATACCCATGGTGTTAGCATTCATCTCCATAAGATCCAATAAGCTCTTAGCAACGCAGTTGTCGCTTGGGCAGTAAATCACCAGCCAGTTCCGTAGATTGTTGGTGGCATTTGTCAGCCTGTACCCCGGTCGAAATTTTTTTCCTGGCGAAGAAATGTATGTTCCTCCTCAAACTGACCACTACTTCCCGGGGCGCGTTAGACATCTGCAAACCACACTTCTCGAGAATTTGAAGAGCTGCACAGGAGTTTCGTTCACATTCCGACAGAACTTAAAAAAAATAAACAAAATATTCTGTTTTTGTACAAATAAAAATCTCACTTCAAATTACTTTTTTTTTGTGCTCAGCAGACGTCAAAAAGTGAGAATGCCTAACAAATGTCATCTTCAATTGGAGTCAAAAAAACTGTTATACTTTCTATGGAATACACTATCCAGTTATATATAGAGATCAGTGCTTACAACTCACAACCATTCCTGTGTGCGTGTTTGTTGACAGCAATGGATTTTGCTAACCTCCCCACCGATAGTAAAAATAAAATGTGCGTACATTTCAACTGAATCAAATTAACGATCCGCTAACTTATAGAAGATGAACATATTAACATTCCTTTTTATATTAAAAAAGACAAAGTATGTACCTAGATTCATAGGTAGGTACCTATACATTTATGCAGTTATGATCATTAACATTATAAAAACCTATTAAGAACTGGATTATTGAACTTTTACCTACTTCTTTGTGTTTCGCTCTTTTAATATTCTTTAGTTGCTTCATTTCAACAACTTTTCATCCTCTTTTTACATTGTACCCAACCAACTGAATGATATTACACCTTGTTATCTACGCACAGTACCCCATTTACAAAATGCAACTATATGTATATTCATCCTTTAAACGAAAATATATAGAACAGGAACACCCTTCCCCTTACGTAACCCTCATAACTTTGTTCGAACCATAATAATGTTGTAAGATGAACAAGAAACATTTCGCTATTGTCAGAGAAAGGTGCAAAAGCCAGATACTCTTCCATCAGCTCAGCAGTTTTTTTTTTATGTAAAGCAATGTCATTACTGTGGCATGCTTTTCCATTTTTCATATCTTTCTATAGAAACGAGCAAAGAAACACAGACAAACACACAATACGGACACTGTAACTGTTAAGGGAAGGATATTGGGAAGTTAGGGAAGTAATACTATAGTGCTTCACAGCCCTTTTGGCTAAGTGGCAAAAGGACCCATAGTATAGTGGAAATAAAAGTAAAAGAACAAAATATTAGAGAAATAGTTAACGCAAAATCAGGAAGAGAGTTCTCAAGTGTATTTACTATTGTGAGGGAATAAGTAAGATGAAAAATAGGGGCGCCGATTAAGGACTAAGGGCCAGTTTTTCAGTTCAGGCTTTACTCTGAGTTAAATCAGAGTTAGCTAATCCTGAAAATAAATTAACCCTGAGTTAACTCAGGAACAGTTTTTCAGTTGAGGAATAACTTTATCTTTCAGCTGTCAAAATTCTGAGGCCAACGATGTGCGACACTATGGATATCACCCTTCTACACCTTTTACGCAAAGGAATAGAGATGGCGCCACAACGAATTGCACTGGCAATAACTTACAATATCGAAATCGAGATGGCGCAACAACTGAAAAGACCCTCAATTTGGTGCCTGAGTTAACTCACCAAATTAGACGAGTTAACTCGGAGTTAACTTTCGATTTCAATTGACCGAAAAACACGTTTTTGGAGTTAACTCCGGTTTAACCCCGGACTAGGATGATCTCGCACTGAAAAACTGGCCCTAAGTATAGATTCGGTCAAAAGGTGTCTTTCTTCAAAATGGTCTCCACTTACTCTACATGGTTAAAGTATTGGTTTCGCGTACCTACACAAATTTCGTGATTTGAAATTGTTGGGTTGATATGTGGTAAGCAAGCCAAAACCAGCAGAAATCAATGATGAATGGATAAAGAAAAATAATAAAGCGAAAGCTTTTTTAACACTGAGCGTCAAGGGTGGTCATCTCATGCATATAGCCCATCTAGAAGATGCATTTAGCATTTGGAAATTTTTCTCAAGGAAATTCGAGAAGTCGACTTTTGGAAGTCGCCTGTATTTGAGAAGAAAACTATATGGCATTGGCATTCGCTATGCTGGTGGTAAGATGAGTGACCATATAGAAGCCATTCTGCGAGTTTTTGGTTTGCTAAGAGCTTCTGGAAAACCTTTGGAAGATGAAGTTGCTGCTGTTGTTGTTGTTGGTGAGTCTACCAGAATCTTATTCTGGACTAGTTACTGCACTCGAAGGCCTGGATGAAGCTGACTTAAGAATTGAATATGCCACTGGTAAGATGTTGGACGAAATACCAAAGACGTTTTGAAAACGAAGAAGAAGTTGCTATGTGGTCTAACCAACAAAGTAATCCGAAAGCATACAAAGCCGAAGAAACCGCATGTCAAAGAAGGAAGAATGTGCTTTTACTGCAACAAATTGGGACACGTAAAGGCAGACTGCTACAAATACAAGTCAACTTTACAAAAAGGAAAGCATGCCAAGTGATCTGTAACATCAACATCGCATGACAGCATCACCAATAAAGATATTCTCTCGTTTGAAGTATATGCTGAAGTCAGAGTTGAGTGTGATGGTTGGTACATCGACTCTCGAGCTGCAATTCATATGAATAACGATAAAAATTTCTTTGAAACGGTCTGGAATGACAACACAAAAATAAATCTTGCCAATGGGTCATCTGTGATGTCTTCAGGAACAGGATGTGGCTGGTTGAATTGCCTAATACAAAGTGGTGAGAAGTTTCATATGCTCCTGAGCTGGATGGAGGTTTGCTTTCGGTACAACGAATAGCAAAATCATGGTCATAAGGTTGTTTTTGAAGAAAATGTTTATCAATCTACCGATCTATCGATCCCAAGGATTTGCTCAAACGAAGAGAAGTGAAAGTCTTTACAAGCTGGAAACTGGACAATCTATTGAACTGTCCTGTAAAGCTGACAATTCATTGTGCATACATCAATGGCATCGTTGAATTGGCCATAGAGATCCAGTGGCTATCGAGAGGCTTATGAAAGAAGATCTTGCAACTGGTATTAATCTGAGGAAGTGTTCTGACAAAATCATCTGTGAGCACCGTATTAAAGGCAAGCTCGCGCAGTCTAAGTTCTCAGTGAGACAAAATAGGGAAAAGCAGCCTTTACGATTAATCCATTTGGATCTGTGTGGTTCCTATGCAGACATCAACTCCAAGAAATAATTGATACTTTTTAACACTAATTAACGATTTCTCTAATTATTACGCAGTGGTGCATTTGCTGAAATCGAAAGACGAAGAAGTAAGTTCAATAAATGGCTATGTCGCAGCTATGTTCAACAAGTTTGATAGAAAACCTGTCATTCTGCGATCCGACAATGGAAAAGAATATGTGTCGAAGGACTTGGAACAATTCATGAAGAAAGAAGGCATCCACCATCAGTACACGATTCCATACACACCGCAACAAAACGGTGTGGCAGAACGCAAAAACCGAACCCTAACCGAAGCAGCGAAGTGTATGCTACTTGATGCTAATCTTCCAAATCGTTTCTGGGGAGAAGCCGTGTTAACAGCAGCCAATTTGCAGAATAGGTTACCCAGCAACAGTCTCGAGAAGACTCCAATTGAGTTGTTTACTGGACGGCCATTCCAAAGTAACGGAGAAGACAATCGGACGCTTGTAGTAAGGTTTTTCTTGTTAAGAAATTAATATTTTTTTATGAAACTCAGTGGTTTTTAAGAATTCATCACAAAGTACACGACACAGAAGTTTCACCAAAATAATATGAAATTTAGTAAGTTTATTCAAAAAATAGACGGTAACGGAGAAGACACGTACGATTTAGAGATTTCCGACCATTGCCTTGAAGTTTAAAATTCTGCGCCGTCCATTAAGATATGAAGTTGATTTTTTTTTGCACACTTTCATAAAACCAACATTTATCAAAAACCATCCTTGGTTTAATGCCAAGTTTCATTTTACTAACAGAAAAAAATATGAAAAATGGTAACGAAGAAGACAGCTAATGGTAACGGAGAAGACACGTACGATTAAAAATTTCTTTTTTGTTCAGTTATATTGAAATTCGTATTTTTAAATTATTCTCATCAATAATAAAAGTGATTCAGGCAATTGAAAAATATGTGTTAAATTTCATTGAAATCGGTTAACGTTAACACGTGCTAGCGAGCACTTGAAATTTTTCATTCAAAACACATGGGGTTTTCACAGTTTTTACTCAAAATATCAGCAAAATTGTAAAAGTTGATGGAAAATCTTTAAACTCGGCACATAAATTAACTACTATTAGGAGTATCAAAAAAAAATATTTTCAATAGTTTTGCATTATATTAACCCCATCAAAAAATTCAATTAAAAATCATTGTTTTTGTGCATTTGTTGCTATTTTAAATGGAGTAACTGTTGTTTACAAAAATAAAAAAAATCTATTTGTATACTCCTTATGGTATTTAGCATATTTGTTAAGTTTAAAGTTTTTCCATCAACGTTTACACTTTTACGGGCCCTTTGAGTAAAAGACTGTCAAAACACCATGTAGATATTTTATATGAAAAACTTCAAGTGCTCGCTAGCACGTGTAAACGTCAACCGATTTCAATGAAATTTAACACATATTTTTGTTTAGTTACCTTGATCCATTTGAAGCAAGGGGATCAAAGAAATTCAGACTTTAAAAAAAAGTGCCTGTAAGTCGTTGAAATTTGGATGAGAAAGTGCAATTTTGTCTTCTCCGTTACCCTGTTTTAGACAGTAAGACATGATTTAAAAATCTATAAAAAATCTACCATAATCCTTTTTCAAGTCTTGCATTGTGTGCGGAATAATTTTACAAACACTTATATAGTTCAGCATTTAGACCAACTTTTGTCATTTTTCGGTAACGGAGAAGACATGAAATGTTCAGTCATTTTGAGGCGTAATACTATTTTTACAGCACTCCTATCAGAAAAATAGTTCCGAATTTAAGTAGTGTATTGAAAACACTTATAAAAACCCAACTGCACATCGCCATTTGCATCACAATTTATAGAGAACTGATAGCGACAAAAATGCCGAAAAATGCCCAGGTACGAAAAATAAAGTATGAGCTTTTTTGATCACTTGCCTATTTTACAACAACAAGTACAATTTTATATTTACATTTTTTTCGTTAACTCTAATATATACTGTAAATATATGATTTGACATTTGACCTGTCAAAGTGGTGACTTGTTTATTAAAAGGCTCCTAGAAAAAGTCGTTAAAAGTAAAGAAAAAGTGCACGAAAAACCATAAAAATCGGTTTAAAAAGTGGCGAAATTGAATATATCTTCAAAGCAACCAAGCTCCTTCGTAAGTCATAGAAATTAAGAAAAATTGAAAGTGGGTTACTTTTTATACTAAAATTATAACCTCAACTCATGAATAAGAGGAGTCTGATTGAAATCTCACCCGACCAATTAAGAGAAGAAAAGCGTAGAACACTTCCAGCAACCCCGCCTTCACCAGTATCAGAACTTTCAGTGTCGAAAATGGGATCCACAACACTAACCATTGATATTTTGAAGCAAATACTTAATGAAAGCAACAAAGAACTTGTCAGCGAGCTACCGTCCAAAGCGGATTTTCGTATATTGCACGCAGAACTCTCTGGCCTGAAAACGAAGTATGACGAAATTTCTGCCAAGGTTGTTGACCTGGAGCAAAGAAACAACGAATTGGAGGAACGACTCGATAGTTTGCTTCAAAAAAGTTTAGAGTCAAATGTTGTGGTGCACATGCCTGTAGAAGCCAACGCAGATATGAGGGAAAAAGCCAAGTCTGTCTGCGCCGATTTGCTGGGCACGGACTCTAGCTCGGACGTTGAATATGCACATTCGGTATCCGCTCCTTATTCTCGTACTGCAATGATAGTTGTCAAACTAAGTTCTCGGAGTGCTGCTTGGAAAATTCTGAGAAATACAAAAAACCTAAAAGGCACGCAGATCCATGTGCATAAGGACCTTCCATACAATACTCGTCGTAGGAAAAACAATCTGCTCCCAATCGCCAAGTTTCTGCGCGAAAGATTTCCCCATGTAAAAATCCAGCAAAAGGACGACAAACTCTTCATAGCAAATAATCTTTTTACATGGGATTTGACGAGGGGGTTAAACTGTGGCCCCAACGATCCCATGGTGATGTTAAGAAACATTTTTGGTGGAGATCTTTTTTTGTTTTCAGATCTTGAAAATTTTATGAATGAAGTTAAACGTGGTAATAAAAACGTAAATAATGTCAATCAACATACGTCAAATTTAAATATGCCACCTGAAGTTGGTTGCAGTCCAACTCATCTTAACGTCAACGAGGATTTGGCTGCACACACAAGCACGAGCGTGAGACAGAAAAAAAGTGGTGGTTTACACGATGGAATGGAATGAGGAGAACCCGTCTACCAGAAACAAATTAAATACATAGATTTAAGTATATTAGGGTATAATGTCGCAGGTCTTAAAAATAAATCTTTTGTAGTAAATTTTTATAACTATGTTAAAAGTTTCGATATATTCTTACTTTTTGAAACTCACGTTTTAGAAAATGAGGTTGATAATTTAAAAAAAAACTTTATGAATTATGAATTAAAGTGGATTCCGGCAGTTAAAACAAATACATTCGGAAGAGGAAGTGGTGGAGAGTTGTTGGGCTATCGTAAGCATCTCGAAGCTGTTACCCCAAAATTTAAGCGAGTTGAAGAGATGGACATCTTGGAGTTAAAAATCAATGAATGTGCTGTCCATATCATTCCCATATACCTCAACTGTTCGCACTGGTTGAGGGACTATAACCGGCTTTGCGAAACGCTGCAGAATTTGGGTTCAATGGATGTTCTTCTTATTGGGGACTTTAATGCAAGGTTGGGGCTGTCGCAAAATAACTTCGTTAGTGGAATTGCAGCGCCTATCATCAATCCAACTCGCAGATCAAAAGATGAAGTATGTGACGGGAAGGGAGCTAAGATATTAGAAATAGCTGATAGCTTGGACGCAAAGATATTGAATGGAAGCTGTAATGGTGACCCGAATGGAGAGTACACGTTTATTCGTGGAGCATCGTGCTCCGTCATAGACTACTGCTTTGTGTCTGGTAGGTGGAATTCAATTCTGAGTAATTTCAAAATATCAGCGCAGATCTTCTCAGATCACATGCCTTTGGAAATTTCTTGCATAGTTTCAGGATCAGAGGAAATTGCCAACACAAAACAAATGGGTTTACTTCCTAAGTTGAAGTGGAGTTATAGAAACCAAAATATTTACCAAAACAATTTAAATTTGGAACTTGCAAAACGAAGGGCAGAGAACAACCAGCTACACATAAACGACCTCACCCAGATTATAATTGAAGCTGTTCCAGCATGTGCTAAAGGAAGACCAAATGATACCTTCAAACAGACCTGGTTTGATACAGAATGCCAAAAAGCTAGACAAAAATCGTTTTCATTCCTAAGGTTGTTAAGGAAATACAACACACCTTTTTTCAAAAATATGTATGCAAAGGCTAATAAACACTTTAAGCATCTCTGTCTCGAGAAAAAAAAGCACCTAGAGCATCAAACAATCAGCGTTTTAAATTCTTCAAAGTCTTCGGCTGAATTTTGGAAAGCCGCTAAAACTATCAACGGGAGGACCAATTTGATCTCATCGTCCCTGCGAGCGTTCGAACTACGTGGATATTTTAAGAACCTGCTTAATGCACCGCTATCTTCTCCGCTTCCACAGTACGCAGCTCCATTTTTTACTGATGCTTTCCTTGATGCTCCATTTACACTATTGGAAGTAAAAAATGTTATTGAAAAATCTAAAAATGGAAAAGCTCCAGGTGATGACCGAGTCCCAGTAGAGTTTTATAAAAACTGTACAACTGAATTCCTGTCCGCACTGACCGAGGAATACAATAGAGTTTTTGCGAGTGCAAATGTTCCTGAAAACTTCAAAAGGTCAATTATATATCCGTTACATAAAAAAGGGCCATATGACGTACCAGAAAATTATAGGGGCATCTCCTTTTTGAATACTTCTGCCAAGCTGTTTAGTACTCTGATTTTTAATAGGCTAAGACAGTGGATCGATGATAAAAAAATACTTAATGAACATCAAGCTGGATTTCGGAGGAACTATTCGACTTTAGACCAGATATTCAGCCTGTATAACATTGCGGAGAGCTTTAAAAGAAGAAAGCAGAAACTATATGCCTTTTTCGTCGATTTTCGCGCCGCTTTCGATTCAATTGCCCGTGAAGCTCTTTTTTATAAGCTTTATAAGCTGGGAATATCGGGAAAAATTGTTTTATTATTGAAAGCGATGTACGAAAACAATGTGGCCTTCGTTTGGGATGGTGAGTTTATTTCCGAAGAGTTTCCGGTACAAATGGGAGTAAAGCAGGGATGTATCCTGAGTACGTTACTGTTCATTCTCTTTTTAAATGATATAGTGGAGGAAATTGGAGGAGGAATCCAGTTTGGAAATACATGGATACCCGGGCTCATTTTTGCCGATGATATAGTATTTTTATCTGAATCTGTGGAAGGAATGCAGCGAATGATGAATCGACTGGAGAAATACTGTAAAACGTGGAATCTAACCGTTAATTTAGAGAAGTCCAAAATGATGATATTCAGGGATGGTGGTGGTAGATACGCAAGCAACGAAAAGTGGACATATAACAGAGAAAATGTTGCAATAGTTCGAGAGTACAAATATTTGGGTATACTAATCACGGCAAATCTCAACATGAAAAAACATTTCCAGTTAAAATTAGCAGAAGCGAAAAGAGCTGTTTCTTCAGTGTGGGCCCGCTGCATTGATAATAAATTCGTCGAACATAGTGCAAAGCTTAAAATTTTTCATGCTACTGCAGCTTCTATAATGCTCTACGGTGCCCAAGTTTGGGGATACAGTCAATTCGAAGAGGTGGAAAGGTTCCTCAGATACTTTTTAAAACGCATTTTCCGGTTACCAAACTGTACACCAAATTATATGCTGCATTTGGAAACAACTGAACCGCCAGTGTTTTTAAGCACACTCAAGCTGCATTTTGAATATGTAATGAAGGTGATGGAGATGGATGATGGAAGACTGCCAAAACAAGTGCTTATGACGCTGTTATCTTCTAGGGGAAATCTCGTCAAAGAGTGGGAGGAGCTGGCTACCGGTCTGGATATAAACTTCCGCTTCTTACCTGATATCAGTTTACCAGACTTAAGAAAGGTGTTTACTGAAATTTTAGAGAAATTCAGCCACTCCACTTATGTGAGATTGAAACTAGAGGCGCAATCTTCCCAACACAGAATGATCTACAGCCAACTCAACACAGAGCTTCAAGAACACACATACTTCCTCAACCGCTATCCTCTACATGTGATAAATATAATATTTAAAGTAAGAGGCGAATTATTAAATTTAAATTTCATTCCCCATCGTCCGGATCTGCCGATTTTATGCGACCTTTGTAATCTCAAAGAAAGGGAAGATATATATCACTTCATTGCCAGATGTCCTATTTTGAAAGAGTTTCGTCTTAGGTACTTTGGGGTGCCTTTGATGGAATGGAATAGCACCCTGGAGGTTTTGAATGGAAAAGTAGGCTGGGACATTTTGTATAAATATACGTCAATGGCGCTGAACTATAGAAACCGCATCCTTGAAGGAGACTTTTAAAATGTAAAAAAAAAAAAAATAATATAATATTTAATAGTTACATAAGCTAAATGGAAAAAAAAATGTCAATCTGGTAGACGGCCTTTGGCCAAACCATATTAAACTTAAGGTAAAAAATTTGTAAATGTAAAGCTATTTTGTATAAATAAAGTTTTTTCAACTAACTAACTAACTAACTACTGTAAATATTGGCATATTTAAATATATTTTTTTCCTTAATTTGAAATTGAGTTGCTTGGTTTCGAAATTTTTGGAATGGCCGATAGACAAAATATCAACACCGCAGTTACATTTTTCGAGAAAATCGAAAGTAAAACAAAAAATTATTCTATCACTCAAATGTTGTGGTCACTAAAAGTAATTAACTGACTTTATTTTTAATCTGAGGAGCCATTTTTGAGAATATTTAATTGGTCACAAAATCATATTGCAGAAACTGTTGAATTTGTTCAAAGAAAATTAGACAATTAAAAAGAAAACTAATGTTGAATTACTAAAAAATGCTTTGTACAAAGTTTAAGGAAAATGGATCTAACCGTTAAGGCTGTAGCCGAACAGACAGACAAATAGACAGGCAGACAGACAGACAAGCAGACAAAAAGAATTGTAAAACCCACTTTTTCGTCTTCCGTTTCGTCGGTCGTTTGATCAACTCGCGTCAAATTTTTTTACGCATGTAAAATTTGTCACATACGCCAATAATATCCCAAGTAAAAACAAATAGTTAAAAGTGTAAAAATAACATTATTTGTATGGGAAAAGTATCCAGGCAATGAATGTAAGGAGTCAGAATTGAATTGGATTTCGAAAAAAAATATCAAATAATTTGGAAATTCCAAACAAACAATTCCTTATTAAAAAATAATCCAAAGCCCTTTAGAAGGTTTGTGTTGTTGTAAAGCCTTGTGAAACAAAAGCAACTCAGGATTACTGAATTTTTGATAAGGTAGCTAAGCTATATAGCGTAGCCGTAGCGGATAGGTACTGGAAAGCAAGGAAAGGATCTTGGTTTGATGTCAGAAATCAGACAATCACTCAACTGAATAATTTTACGCAAACAACAATTCGCAATTTATTTGTCAATTTTCTTGCGAGGAAATATCCTTCTCATGCTTGTGCCTCAACCATTTGAATATATCAATTACATATAACTTCCTTTTCTATTGGCAAATGCCAGGAGGGGGCAAACCAAGAAAATTGAAAAGAACCTGTCAAGAAAATAGCGATATTTTGAAAACAATATCGAAGATAAGGATATTTTCAGATATATTCGGCCTGGTCCAGAGCCAGAGGGGGGCAAATTTATAGACTCCGACAAAAAACAGGAGGTATTTTATAAAATCCATCATAACAAATTGAAAAATCTGTTAGTGGTATGGTATTTCTCAAAGCCAGGGGGGGCAACTGCCCCTCCTTGCCCCCCCCCCCCCTCCGGGCGCCTATGGCAACAGCTCGTGGAGAACCAGGGCCTAGTGACTTACAACCACTGATCTCTATATATAACTGGATAGCGTATCCATACAAAAAAGTTGACTCCATTTGAAGAACTGTTATAAGTGACGTTGCCTATTTTTTTTTTGTTATACTGTATGAAAGTATAACATTAAAAGTGAAAACTGACATCTTCAAACGTCAAAAAGTGAAAAAACAAAAAGGTTTAACTTTTCCGAGTTTAAAATTAATATTCAAGAGAATTCTAAAACTTTATTAAAAATGCGAACTAAAACTGATCCATCTCATGTGGTAAACTTTTCCGAACAAATTTATGGCTTTTTACAAATTCATTCTTAAAGGACACACGAATTACGTCAGCGATGTGGCCTGGGAGCATGACGAAGAGTTCCTTGCCTCCGTTAGTGACGATCATTCGTGTAAGATTTGGAGTTCAGCTCACAGCTTTGAAACTGTTACAACCTTTTGCCTGTCTTAGGCTGGTATGTCAGTGCGCTGGCATCCAGACATCCAGACGAACCTGGCAAGGTGTTGGTGGCCGAAAAGAAAGGAATAATACATTTGTACAACGTCCGCTCTCAACAAGACATAATGTCCTTGGAGTCACCGAATGTTCCTCTAATGGGTGCTGACTGGTCGTTACACAATCGTTTGTTTATGACGGCATTGGCTGGGGGAGATTTCATCACCTGGGACCTTCGTAGGACATGGTTAGTCTATCTTATTTTTGTTCTAGATATCGTTAGATGCTAAGCAATGTTTTATTTCATTTTAGTGGACCAGCTGATATTAAACAAATCACGAATACGGAGGACGTACTGTGAGATTTTTGCCCAACAGTGAAGTTGTCTATGCCTGTATTATTCGACCCGACATAACTCTAAAGGTATGCATAGCTAAATCAACTGTTCCACTTATTGAATTTAAATTATATGGTGGAATGTCGATGTCAAGAATTAAATAAGTTTTTGCTGAGAAAATGTGTTTTTATTTAAGAGAATGTGGAGACTTCTAAGATCCCAGAAATATAAAAAAATGTTTTATTGTTAAGTTTTTCATTGATCTAATAATGTATTAATAAAATTCTATTCTGTAACATATCTAATTGTGGTTTTTTTTTAATTTTCTTGGCTTATGTTTTAGGGCTGCTGAATCCTTGATATTGATAGATAAACCAAGCTCCCATTTCCAAACTATTTGCTTTATTTGAATGATTGGAACGCATTTAAGTCTCTTTTTAAGTATTCTAACTAGAATCAAAAACCATTTTCAATTCGAAAAAGGATTTCAAAAAATTTGCATATAAAAGTAGTATCATCATTTTTCCACCTTCAAAAAACTCATGAAATGTGTTTTGTATGCAAATTTTTCGAAATATAAGTTTGAATTGAAAATGGTTTTAAAAACCATTTAAAGGACTTAAATTCAAACTCAGAAACGTTCCAATCATCCAAAAGGACCAAATATTTTGGAAATGAGAGCTTGGTCTATCTACCAATATCAAGAAATTTCTACGAATTTTTAGAAATTTCTTGAAATTGATGGATAGAATAAGCTCTCATTTCCAAAATATTTGGTCCTTTTGGATGATTGGAACGTTTCTGAGTTTGAATTTAAGTCCTTTAAATGGTTTTTAAAACCATTTTCAATTCAAACTTATATTTCGAAAAATTTGCATACAAAACACATTTCATGAGTTTTTTGAAGGTGGAAAAATGATGATACTACTTTTATATGCAAATTTTTTGAAATCCTTTTTCGAATTGAAAATGGTTTTTGATTCTAGTTAGAATACTTAAAAAGAGACTTAAATGCGTTCCAATCATTCAAATAAAGCAAATAGTTTGGAAATGGGAGCTTGGTTTATCTATCAATATCAAGGATTCAGCAGCCCTAAAACATAAGCCAAGAAAATTAAAAAAAAACCACAATTAGATATGTTACAGAATAGAATTTTATTAATACATTATTAGATCAATGAAAAACTTAACAATAAAACATTTTTTTATATTTCTGGGATCTTTGAAGTCTCCACATTCTCTTAAATAAAAACACATTTTCTCAGCAAAAACTTATTTAATTCTTGACATCGACATTCCACCATATAATTTAAGGGACGATTCAATAAGTGGAACAGTTGATTTAGCTATGTATACCTTTAGAGTTATGTCGGGTCGACCAATACTGGCATAGACAACTTCACTGTTGGGCAAAAATCTCACAGTACGTCCTCCGTATTCGTAGATTTGTTTAATATCAGCTGGTCCACTAAAATGAAATAAAACATTGCTTAGCATCTAACGATATCTAGAACAAAAATAAGATAGACTAACCATGTCCTACGAAGGTCCCAGGTGATGACATCTCCCCCAGCCAAACGACAGTCTGAGCTCCTTGGCGAATGTTCTCTCGCAAACACCCTACATACGACTCAATGCGGCCATTTTGCAGGGCAAACTGGACGTTGATACCCATGGTGTTAGCATTCATCTCCATAAGATCCAATAAGCTCTTAGCAACGCAGTTGTCGCTTGGGCAGTAAATCACCAGCCAGTTCCGTAGATTGTTGGTGGCATTTGTCAGCCTGTACCCCGGTCGAAATTTTTTTCCTGGCGAAGAAATGTATGTTCCTCCTCAAACTGACCACTACTTCCCGGGGCGCGTTAGACATCTGCAAACCACACTTCTCGAGAATTTGAAGAGCTGCACAGGAGTTTCGTTCACATTCCGACAGAACTTAAAAAAAATAAACAAAATATTCTGTTTTTGTACAAATAAAAATCTCACTTCAAATTACTTTTTTTTTGTGCTCAGCAGACGTCAAAAAGTGAGAAATGTCATCTTCAATTGGAGTCAAAAAAACTGTTATACTTTCTATGGAATACACTATCCAGTTATATATAGAGATCAGTGCTTACAACTCACAACCATTCCTGTGTGCGTGTTTGTTGACAGCAATGGATTTTGCTAACCTCCCCACCGATAGTAAAAATAAAATGTGCGTACATTTCAACTGAATCAAATTAACGATCCGCTAACTTATAGAAGATGAACATATTAACATTCCTTTTTATATTAAAAAAGACAAAGTATGTACCTAGATTCATAGGTAGGTACCTATACATTTATGCAGTTATGATCATTAACATTATAAAAACCTATTAAGAACTGGATTATTGAACTTTTACCTACTTCTTTGTGTTTCGCTCTTTTAATATTCTTTAGTTGCTTCATTTCAACAACTTTTCATCCTCTTTTTACATTGTACCCAACCAACTGAATGATATTACACCTTGTTATCTACGCACAGTACCCCATTTACAAAATGCAACTATATGTATATTCATCCTTTAAACGAAAATATATAGAACAGGAACACCCTTCCCCTTACGTAACCCTCTTAACTTTGTTCGAACCATAATAATGTTGTAAGATGAACAAGAAACATTTCGCTATTGTCAGAGAAAGGTGCAAAAGCCAGATACTCTTCCATCAGCTCAGCAGTTTTTTTTTTATGTAAAGCAATGTCATTACTGTGGCATGCTTTTCCATTTTTCATATCTTTCTATAGAAACGAGCAAAGAAACACAGACAAACACACAATACGGACACTGTAACTGTTAAGGGAAGGATATTGGGAAGTTAGGGAAGTAATACTATAGTGCTTCACAGCCCTTTTGGCTAAGTGGCAAAAGGACTCATAGTATAGTGGAAATAAAAGTAAAAGAACAAAATATTAGAGAAATAGTTAACGCAAAATCAGGAAGAGAGTTCTCAAGTGTATTTACTATTGTGAGGGAATAAGTAAGATGAAAAATAGGGGCGCCGATTAAGGACTAAGGGCCAGTTTTTCAGTTCAGGCTTTACTCTGAGTTAAATCAGAGTTAGCTAATCCTGAAAATAAATTAACCCTGAGTTAACTCAGGAACAGTTTTTCAGTTGAGGAATAACTTTATCTTTCAGCTGTCAAAATTCTGAGGCCAACGATGTGCGACACTATGGATATCACCCTTCTACACCTTTTACGCAAAGGAATAGAGATGGCGCCACAACGAATTGCACTGGCAATAACTTACAATATCGAAATCGAGATGGCGCAACAACTGAAAAGACCCTCAATTTGGTGCCTGAGTTAACTCACCAAATTAGACGAGTTAACTCGGAGTTAACTTTCGATTTCAATTGACCGAAAAACACGTTTTTGGAGTTAACTCCGGTTTAACCCCGGACTAGGATGATCTCGCACTGAAAAACTGGCCCTAAGTATAGATTCGGTCAAAAGGTGTCTTTCTTCAAAATGGTCTCCACTTACTCTACATGGTTAAAGTATTGGTTTCGCGTACCTACACAAATTTCGTGATTTGAAATTGTTGGGTTGATATGTGGTAAGCAAGCCAAAACCAGCAGAAATCAATGATGAATGGATAAAGAAAAATAATAAAGCGAAAGCTTTTTTAACACTGAGCGTCAAGGGTGGTCATCTCATGCATATAGCCCATCTAGAAGATGCATTTAGCATTTGGAAATTTTTCTCAAGGAAATTCGAGAAGTCGACTTTTGGAAGTCGCCTGTATTTGAGAAGAAAACTATATGGCATTGGCATTCGCTATGCTGGTGGTAAGATGAGTGACCATATAGAAGCCATTCTGCGAGTTTTTGGTTTGCTAAGAGCTTCTGGAAAACCTTTGGAAGATGAAGTTGCTGCTGTTGTTGTTGTTGGTGAGTCTACCAGAATCTTATTCTGGACTAGTTACTGCACTCGAAGGCCTGGATGAAGCTGACTTAAGAATTGAATATGCCACTGGTAAGATGTTGGACGAAATACCAAAGACGTTTTGAAAACGAAGAAGAAGTTGCTATGTGGTCTAACCAACAAAGTAATCCGAAAGCATACAAAGCCGAAGAAACCGCATGTCAAAGAAGGAAGAATGTGCTTTTACTGCAACAAATTGGGACACGTAAAGGCAGACTGCTACAAATACAAGTTAACTTTACAAAAAGGAAAGCATGTCAAGTGATCTGTAGCATCACATCGCATGACAACATCACCAATAAAGATATTCTCTTCTTTGAAGTATGTGCTGACGTCAGAGTTGAGTGTGATGGTTGGTACATCGACTCTGGAGCTGCAATTCATATGACCAACGATAAAAAATTCTTTGAAACGATCTGAAATGACAATACAAAAATATATCTTGACAATGGGTCTTCTGTGATGTCTTCAGGAACAGGATGTGGCTGGTTGAATTACCTAATACAAAGTGGTGATATTCAGAAGGTACTGAGGTACTGAGCTGTATGGAGGTTTGTTTTCGGTACAACGAATAGCAAATCATGGTCATAAAGTAATTTTTGAAGATAATGTTTGTCAAATCTACAACCCCAAGGGGTTGCTCAAGCGAAGAAAAGTGACAGTCTTTACAAGCTGGAAACTGGACAATCTGTTGAACTGTCCTTTAAAGCTGACAATTCATTGTGCATACATCAATGGCATCGTCAAATTGGCCATAGAGATCCAGTGGCTATCGAGAGGCTTGTGAAAGAAGTTTTTGCAACTGGTATTAATCTGAGGAAGTGTTTTGAGAAAATCTTCTGTGAGCACAGTGCTCACTGCTGTATTAAAGGCAAGCTCGTGCAGTCTAAGTTCCCAGTGAGACAAAATAGGGAAAAGCAGCCTGTACGATTAATCCATTTGGATCTGTGTGGTTCCTATGCAGACATCAACTCCAAGAGGTAATTGATACTTTTTAACACTGATTAACGATTTCTCTAATTATTATGCAGTGGTGCATTTGTTGAAATCGAAAGACGAAGAAGTAAGTGCAATAAATGGCTATGTCGCAGCTATGTTCAACAAGTTTGATAGAAAACCTGTCATTCTGCGATCCGACAATGGAAAAGAAAATGTGTCGAAGGACTTGGAACAATTCATGAAGAAAGAAGGCATCCACCATCAGTACACGATTCCATACACACCACAACAAAATGGTGTGGCAGAACGCAAAAACCGAACCCTAACCGAAGCAGCGAAGTGTATGCTAGTTGATGCTAATCTTCCAAATCGTTTCTGGGGAGAAGCCGTGTTAACAGCAGCCAATTTGCAGAATAGGTTACCCAGCAACAGTCTCGAGAAGACTCCAGTTTTCTCTCCAGAGTTGTTTACGGGAGAAAAACCTGATCTGAGCCACAATAAAGTGTTTGGTTCCAAATCGTTTACCTTAATTCCAAAACAGAAGAGGAAGAAGTGGGATGACAAGGCTGAAGAAGGAGTTCTTGTTGGATATGATCTCAACTCAAAAGGTTATCGTATACTTGATCCAACATCCAATATAGTTTGGATATCAAGATCTTTAAGAATTATTGAAAGTGAACCCAAGAAACGGAAGTTACTCCTCTGAAAGAAAATTCTGAATACGTTTCAATGAGACTGGGAACGGAAGAAAAGATCGCGTTTAATAAGCCCCTTGAAGAGCAAGTATCTCAAGAAAATGACCCCCTTGTTTGAAGAACAGTCAGTAACCCAGGGTAGTGGAGACATTGAAGATCGGACTAAAAATCAAGAAGTTTGGAGGTCACATCGTTCAAATATAGGCATTCCGCCTAAATTTCTGTCGTACAAAACACTTGTTGATGTTTCGAAAGAAGCAGAATCCTGTGAAGAAGTTTTGCGTTACTACTTGTCGAAAAACGCAAATGACTTAAGCTGGATTAGAAGAAATTAGTTCAATGAAGGAACTTCAAGTTTGGATCCTAACAGATCTGCCACCAGGAAGAAGAATAGTAAGCTGTAAATGGGTATTTAAAGCCAAACCTAACGTAGACGGAAGCGTTAGTACTTATGAAGCACGTCTGGTAGCAGGAGGATTTTCTCAAAAATATGGTGAAGATTATGATGAGACCTTTGCACCAGTGGTAAAACACGAAACAATTCGATCTCTTCTTGTGGTTGCACATTTTAAACGTTTACATGTGCGGCATTTTGATGTAAAAAATGCCCATTTGAATGTAAACCTAAGTGATGAAATTTTCATGGATCAACTCCCAGGGTTCAAGATTTTGGGTCATGAAGAAAAGTTGCTAAGACTTAATAAAAGCATCTATGGTTTGAAGCAATCAGCACGAGAATGGAACAAAAGAGCAACAGAGATCATACTTGAAATGGAATTCAAGGCATCGACAGCGGATTCATGTTTATTTTCAAGAAAAGAGAGCAACGGTTAAACCATATTCATGTTGATATATGTCGATGACATTCTGGTGGCTGGATTTTCTGAGGAACTAATAAATACCATTTATAAAGAACTCCAAAAGCATCTAAAGACGAAAGACTTGGGAGAAGCAAAACATTACCTCGGTATAGAGATCAAGCGTGAAAAAGATGGCTCCTTCAAATTAAGCCAAAAGTCCAAGATTCAAAAATTAATAAAAACCTACAACCTTCAAGAATCAAAACCAACTTTACACCATTCGAAACGGGTTTCTTAAGTCCAAGTGAAGAAACAAGTCCGAAGTTACCAAATAATAACTTATATCGTCAAGCTATTGGGTCATTTACTCTATATTGCAATAACCGTTTCAAGACCAGATGTATCATTAGCTGTCAATCTTCTGAGCAGACGAATAGATTCACCAACAGAAAGTGACTGGAAGCCTGTGAAGAGTTATGCGATATCTTGCAACTACTTGCGGGTATGAATTCCAATTTGCAGGAAGTAGCATATCTTAGCCAAGCCCCAAAAAACAGACCTCAGTTGCTATGTCATCAACCGAAGCGGAGTATGTAGCGGTATCACATGCAAGTCGAAAACTATTTTGGCTGCGAAGACTCTTAACAGAAATTAATGTAAATATTAATTAGCCCACAATTATATACGAAGACAATCAGGGATGCATTCGCCTAGTTGAATCCGACAAATGTGGAGCTCGAACCAAACATATTGATATTTGCCATCATCATATTATACGAGATCTTCGAGAGAAGAAAATCATACAATTGAAAAACTGTCCAACAAATGAAATGAGAGCTGACATTTTGACAAAACCAAAAATGTTCAAATTTCTTAGGAATTCAAAGAGATGACCAATCGAAACCATCTGAAGCGAGAGGGGGTGTTGAAAATACGCTTTCAGATTGTTTATTACTTTAAATTATTTGTACATTTAATTTAGATTTGGTTTCAAGTAAATTTCCTTAAAATGTTTGTTGTGAAAATTAAATTAAAGAAAAAAGATGTCCCAGTTTTATTTCTAAAGGAAATATTATTTATTCAAGAGGATACTTTTAAAAGAAATAAAATCGAAAATGATGAAGAAGAAAATGGAAAACAAATTCGCTGATGAGAAAACATAGTCCAATAAATAGAGAGGTTTTACCCTACAAAAGGTCGGGTAGTTCTAAATTTTTGATATGTTATATGGTATGGTTAGTAGATGAAAATTCCAAAATTCCACAACCACGCCCCCTCCGCCCCCTTCAAAATCCTGGGAAAACTACAAAAAATTGGCACTTTTTTCAGTTTTTTGCTTATAACTTCTTTCCGGTATATTTTTACAGAAAAAATTATATGGAAACTTTGTAGACAATATAATTTCCTATAAATATGATCTTAAAAGTATTTTTGTACAACCATTACAAGCAGCGCTATGGAGCTCCCAAAAAAGGCTAAAATTTCGTATTTTGTAAGATTTTCAGTTTATTCCCTCTTTACAGCACAATAACTCCTTAACCGTCAAGCTTAGGGCAAAATTTGTTATAATCAATCTTGTAGATAATTTAATTGGCTACCAATTTTATGTAACTACAGTCGACGTCCTCTAAGTCGAACTCACCCTAAGTCGAATTTCCCTCTAACAAGAATTTTTTCACATGTTGGTTGTATACTCCTCTTAAATTTCCAAACTTATTTATTTTTCTCTAAATCAACCTTTTGTAAAACTATTTAACTTGAAATAATTTTGATATCCCGTGAGAATTCAGTTTAGAGGGAGTCGACTGTATTTTCATTTTGTGACCAATACAATTGGTTTACACTGACTACACAATCCCACTGCTGAATTTCGATAAAAAGTTTGAAGTAACCATACCTTTCCAGATCCACCTGTGAGGATGTGGAATTTTTAGATCAATCAATTCATTTCTACACCGACGGATCGAAGACCGACAATGGGATTGGTGGGGATGTGTACTCTGATTTAAGTCTCTCATTCCGTCTTCTAATCACTGTAGCGTATTCCAGGCCGAACTTCAAGCGATAAAAGAACTATCTTGGCACAAAGAAAACGTGATATCAACCTTCTCTGATAGCCAAGCTGCTATTAAATCCCTGGACTCTGTCTCTTCAAACTCTAACAGCCCTTAACTGTCGATCATTTCTGTTGGAGATGGCGCAACAGTTTAATATTCACCTCTGTTGGGTGCCGGGTCATAGTGACATTCCAGGTAAATGTAAAGCTGATAAGCTCGCTAGAAGTGGAAGATTACTACTCATTTTACCTGAAAAGCTAAATATTGGTATGCCCATCGCTACGTGTAAACTTTTGCTGAAGCAAGAAGCCTTGGAGAGAACAAACATTGGGTGGGCCAACATCACTACTTGTTTAGCGACAAAACAAATTTAGCCAAGCCTTGAATTAAAGCGCTCCAAGTGTTTAAAATCTCTAAGCAGAGTGCACACAAGCTCTATTGTAGGTGTCATAACGGGGCACTGTTTAAAAGGTAGGCACGCAACGCGGCTTGGCGTACTTTTAAATGATTTTTACAGAAGCTGTATGGACGAGGAGAAGGATGAATCGATTCCTCACCTTCTCTGTAATTGCCCTGCTCTTTCACACAGACGTAGGCTCCACTTAGGAGGTTACTACTAAAACGATCCTAGTGATCTGGCAAGCAAAGGCATTTACAGTCTTGCATGCTTCGTCAGGAGCTCTAAATGGTTTCACGATACATGTGGTATCACAACGGGCCAACTTTGGTCTAAGTGTCAGCATTGATCACTGACATCCAGCTCTACCTAACCTAACCTAACCTAATCCAATTGGTAAATTTATGCTAATTTTGTCCACGTTGTTTGTATACGGAGAAAGTCTTGTCTTCCATCCTACTCATTGGAATACAAATTGTAGGTAGTTATGATGAAGGACATTAAAATGAATGCCAGTAAAAGATTAAAAATTCTGAAAATGACCAATGAACTTCAAGTCGAGACGAAAAAATGCTTTTGGAAACCACTGCTGCTAATCTATGTTTTGGAGGAGAAGGCACAAACGTGAGCTCAATGAGCTGTTCAAAGACAATGTAGTCCAAAAAATCAAAATACGTCGACTTGGCTAAACTAGATTGTGCAAATGGGAAACAATGCTCCAGCCATTTGAGTTTCTGAATCCCAAGTTGAAGGCAATAAGGACGATCAAACCTCTGGATCAGAGGGTAAGCCATCACCAGAGCACTTGTGGTTTCGGCCTTTCATGGGTCTTCTGAACAACACCCGAATTTTTATAATTTTTTCCGAAAATATTATGTTTTAAAAAAGTGGGAGCGGCAGTGGGTGGAAGTTAATTGTATTGGTTTTTCATCTCGTCAATTATCAAAACCAGTACCTACATATGTGGTTTAGTTTTTAATGGAATTTTGGGCACTACCTACAAAAAATAGCGACTAAAACACCGGGTTCAGAATATAATGATGTCTATCCAAGTTTTCTGATTCTCCCATGTATACTTCAATCGATTAAGGTGGTTAGACAAATCGGTAATAAAATTTCTACGGGATTCCAGTACACTACAGTACAGTATAAAACAGACAGAAAAGAAAGTGAGTTCGTAAAAACGTTTGAATAAAAAACACTTTTTCAAAACTCACAGTATTCCAGATTGTGTTGGTCACAAAATGAAAATACAGTCGACTCTCTCTAAGTCGAAATCTTCGAGTTAGAGAGAGTTCTGCAAAAATTCGATTCAGAGAAAAATAAATAAGTTTGGAAATTTGACAGGAGTATACAACAAACATGGTGAAAAAATTCTTGTTAGAGGGAAATTCGACTTAGGGGGAGTTCGACTTAGAGGACGTCGACTGTAGTAAGATAAAATTGGTAGCCAATTAAATTATCTACAAGATTGATTGTAACAAATTTAGCCCTAAGCTTGGCGGTTAAGCAGTTATTGTGCTGTAAAGAGAGAATAAACTGAAAATCTTTCAAAATATGAAATTTTAGCCTTTTTTGGGAGCTCCATAGCGCTGATTGTAGTGGTTGTACAAAAATACTTTCCAAATCATATTTGTAGGAAATTTTATTGTCTACAAAGTTTCCATATACTTTTTTCCGTAACAATGTACCGGAAAGAAGTTATAAGCAAAATATTGAGAAAAGTGGCGATTTTTTGTTGTTTTTCCAGGATTTTGAACGGGGCGGAGGCTGCGTGGTTGTGAAATTTTGAAATTTTCATCTACTAACCATACCATATAACATATCAAAAATTTAGAACTACCCGACCTTTTGTAGGGTAACCCCCCTATTTTTACCTCTATTTACTGGACTAACAGTTAAATCATCGAAAAAAAAAACCTTTGGTAGGTTTGGGTAACCTACTAAACTAAAGGCTGTCTGCGATCCAATAAATACGGCCCTGGTTAAATTGGCAAAAAGGGAAGACTACCATTAAACGAGGTGACGCTTATAATGTTACACTGTCTTCCTTTTGGCACTGACATCTTAACCCATCGTTGTTGTCTCCTCCAACAACGTTCGAAGTTGTATAGTGACATAAAATGTATGTAAAGGTAGAATGAGGCATCTTCTATGTAGTATATTCATAGATCATGAATGGGTCACCCAGAAAGCAGCAGCACCAGCAAGAACTCAATTTATGCTATGTTATAAGAGCCGTCATCTTGACACGTTGTTAAAGGTTAGTACCTTCCCGTTGTATATAGTCAGTCGAGTCGCTCTCAATGGTGTTATTGTCTTCGTTTGCTGATGCTTGTTCCAGCAATGGACCAAATTTAGCCCGCTCCATCTTCTGCAAACAAAAATGTGTGTTGAGATGTCATGTTTTTCAAGGTGAACACAAAACTGTTTTATGCAACTTTTGCAGTTTATTTTTTCATTCCTAGAGAATCCTTGTTGGCTCTCCCATCATCGATAACCCTTTCCTGCTGCTGCCACGGCTCACACACTTGCAGGATAAATTTGTCTGTAGAAATTTTATTATATAAAATGAGAAAATCATAAATAGCAAAGAAATGAAAAAAAAAAAAATGTATTCTTCTTGAGTGATGCTGAAGGACCTGAAAAAATAAATAAAAAAAAAAACGTATGTGTATGAACCGTTGACAAAATTGCTCGCAATTTCAAAAGTAAATGGAAAATCAAAATTGAAATCAATTTGCTATGGTACCTACCTACCTATAGCTGTGAAATATATTTTCTGCTGCCTTTTCAAATAAAATATGAGTATAGGAATATACATACCTACGACAATATCTATATATCTTTCGGTATGTGTAGATATATTTGCCTATAATATCTATAGCATGTTGTGAAATTTTTCAATTTAGCTTTTCGGGTGGAAAAGACTTGAAAGTTTTCTATGATTAGAAGGACCTTTTACATTTTTTACTTCTGTACTTCTTTTTGTTTTGAGAAATAAAATTGGTCATAGGTATGGTTTTTTTTATATAGGAAGGGTTTTGTTGGTTATATATTTGGCATTTTTAAATTGCACATTACTAACCAATTCTTGACATTGCCAGAAATGAATAAAAATAACCCAATGAACGTTAGAAAACGAGTTGTGAATTTATATGAAAACCATTCACATGCGAAATTATTTTTCTTTTTTTTTAAATTAGATTTGAATAAATAACAGAAGGTTTAAGATTCGAAGAAAGGATTGTTGGAGACATGATAATTTTGAACATAAACTTTATGCTAAAGTTAAGGTATGAATGCGAATATCGGTTTTTGAACGTTTTATTTCTTTAGTTTTAGTTTTAGTTTTATTTTTTGTCAATATCAGACAACAATTTAAGGCTAAGAAAATGGATTTACATCATTTAGAAAAAAAATAAATAATAGATTAATAATTTAATATACTTTATTTTAATACAAATTTAAGTAAATTTAAGTATTATTAAAATAAAATTAGGAAATAAAAATATAGATAACAATATTCGCAAAGAAGATTCACACATCATAAGAGAAAATATAGTTTTTTTGAAAGTTTCTCTACTCATGTTAATATAGTAGAAGTCAGAGTATTTATTAAATGTTATATACTACAACGGTTGAACGTTTCATGATTTGCATAGCTTGTCTTGTGTATTGCTTCCTTCAAATATTTGGTATGCCTTAGACAACGAGAATTTTGTAAACATATTTTAGAGCATAAAGTGGTTGAAGCTTAACGTCGGCATCAAATAAAGGTGACCAAACGATGCTGCAGTACTCAAGAAGAGGGCGAGCTAAGGAACAATATATTGCTTTGGTAATGTAAGGGTCATTAAATTCTTTTGACTTACGCTTCATAAATCCTAACATGCTGTTGCTCTTAGAACGAACTTTGTTAATTTAATGCTTGAAAGTGAGGCGAGAATCGACAAGTATGCCCAAGTCTTTTAAGACTTCACTTCTTTCAATGTTTTTTTCGTTAATAATATCACAACAAAAACATAAATGTTAAAAAAGGAGCCAAGTTCTTATGTGTACAAGAAACCTGTGAGTAAAAAGTCTGCCAAAAAAAATAATGAGATCTAAAATATGTGCCAAGTTTTAAGTTCATGAAGTTTAATATCAAATATCTTAACTAGAGTAATATCGAAACAATTCCAAATCATGACAAACATTTGGTAATTAATGATTACTGATTAAAATTTGGTGGGTTCACTGGTCAACTTTTCATACATTTTAAATTTGTGATTAAGTAAGTATTTAAGAGAAAACTTGCCAAGTAAATCCACCAAATTTTAATCAGTAATCATAAATTACCAAATTTCTGTCATGATTTGGAATTGTTTCGGTATTACTCTACTTAAGATATTTGATATTAAGCTTCATGAACTTAAAACTTGGCATATATTTTAGATCTCATTACTTTTTTTGGCAGACTTTTTACTCACAGGTTTCTTGTACACATAAGAACTTGGCTCCTTTTTTTCCAAATTTTCGATTTTTTTCCTTTCTAAGTACTTCAAGTCCTACCGACCTACCAATTCTCATTGTTCTACAACAATCGGAAGTGCTTCATATAGTTTATAAGAATTTTAAAGAATGTGGGTCGATGCCACGCCCCCTGAACTGAAACTCCCAATTTTTCGATTCTTTTCTTCTTAATACTTCAAGTCCTACCGACCTACCAATTTTCATTGTTCTACAACAATCGGGAGTGCTCCATATAATTTATAAGAATTTTTGAGAATGTGGGTGGATGCCACGCCCACTGAACTGAAACTTCCAATTTTTCGATTTTTTTCTTCTTAGTACTACAAAGCCTACCGACTTACCAATTTTCATCGTTCTACAACAATCGGAAGTGCTCCATATAATATATAAGAATTTTTAAGAATGTGGGTGGAGGCCACGCCCCCTGTATGGAAAATTCCAATTTTTCAATTTTTTTCTTTCTAAGTTCCTCAAACCCTACCAACTTACGAATTTTCATTGTTCTACAACAATCGGAAAGGCTCCATATAATTTATAAAATATTAAAGAAAGTGGGTGAATGCCACGCCCCCTGAATAGAAAATTGTAGATTTTCGATTTTTTCCTTTGTATGTACCACAAGGCCTACCGCTGTGCGAAATTTCAAGTTTCTACGATGTCGGGAAGTGCCCCATAATTTTGATGATCTGTCAGTGAGTCAGTGAGTCAGTGAGTCAGTCAGTTACGGTTTTTGCGATTTTTGATGTCCTATATCTTGGGAACTACTAATGCTAAAGAGTTGAAATTTGGTGAACCACCTGTGTTTGATCAGTTGAGCAAATACTCCGAATTTGAAGTTTCTGACTTTATTGGTACTGAAGTTAGAGTGGGGTTGAAAATCGCCTGAGTTTGTTCCTGTAAAAAGGGTGTAGTGCCGCGAACTTGGCTGGGCACTACCGTGCCCTTTGATAGTTTATAAGACATACATTTTTCTTCTAGCAAAAGAGATTACATTACATGTGATATTTAACGACATACCATTTATATTGCACCATTTGACTAGAGTATTAATATCTTTTTGCATTTTGAGCCCATCACTCACATTGTTAACTATGTACATTAAATAAGTTGAGATCATCTGCATATAACAGAAACCGACAATATTCAAACAATTCAGTCAAATCATTAATAAATAACAAAAAGAAAAAGGGGCCAAGGTGGCTACCTTGAGGAACATCCGAAGTAACATTTACTGCACGAGAATTTACACCACTAATTTTCATTTACGGCTTTCTGTCTAATAGATACGAGGAAATCCACCTTAATAAATTACCGCGTACTCCAATTTTCTGTAACTTAAAAGTTAACAACCCAATGTCAGCTCTGTCAAAAGCCTTACTAAAATCGGTGTAGATTGCATCAACTTGGTTTCTATTTTACCATTTCAGTTAAAATAAAAGAAGTGTAGTCAGAAAGATTGGTTGCAGTGGACCTCCCTTTAAAAAAACCATGTTGATGTTCACTTAAACCTGGTTTCAACCCCACACACAATTTGTCAGATATTAGCTTTTCAAAAACTTTTGGAATGGCCGATAATATATTGCAATTCCTTGGTAATTTTTTTAAGTCCGACCAGTTGCCACTTTTAAAAATAAGAGTTAAATATGATTCACGCCATATTTCTGGAAAAACACCATATTCAAAAGATTTATTGAAAAGTTCCAAAAGGGGTATTGCCAACGTGTCTGCAGTCCTTTTCAAGAAAATGGGGGGTAATATCATCAGGGCCAGCACCTTTGTTGACATCTAAATTTTTTAATGCAAGCACCAATTCTTCAAGACTAATTAAAATTTGAGAAAGGTTTACAACGTTACCTGTCATGTGACTAAATTTGTCATTTTTGAAGCTTATCGGTTCAGTATAAACTGATTCAAAAAATGATGCAAACATATCACATATTTCATTTGAGTCTGAATAGCTTTTATCTTCAAAGCGCATTTTCGATGGAAAATTACTAACATTTCATTTGTAGTTGATAAATTTATAAAAATGACGAGGATTTGATTGATTTACCCAGTTTTATAGATATATTTATCGTAGCAAATTTTGTCATAATCACAGAAATTCTGATTTAACCCCTTAAATGTCTCAAAATCTTCTAAGTTACCCGAAGAACTCCATTTGCGATGTGCTTTGTTTTTTTTATTCTTTAAGTTTATCAATACTTTATCACCATGGTGGAGTATTGGTTGAGGTTTTAACCTTTTTGGGAACAAAGCGATCACAAATAGAATATAATATTGGTATTTAAATCTATAGGCTTTATCGTTAATATCACCGTTGGCTAAGAATGCACACCAATTTTAGTTTTGTATGCTATTATTGAATTGATCATAGTTTGCGTTTTTAAAATCATAAACAAGATTGCAATTATTCACCAAGGACCGTGTTTTATCTGCATAGAAACATCTTATTTTAAATATTTTGTGGAAGATACTTGATTTTTTAGTTAAAATGGATGAAGGTTCTTCAAACATAAAATTATCACAAATAAAAATTAGGATAATGCCATTTAATAAGGAACTATTGGTTCAAACCTGCATGGGGAAATAGCGTTAACTCCAGCCTATTTACTTGGTGGTAACACACACAAGTTGTTGTTGTTCATTCAAAATTATTCAATAACTATTGGTTCAATTGGTTGAAAATAGCACCTTACTCAAAGATTAATCACAACAAAAACATATTTATTAAAAAAAAAGCAAGAATCTATCTGGCATTGCTCTATCACGTCACGTTATTGAGATATTCAAAAATATCAAAAATTTAAAAAAAATTCATTTTTAATAAAAATTTGGGGTAATTTTTTTTTCTCGAGGTAATTTTTTCGAAAAAATGTTTATGGTCACTCTGAAGTATAAACATTTTACATCAAAATTCTTTTTGAATCTTTCAAATACCTCCATTCGTCTTCGAGAAATCGTTGGTTTTCGTATAAAAAAGTTCAGATCTTCGCAAAAGGTGGGATCCTCCGCGGTAATAAATGCCAACATGGGCTAACAAGTCAGGCGCATCAATTTCACCATTGGTAAGTTGATGAAAAAATACCTAATCATTATTAACACGTCTTTGATCTAAAATTTTAAATTGGACTAATATCTTAAGTAGAGTAATATCGAAAAAACTCCAAATTATGACAGAGATTTCGTATTTAATGATTTATTGATTAAAATTTGGTGGATTTACTTGGCAAGTCTTCTTTTAAGTTACTAATCACAAATTTAAAATGTATGAAAATTTGACCAGTGAATTGACCAAATCTGAATCAGTAATCATTAAATACCAAATCTCTATCATAATTTGGAGTTGTTTCGATATTACCCTACTTAAGATATTTGATATTAAACTTCTAACCTATTGAATACTTACTTACTTACTTATCCGGCTCCCGAGCCATGAAGGGTCTCTGCCTGAGATATTGCGGTCTTTCATCGGTTGCGGTCCCTTGCACGCTCGCCCTCCAGTCGTCGAGACCAAGCGCTCTTGCGTCTGTGACCACCTGGTCCCTATAGCGGAGGTTCGGTCTTCCTGGTCGTCTCGAACCTGGGGGCTGGGATTCAAAGATTTTCTTGGCTGGAGCGTTGTTGTCCATTCGCTCGATGTGGCCAAGCCAGTGTAGTCGACGTGTTTTAGCTCTTTGGACTACATCCACATCTTGGTACAGCTCGTACAGTTCACGATTGGATCTTCTCCTCCAATCGCCCTCTTCGCATATAGGAAAAAATATCCGCCGAAGAATTTTTCTCTCGAAAGTGCCCAGTATCAATTCCGCTTTTTTACTTATCGTCCAGCCCACAGCCGGCGCCGCCGTAGAGTAGAACTGGTAAAATTAGCGTTTTGTATAGCGTGCACTTTGTCTTTCGGGAAAGGAGTTTTGAACCCATTTGTTTGGCCAAACCGAAGTAGCAGCGTTTCGCTAGGGTAACTCTTCGTCGGATTTCCACCAAGGTGTCGTTCGTGGAATTGATGTTTGTTCCGAGGTAGGTGAACTGCTTGACTACCTCGAAATTACTGCTACCAACAGTGACGTTCTGTCCTAGGCGATGGACAGATGAGGCTTTGTTTGTTGATAGCATATACTTTGTTTTGTCCTCATTCACTTCAAGACCAACGCGTTTCGCCTGGGCGTTAGGAAATAACGCCCAAGGAAAAAGCGCCCAAATCGATTTGGAAATAACGCCCAAAAAAACACTGAACAAATTGTTGTTGTAATTTTTTTTTCTCATTTTGGGTGATATTTCCTAATTTTGCTTTCTTTCATAAAATGAAACAATGCCCAAATTGTTAAATTAAAATAGCAAAATGGGAAATAAAGCCAAAAATAGGAAACATTGCCAAAAAAACTGCAATATAAGGAAATATCGCCCAAATGCAATCGGAGCGATTCCAGAGTCTTTAAATGCAAAAAGAAACTTTGCATACACTCAACCTCGCACCCACCCCAAATCCTATAACGAGCCCAGGCAGGGGCGTTGCAGGGGGGCAGCATGCCCCCCCATACATACCTCACTGTTTATTCGCGAATTTGTATCTACATTTCACAAACCTAATAAATCCTCTCCTTTATTTGGTTTGTGAAATTTAAAAATTTGCGAATAAGCAATGAGTGAAATATAGAAACAAGTTCACGAATAAACAGTGAGGTATGTATGGGGGGGCATGCTGCCCCCCTGCAACCCCCCTGCTTGGGCTCGTTATAGGATTTGGGGTGGGTGCAAGGTTGAGTATATGCAAAGTTTCTTTGTATCCAACAATAATTGTAACTGTATCAATTTGAGATCTTAAACAAATATTACCATCACAAAAATTTCTAAAAACTTTGCCTATTCATTGAAATAAAGTTTGGAAATACCACCCAAAATTGAGGATATATCGCCTTAATTCTACAAAAACAATTAACATGCAAAATATTTGGGCGATATTTCCATTTTATTTTTTGGGTTCAAAGTTGTTTTGGGCAATATTTCCAATTTTTTCTTTGCTTTTGGGTGATAAAAATATTTTTGGGCGATGTTTCCAAATCGATTTGGGCGCTATTATTTGGGCGTTATTTCCTAACGCCTTTCGCCTGTTCATCAATAGCTGTGAATGCTTCAAGTACAGCTCTCTTGGAGCGGCCGATGATGTCGATGTCGTCCGCATAGCCAAGCAGTTGAGAAGACCTGTTGAAGAAAGTGCCTTCCATGTTAACACCACTCTTGCGCACTATCTGCTCGAGGACTAGGTTGAAGAAATCACATGATAGCGCATCTCCTTGTCTGAACCCTGTACACGTCTGGAATAACTCGGATGAGCTGTTACCCATTTGCACGTTGCACCACGTATTTTGTAACGTCATGCGGCATAGCTGGATCAGTTTTTTCGGGATCCCGAGTTCCGACATCGCCAATAGAAGCTCTTGGCGACTTAATGCTATCATATGCGGCTTTAAAGTCGATGAATAGATGGTGGGTCTCGACTTGAAATTCGTTGGTCTTTTCCAGGATTTGCCTCAATGTGAAGATTTGGTCTATCGTCGATCTGCCCGGCCTGAAGCCGATCATAGTGTTGCAGAAAGGTTTTAGACGCTCACATAGTACGTTGGATAGGATCTTGTAGGCAACATTAAGCAGGGATATGCCTCTGTAGTTCTTGCAGGACATAGGATCACCTTTTTTGTAGATTGGGCATATGGAGCTATTTGACCAGTCATCGGGCATACTTTCCTCCTCCCACACTTGGTTGATGAGCTGGTGCATGCACCCTACCAGGACATCTCCTCCATACTTAAAGAGTTCCGCAGGTAGGCCATCCGAGCCGGCGGATTTGTTGTTCTTAAGCTTGTGGATGGCTTTCTTAACCTCTTCGGTACTGGGCGCTGGTACTGGATCATCATTGACTGGTCTTATGCTTCTTTATTCCTCTGTTGCCTCCTCTACATAATGCCCACTAAGCAGCTGCTGGAAATGCTGCTTAAACACGTCTACAATTCCCTGTGCTTCGGTGACTAGGTTACCTTCGCTGTTTCGAAGAGCTTGCGTGCCAGTCCTATAACCATATGCCAGTTGCTTGGCTGTTTTGTAGCGGGTGTTGGTGGCGGTGCTAGACTCTTCGGGATACTTGAGCTGAGAGGCTGCGGATGCTCTTTTCTTTCTACGCAGGGTTTTTTCTCTTTCCTTCTCTTTTCACGGTACTCCTCTCTTGCTGCTCTTGTTTTCCGTTGCAGCATTTGCATTCGTGCATTTTCCGTCTCCTGCTTCAATACCACGCATTCATCGTCATACCACGGGTTCTTTTTTCTGGGTGGTTGATAGCCTATGGTGGTCTCGGCTGTCTCCTTAATGATGTCACGATATTGGTTCCACTGGTTGTTGACGCTTGTGGCTGGGTTTACGGCAGAGAGTTTCCCGGTCAATTGCTCACTGTAGTCTCTGGCTTTTTTAGATGTGCTAAGGCATGCAATGTTGAATTTCTTCCTTTGGGCGGTCTTCGTTTTCTTTTCGTTGGACAGTCGGGCTCTGAACTTTGTCACAACAAGAAAGTGGTCAGAGTCCACGTTTGCGCCTCGGAAAGTTCGCACGTCCAAGATGTTCGATGCATACCTTGCGCCAATTAGCACGTGGTCGATTTGGTTGGCGGTTCGACCATCTGGAGATCGCCAGGTTGCTGTGTGTATCCTTCGCCTGGGGAACCTAGTGCTACTTATCACCGTAGTACGAGCTGCAGCAAAGTCGATTAGTCGGAAGCCGTTATCTGTTGTCGTTTCGTGGAGGCTGTGCTTTCCAACTAATCCGCCAAAGATGTTTTCCTTTCCGACTTTAGCATTGAAGTCTCCGAGCACGACTTTGACATCGTACTCCGGACAGGCTCCGTAGGCTCCGTCCAGGAGGTCGTAAAACTCCTCCTTGTTAGACTCCTCAGCTTCATCGGTAGGGGCGTGTGCACATATTAGGCTGATGTTTTGGAAGGTAGCTTTGATGCGGATCACAGCCAGGCGATCGCTAATCGGCTTAAAATCGATGACTTTCGATCTGAGTCGATTTCCCACGACGAATCCGCATCCTAACATGTGCAGTCTTTGATGGCAGCTGTAATAAATGTCGCAATCTTTTCTTTTCGTTATACCTGATCCTATCCATCGTATCTCCTGGATCGCGGTAATATCTGCCTTGTACCGCGAGAGGACAGATTCAAGTTTTTGAGTAGCACCTGGTGTATAGAGTGTTCTTACATTCCAGGTACATACTCGTAGGTCATAGTCCATTTTCGTTCCGGGTCTGGTTGCCATTTGAGGGGGGTCGTTATCCGAGGCATCTCGCGTCTCTCTCATAACAATTGGCTTTTTTACTGTGGTCGGGTCGTTAGCCCAACGCACTAACCTCCAATCTGTAGGGCCATGGGTTTAATGTTGCAATTCTTTCCTTGGTCAACATTCGCACTTACAAGTTTAGCAAGCCAAGGCATAAAGCCAAGACCAGTATCCGGTGGCTAACAACGTGGAGGTATTGTAAGCACTTGATGTGTAGGAAAAGATACAGCTCGAGGCCCCCAGTTCCTACAACATCCAACCACCTATTGAATAGACCTTTTAAAAGGGAACACGTGCAAGGGTTTTTATTATTGAATATGTTTGTTTGGCCCATAAGCATGTTTAAAACCAAAAATGCTACTAAATTCACCCATCCTTTTTTGAGAGAATGGTCACACTGGCCACTTTTAAATATTTTTGGTATAACTCGGAAGCTAAGCAGAATTTGACAATTTTACACCTAAAACTTTTTTTTCAAAATTAAATTCTCTATCGGGATGAATAGTTTAGAAAATTTCATAAGAAAATTTAAAAAGAAAAAGTTAACAAAAACCGACACAAAAAAAAATTTTCTAAATAGCGCAAAGATACGCTCAAGATATTCTTAAACAAAGTAAAGTAGAGTCTTAAGCCTTAATATGATATGTTAAAAAAACCATATTATTTGAAAACTAACAGAAATATAGCCATTTAAACTTTACCATTTCTTACAATTTTTCGCAGTTTTTTGCCCGAAAGCCTATTTTTTGGAACTTTATTTTAGCCGAAAGACAAAATTGCGAACTTACATACTTTTTGATTCATGATTTGTTTTTTCGCCTCCGGTTGTGTGGTATATGAAATAATAAGGGTATTCATATGCAACAGCGTAAAGTCGTCGTAAAGTTTTAAACTTCGTAAATCTGTCAAATTTTCCATACAAATTGTGACAGAATTACGAAGTTTAAAACTTTTCAACGTTTACGACGACTTTACGCTGTTGCATGAATACTTTTAATATAAAAATAAAAATTTGTATATCATTTCATACTTTTTAAATATTTTCTATCATCATCAAGTCCTGTAAGCCTGTAACCCCGATTGGGACATAGGGTGCCAACAAATTGTTTCCATCCTTCACGGTCTGCAGCTAGATATTTTAACTGTGGCCACGTTCTCTGGGAGTCTGCTTCTGCTAAAACTGTTGATTTCCATGTTATTGTTATTGGTCTTCCAACCCGCCGTGCACCCTGATGATTCTATTCAAAGGACTCCTTTCCAATTTCATCTTTTGGTTTCCTCAGTGTGTGACCAATACATTGCCATTTGAAAATAAATAAATAAATTGGGTGGCGCAACAGCTTGCGGAGAACCAGGGCCTAGTGACTTACAACTCTCAACCATTCCTGTGTGCGTGTTGTTGGCAGGAATGGAGGGGACCTACAATATTATGCCGAGTCCGAACGGCTAGATGAGAAGCACTTTTTCATGACAAGTATACGCTTGGGGGATTTGTCAGTTCCTCGCAAGAGTACCTTGGATAAAACATTTCTGTTTTTAGGTGGCACAGCTGGGATTCGAAGCCACACCTTCGGCATGACAGTCCTACGCACTAACCATCATGCCACGAGGTACTATCATTGCCATTTACGCTTTCTTATGTCAACGTTTAGCCGCTCTTGACTTGTGGCGCAGGACAAATTCTTCGTTTGATATCATTTGCGGCCAGCAAATTTTTAGAATATGGCGTAGACAACGGTTCACAAAAGCCTGCAATTTCCTCAAAATGGTAGAAGTGACTTTCTAGATTTCACAAGCATATAACAGCACGGATTTGACATTGGATTTGGAGAATCTCAACTTTGTGCGTAGGGAGATTTCACTGGATTTCCAAATTTGGGACAGAGAATCGAAGGCTGTGGGAGCTTTATTTATTCTTTGTTTTTTTCAACTGGCGTCTCCTGTATAAAAATATGCTGATGTGTGGAGCAGCCTGTGAGCATTATTTTTGTCTTTTTGCTGTTTATTTTTAGACCACTCGACTCTCCTTCACCTTCAGTGCTGACCAAGCCTTTCAAACGGTCTCCATTGAATGTCCTGTCTCTCCGCTGTTCCAACGCTGGCTGTCAAAACATCGTCTATCGCCAGTAGAAAGAGAATTGGTGATAGAACATCCTCCTGTATCACACCCTGCCCCACTTCAAAAGAGTCGGATAGCTGCCCATTGTGTAAAACAAAACATCTTGCGTTGTTATGGGACTCTCTTATAATGGCAACAATTTTTGGGGGAACTCCCCTAACAAGAAGTGATCTTCATAAACACACAATCACGGCTGATTCTCAAAATCCACGAACATGAAGTAAAGCGGTGATTGAAATGATCGACACACGACTGCCCACTGCGGAAACCAGCTTGATGCCTCTTGAGTGTAGCCTCGATTCTAACCTTTATCCGCTAAAGAAAGATGATTGCCATTAGTTTTGGAAAAACGGACAAAACTGTAATACCCTGCGAATTATTGCAATTCTTAAGATCGCCTTACTTTGGCAACTTAACAATCACACCATCCTTCCAGTCGCTGGGATAGATTTCGTTTTCTCACAGAGCTTGTCAACGGGTGTAAAATACTAGCCGTTCTGTCGGAGTCAGCTTTCAGGAATTTGGCTGGTATTCCGTCAAATCCAGCTGCCTTGTTGTTTTTTGAGAAGATTTATCGAAGGTTGAATATCCAGTACTGTAGAAAGTTTAATGTCAATACCCCTATATGATCTACGCATCTCATTAAGCTGGGGCACTTCAGCACTTTGCTCAACGGAATCCGAACTAAGCAAGGCTTAAAGTAATCCTTCCTTTCGTTCAGCTTCACAGGTCCTCAATTGATACCAAAAGTGTACCATCCACGTCCACTACAGGATGATTGGTGTTGCTTTTTTTCCCAATAACATCTTTGGCTATTTGGTACAGTTCCCGGATATCTCCTCTTCTTGCAGCGTTTCCCGCATTTTCTGCGAGACCACAGTACCTCACCCTCTTGTCACATCTCACACAGTGATAGACCATCTTATGTGCTAGGCGATACTCTCTTCGCAATTCAGCCTTTCGTTGAGCATCTGCTTCGGCATTTATTTGCATTTTCAACGATTTGCGAAACTCGATTTTATCCGAGGTGTCTTGGGATATCCAAGAGTCTCTAACTCTCGTCTGCTTGGGTACAGTTTCGGATCCAGTCTCCATAAAAACACTTTTTATATCACTCCACATCTCATCAATTGTTGAATGTTGAATTCCGTTTAATGAAGAAACACTGTCGTCAGGTTTGGTGACATAGTTGCGACATATGTTGGGATCACTTAAAGTATCGTATTTAACTTCGAATTCCTTGCTACACCCTGCGATTGTCGTTGTACAGCTTCAGTTCATAGCTTGAGACTCATGAGAACCAAGTGGTGGTCGTTTCCCATGTCGGCATTTCTATTGCTTCGAACATCGCACATTGACTTCCTCCATCGCTGCTGAATTATGATGTGGTCAATTTGGTTTTCAGTTTGTCTATCCGGATGTACCCAGGTGACTTTGTTGCATGTCTTATGTTTAAACACAGTCCCACCCAGTACAAGCCGATAAGCGTTACAAAAATCGACCAGCAAATCGTCATTTTTAATTTTCTATAGGTAGTCTTAATGTCATATTATAATATATCAAAATATTGATTAAGGATATTTTTACGAATGTGAAATTTGCTATATTGTACCGAAAAAGGGGGTTTCGGGCTACAACTGTGACAAATTATAGGAAATGGTTAAGTATGGGCATATCTCTGACAATTTTGAATTAATATTACTTTTTAAACATGCCATATTAAAGCCTTTAGTCTTTACTTTATTTCATTGGTGCTTGTCTTGACCCTATCTTTGCTTCAAAAAAAGTTATGCACGATTTATTAAAACATTTAGAAACCTTTGATTTTTTGATTTTCTTTGGTTGGATTTTGTTGACTTCTCTTTCTTTAATTTTTTTATAAAATTTTTTGAACTATCCATTTCAATAGAAAATTTAATTTTGAACAAAGAGTTTTAAATGCAAAATTTTCAAATTCGGCTCAGTTTTCGAGTTATACCAAAAATATTGAAAAGTGGCCAGTGTGACCACTCTCTCAGAAACGCATGGGTGAATATAGTAGCATTTTCGGTTTTAAGCATGCTTATGGGCCAAGCAAACATGTTCAATAATAAAAACCATTGCACGTAATTGTTCCTTTATACCCCTAAAATTATCAGGTCTATTCAATAGGCTTCTATGGTATCCAATCCTCTTCAGCTGATTAATATAATAGCAATACTAATTTTGCAATTAAAATATGTAGTTTTTGAAAAGTAAGTAAGTCCGGGTGACGGCCTTCACGAAATATGGCGGCCAATCCAATTGAGGTACATAAAAGTATGGCTGCCTTAAATGACAACGGAGGTAGCTAAGAAGGAAGAAAAGAAATCGAACCCCAAACAAATGCTTAAATAATGATTTACATTACAACAGCGGAAAATGGTTCTTTAAAATCTTTTGCGTTTGTGATTGATGATCTTATCTCTCTGGAATTATGCCATTGGCATGGCATCTCGAACGACAAAAATCTCGAATGGACAGGCACAATATCTCGAAAGAATATTATTATTTTATCTCAAACTAAACAATATCAAAATAACAAAATCCTAAACGTGACATATTCTTGAAGGACGTAATCTCAAAAATTAAAAAAAATGTTAAAAAAATTCGAATTTTCAAGATTTTTTTGCTTCTAACCTTGGCTTCGTAGTTTACTACTTACTTATCCGGCTCCCGATCCATGAAGGGTCTCTGCCTGAGATATTGCGGTCTTCCATCGGTTGCGGTCCCTCGCATGCTCCCTCCAGTCGTCGAGACCAAGCGCTCTTGCGTCTGTGACCGCCTGGTCCCTATAGCGGAGGTTCGGTCTTCCTGGTTGTCTCGAACCTGGGGGCTGGGATTCGAAGATTTTCTTGGCTGGAGCGTTGTTGTCCATTCGCTCGATGTAGCCAAGCCAGTGTAGTCGACGTGTTTTGGCTCTTTGGACTACATCCACATCTTGGTACAGCTCGTACAGTTCACGATTGAATCTTCTCCTCCAATCGTCCTCTTCGCATATAGGACCAAATATCCGCCGTAGAATTTTTCTCTCGAAAGTGCCCAGTGTCAATTCCCCTTTTTTACTTATCGTCCAGCACTCGGCACCGTAGAATAGAACTGGTAAAATTAGAGTTTTGTATAGCGTGCACTTTGTCTTTCGAGAAAGGAGTTTTGAACCCTTTTGTTTGGCCAAACCGAAGTAGCAGCGGTTCGCTAGGGTAATTCTTCGTCGGATTTCCACTAAGGTGTCGTTCGTGGGATTGATGTTTGTTCCGAGGTAGGTGAACTCCTTGACTACCTCGAAATTACTGCTACCAACAGTGACGTTTTGTCCTAGGCGATGGACAGATGAGGCTTTGTTTGTTGATAGCATATACTTTGTTTTGTCCTCATTCACTTCAAGACCAACGCGTTTCGCCTGTTCATCAATAGCTGTGAATGCTTCAAGTACAGCTCTGTTGGAACGGCCGATGATGTCGATGTCGTCCGCATAACCAAGCAGTTGAGAAGACCTGTTAAAGATAGTGCCTTCCATGTTAACACCACTCTTGCGCACTATCTGCTCCTGGACTAGGTTGAAGAAATCACATGATAGCGCATCTCCTTGTCTGAGCCCTGTACACGTCTGGAATAACTCGGATGAGCTGTTACCCATTTGCACGTTGCACCGCGTATTTTGTAACGTCATGCGGCATAGCTGGATCAGTTTTTTCGGGATCCCGAGTTCCGACATCGCCAATAGAAGCTCTTGGCGACTTATGCTATCATATGCGGCTTTGAAGTCGATGAATAGGTGGTGGGTCTCGACTTGAAATTCGTTGGTCTTTTCCAGGATTTGCCTCAATGTGAAGATTTGGTCTATCGTTGATCTGCCTGGCCTGAAGCCACACTGGTACGTGCCGATCATAGTGTTGCAGAAAGGTTTTAGACGCTCACATAGTACGTTGGATAGGGTCTTGTAGGCAACATTAAGCAGGGATATGCCTCTGTAGTTCTTGCAGGACATAGGATCGCCTTTTTTGTAGATTGGGCATATGGAGCTATTTGACCAGTCGTCGGGCATACTTTCCTCCTCCCAAACTTGGTTGATGAGCTGGTGCATGCATCCTACCAGAACATCTCCTCCATACTTGAAGAGTTCCGCTGAAAGCTTCGTAGTTTAGGAAGTTTTTTTTACAACCGTATCTTATATATGCCATAAATACAAATGCCGATTGAAAGCTTAATATAAATTAATTTTACTTCGGTTACTCTGGCGTATACTTACTATTTATTGTTTTGTGTCTTTACTGTATTTTTATTGGATTTTTAACTATGTTAGAGTTTTAATTGAATTTTAAGTTTATAAGCATGCAAGTTTTTTATATATTTAGTTCTGCACTATCGCAGTACTGCTTTTCTTTTTCAACTAATTTCTTACTTACCCTCAAAAAGGAAAAAAACTAAAAAATGCTTAAATTATTGAAAGTGTTCAACCTCTCCAAAAAAAAAGAGAACGTATGGTCACCGTAATTAGCATTTAAAAGCAAGTACCTGCTCTTTTATAAAACTTTTCCTTTTTGTAGCATTTCAACTTTTCCTAAATGCAGCTTCCTGACAACAGAGCTCTTTAAAAAAATGTGAATTTAAAATCGAAATATTTCTTTTTCTTCTTCCAAAGAAAAAATAAAGTTACTAAAATATTCTCGCTTTTCGTTTTTATTAGGAACTTTTTCTTGCCTTATGGAATTTCTTCTCTTTGTTCGTCCTCTATTGCTTGCACTTTTACCATGGCCTTCTAGTTTCTTTTGAAGGAGAACAAGATCTCATGAGCCCAGGTATAGTTTTTTTTCTTGGCCTCAAAAACTTTTTTTTTATGTCGAAAGGCAAAATGGTGATAAAAGATTTCAAACAAAGTTTAAGTTCCTTTGAGCTTACAATTGTATCAGCTGATGCCAATTGTACTTACCCCTTCCAATATTATGTGTATGTACGATTGTCGGAACTTACTTTTGTCGTTTTCCAACAGAACTTTTGATGAGGAAATTAAATTCATTAATTTTTAGAATCGTATATTTTGCGGAAATAGTCATGCTATCATATTGTATCTCAGTCGACACCATAAGGGAAATTAATTAAATCTCTCATCACTTAAACTGATATGTACCTATGAAATGATATATTATTTGAGAAACGCTTCTTTTGAAATATACATTTGGATACACATGACATGTATATGTTTGAACCATATTAAGACTTTTGCCAGCTGTCGCCTTTTGAAAAACAGTAATTGGCAGAACATTTCGGAGATGTTTCGGAAAGAAAAGTGTTTTGTGGAAATTAAATCATTTCAAAGGAATTAAATAATGCTCATTGTACCATTTTGTATCCGGTTTAATTGGTATAAAGGAGTACATGTTCATAGTTTATATACATATTTTATAAATAAGTGTTTCTAAAAAATGTATGTATCTCAGGATTTAAATCAAATATTATGACAGACAGAATGGGCATTTTTGAGCGTTAGCGGCCATCAATGAAATTAGTGTCAAATGAAATGTATGTTACTCAGTAACAACTTTTACTATGGGCGTTACATTGCACTTCATTTAGAAAAGAAGATATTTCAATGTAAATATAATGCAATTACATATGGAAACATCGCATAGAAATTATATTATTCGTGTGTGTAGTAAATTCAAAACATATCGTGAAACTGTAGTTATTCTTTCGATGCTAATGCAAAAACAAAGTTGTCTATTGCAAACTCAAAGCCAAGTGCATTAAACACCAGTAGAAACATTCGCGATACGACTCGTGTGCAAAGAAAAGCAAAGGTCGGTGAACTCCCTGTTCGCGGCTATCTCCTATGGCCATGAATCGTCTCTCTACGAAACGTACCGATTGTTCTCCTGCATGCAGTTCTCGCCAAAGCGCTGCTGGTGTCTCGAAAAAAACTAAATGTGTAAATAAACTATCATCTTCAGTTCCGAATCTTTCATCGGTAAATTCTGATTCTGATAAGAATCTTGTAATTTTACCACAAGATAATTCTGGGATTTTAAATGATTTTGCTTCTGAAGTTGATGTTGCCGATGCTGTTGCTGGATCTCTTTCATTATCTACTTGTGTAGATAACATTGATAAGGGTCAATCTAGTATTGTTGTTCAGGCGACTGATGCTATTGATAACGTATCGACCGTCATACCTCATAGTTCAATCGTTGCGAAAGACGTGGCTTGTGACGTTGTTGCTGTTCCTACGATTGTTGTTGCTGCTGATATTGGTGCTGATAGTGGTCGTGATGCTGCTGTTGCTGTTGCTGATGCTAATGATAATTCAAGTGAAGTTGTTGTTGCTGAAATTAGGGCTGATAGTGGTGGTGGTGCTACTGTTCCCAGCAAACATTTTTGTGAACGTTCATTGAACATTCAGTGAAAATGAAGAATATATATTCCAGAAACACTCACTTCAGTGAATCAAATGTGAATATACTCAAATATCCCATCACTTTTACCTCATACGCGGGGAAGGGGATTTCTGTTGATTTTTTTCATAATAAAAAATATCGAGATTCTTGTTTCCTTCACATAATATGAATAAAAGTGAACGCGCACAAGCGATCCTCAAAAGAGGTATATCTTGGGTGCGTCCATTATTATTCACATAAACTGAATGTCCCTTCATTTTATTTTGAAAAGCCATAACGGGACCTTGTCGCGCCAAAACTGAAACAAAATTTATGCAAATAGAAAATTCGTCACTTTCATTCAATTTTGCGTATTGTTACTGTACGGCAGTGAAACAAAATCAAAAAAGACAAATTGAATAAATTAACAAATAAAAATATAAAGTGATAAAAATAAAGTGACATCTCATTTATTGTGACAACATTTCAATTGAAGTTAAAATAAAATAATATACTTTAGCAAAATTTATCATAAGTTTCATTCGATAAATCTAAGGAAATCAAACTGTTTATGCAGATAATTTTACGATTTTAAAATAGCATTTTTTTATAATCACACTGAAATAATATTTACATTCAGTTCTATTTCTATTGTATACATTCGGATTATTAAAGAATCATTATAATGAATTAAATATAATTCAATTTATATTCACTAAACTGAATGAGGAAACCCCAATTTATATTCATATTAATGAATCAAATCTGTT
Organism: Dasysyrphus tricinctus; assembly: GCA_963921185.1. Taxonomy (NCBI): domain Eukaryota; kingdom Metazoa; phylum Arthropoda; class Insecta; order Diptera; family Syrphidae; genus Dasysyrphus; species Dasysyrphus tricinctus. The sequence goes on from OY992530.1 coordinate 113,406,263, forward strand.
TCATTTAAATGATTCAAAAAAGATTCACGAATTGTTCAGTGAAATGAATATATAAGCGTCCTATTTACATTCACTAAAGTGAAGAATTACTCTATTATTAATGAAACATAAAAACGATTCGAATTCGAAGTAATGCTACCCAGTAAATTTGATCCAAACCGGTTTATAAATGAGTTCATAAATGAGGGTTTCTTTCACTTCTGTGAATTATTTATAAATCATTTCTGAAGGGAAATGTTTGCTGGGTTGTTGTTGCTGATACTAGTGAGATAATTGAAGTTGTTGTTGCTGAAGGAGATGATGATGCTGATGAAGCTGATTCCATTGCTCCTGTTGATAGACTAAGAACTAATCAATTACTCTCAATGGTTGGCCATGAAAATAGTAGTGAGGTTGTTGCTGCTCAAGTTGTCGTAGATGATTCGGTTGCTCTCATTGGTGAAGGTTCAATGACTAACCAAATTCAAACAAGGCCAACACAAATTGGAGGAACGAATTCCTTAGTACGACACAATTTTAAAATTGCCAGAAACCTGAAATGGTACCATTTAGGAAGTTTTTTGTCGTCTACTACAACTGATGAAATAATTGACTTTATTTCCACAAATTTGAGCATTCATCCATCATCAATCTTCTGCCATAAGCTTGAAAACCGCTCTCTTCCTCTACGTAACACCGTTAATTTTAAGGTTGGAATTCCGTATGTTAATGCAAAAAAGGTCTTTGACGCCTCCTTTTGGCCTGTTGGAGTAAAAATACGTCCTTTTGTGTATATACCAAAAAACCTGCCTACGGATATGGATCAAAGAGTACCTTAACATCGGAAAACAAGTCCGCTTTAAATATATATTACCATAACGCTAGTGGAATTCGAACTAAGACATCTCAATTGTTTAATCTATCTTGCCATACAGACTATGACATTATTATCATTACGGAATCCTGGTTGTATAGTGGAATTTCGTCCACAGAAATATTCGACTGTCGCTTTTATAACGTTTTTCGTATTGACAGGTGTAAAACCTCTTTGGAACGTGGAGGCGGCATAATAATAGCTGTTCGCACAAATATTTGCTGTGATGAAATAACTCTACCTGTAAAAGATATTGAACAAATCTGCGTTCGGGTTAAAACGGGTCCGAAACATCATCTATATTTTATAGTAAGTTATGTTCCTCCAAAAAGTAGTTTGGATATATATGAAAAGCACATTCAAAATATTGAATTTATAAATTGTAAAAGCTCAGTTTTTGATAATTTAAGTATATTAGGTGATTTTAATTTATCAGATATTATCTGGACATGGTCCGAAAATGACAAAATTCTCATTGCCTGTAATTTGAACAAAGATTTTGAAATAACTTTTATAGATTATATTTACTCTTTAGGACTTTGCCAAATTAATACTGTTCCAAATTGATTTATGAAAATGTTAGATCTTGCTTTTATTTGCTGTGATGAATTTAATGTAAATGTTAAAGAAGCTCCTTTTTCTTTGCTAAATAATTCTCTTCACCATAAAGAATTACTTATTGAAATTGCAATGTACGATTATCATAAATTCCAAGATAATTCTTTTGAAAATAATTTTGATTTTCCAAAAACAAACTTTAATGAACTAAGAAGTTACTTTTCTGGTATTGATTGGAATAATGAACTTAATAACTTTGATTTAGAACATGCTTATAAACGTTTTATTGAAATAATGTTCACGGGTTTAAATCAATTTGTTCCTCGCGTTCAAAAAAGGAAATCTTCGAAACCTTTATGGTATAATAGAAGACTCTTGCATCTTAAGAATATGAAAAATAAAGCTTTCGTAAAATATAAAAAAACTGGTAACCATACTGATTACGTGTTATTTAACAACTTAAGAAAGGATTTTTCCGTTTTAAGTAAATTCTTGTACAGAAATTACATCATGAAGATTGAATACAACATAAAGAATAATAGTAAATCGTTTTGGTCTTTCATAAATTCTAAACGAAAGTCATCTGGCATTCCTCGATAATAAGTTTAAATGAAATTAATTCATCAGATATTGATACTTATTTGGAACTTTTTGCTAGTTTTTTTGAGTCTGTTTATTCCTGTCCGATAATGACTTCCGTGCCTTGTTTAGAAGAGAAAGTCGAAATTGGTTTACTTCAGCTAAGATTGGAAGAAGTTACAATGGGGCTCCAGGGTCTTAAAGTTAACTATAAATGTGGTGTTGATGGCATACCAGCAATCATTTTAAAAAATTGTAGCGATTCACTTTCTTGGCTGCTGTGGAAAATTTTTCAATAAATCATTGTCTGAGGGTTTATTTTTACCTGAGTGGAAGGAATCATTTCTTGTTCCTGTTTTCAAAGCCGGTTCTAAAAACTTAGTTGAAAATTATAGAGGAATTTGTAAACTCTCAGCCATTCCCAAGCTCTTTGAAAGTTTGGTTAAAACTAAAATTGAGTTTCTGACAATGGAATGCTTGTCGGAGTCACAACATGGCTTTGTACCTGGTCGATCTACTGTGACTAACTTGGCGGTATTCTCATCTTATGTTTTGAACGCACTTGAGGATAAATGTCAAGTGGATGCGGTGTATACTGACTTTAGTAAAGCTTTTGATTCGGTCGATCACGGTATTTTGTTAAAAAAACTTGAATACTTTGGCTTCCATTCTGAAATGCTTAAATGGATTTCTTCGTATTTAAAGAATAGAACTCAACGAGTATTGATTGACAATAAAGTTTCAAGAAGTATAAATTGTACTTCTGGAGTTCCTCAAGGAAGTCACCTTGGTCCATTACTATTTTTACTATATATTAATGATATAGTGAACGTAATCCAAAATTGTTGCTATCTGCTGTATGCAGATGATTTAAAATTGTTTCTTAAAATCAAATGCATTGAAGATTGTGTAAGAGTTCAATATGATTTGGACCGTATTTCAAATTGGTGCTCTCTTAATAGTTTAAAACTAAATATTGGAAAATGTAAAACAATTACATTTTCTAAATCAGCATTAGCTCTTTACTTTCCATATAACATTAATTCTAATCCTCTGCTTAAAGTTAATGACATTAAAGATCTAGGTGTTATTTTTGATTGCACGTTTTCCCCAAAAAAACATATCGACTATATTGTTGCTAAGTCAAACACCTTAGTTGGATTCATTAAGAGAAATAGTAAAGATTTTATGGATCCTTATGTTTTACTAAACCTTTACACCTCACTGGTTAGGTCAACAATTGAGTATGCAGATGTAATTTGGAACCCATGTTATAGAGTCCATTCCGATAGAATTGAACAAGTTCAAAGGCGATTTACTAAATTTATTTTTTATAAAATGCGTTGGAATTTTAGGCCTGACTATAAAGCTAGGTGCCAATTGCTTGGTATAAGATCATTAGCATCTAGAAGAAGTACTCATGATATAATGTTTGTGAGAGATATAATATGCAACCATATAAAGAGTCCGTAATTGCTTTCTGTTATTTCCTTTTATATACCAACAAGACAGTTAAGAGGAAGATATCTCCTTTTTGAACAAGTACATAGAACAAATTATGGACAGAATGAACCAATATCAAGAGCTATTTCCTCGTTCAATGAAGTTTGTGCCATTTTTGATTTGCATTTATCTCGTGAAAAATTTAAAAATGAATTATTATTAAGAATTATATTCTAGTAACATATTTCCTATTTTTATATTTATATTAACAAATCATTGTTATTATGCCATATCTGTTAAGCAAGTGCTTGTAGATGAAATAAATAAAAATAAAAAAAAATATTGTGTTTTAGGGGATTTCAGAAGCTCCCTAGGTCACGTTGTGGGTTGAAACAGATCCAGTACAGATTTCAACAACTTTTTTATTTTTTTAAATATATTATTTTAATCAGGATTTAGACCCCATGTTTGAAGACGTTAATATAGCAGGTTGACTAATTGGCGCTTTCCGAATGCCAACACATGATAGCGTAAATACATCTTCATTAATAATGACCACTTATAACGACTTGGCGGCCTAAAATTTTTGCAATAATATGAATAGACAAAATGCAACGTTCGAAAGCACCACTAGTTATTGGCCCGTTTTTGACGAAAACCAAATTCGATTACACGCAACGGAATCAAGTGGGACTTAGAGCTTGACTATCCTATCAAACATTTTTTTAATAAGTATAATGTAAATTATAATATTCGGTATTATAGCAAATGTACTTATTAATGGTGTAGATTCTAGATTTTTAAGTTCACTTTCCTTTTCTATTTTTGCATTGGTTAGAGGCCATAATACTTAGTAAAACTTGATTGAAGTGTTAAAACAAAAATGCATTTTTTTCGTTTTTGAAGTACACCACAATGAAAAAACTTCGGCACGGTGATTGTAGGACTCAGCCACATCGAAAAATAACAAAATCATTCTTGGCCGCTCACGCCCATACTTCATACAAATTTGCTGATTCTCCTTTAAGTTTTAAAAAACTTTGAACTAAATTAAGAGCAAGTACGTTCAACTTAATGATGTCGTTTATTATGTTGAAAAAATTGTTTTACTGAATTACTTACGAAAATACACTTCAAAGAATTTATTACTATCAACGTTTTATAGGTACTCATCCAGGTTTGTCTAAAGAAATGAACAAAAATTCCATTGAAATTAAATCACAAGGATACTTTTGTGCATCAGAATTATGAAATGAGATTTCTGAATATAGGAGATGAAAATGATATGGAACGTTAAACTCATATTACAATGTTAAAATTATTCATTTGCATCCTGTCCTAACCATAGGCAAAAACACATGTTTACCTGCATACCTACATGTCCTCAGGCCAGGGTCGAATTTAAGGTAGAGCAGCGATGGAAACAAGTAGAGCATCAGAATTAAACAAAAAATGTACTTATGACTGGATCGCTCGAAACTACTTTTGTGGTGAAAGGCTCTGGCTAGGCTTTGAAGATATTTATAACATAACAATTAATGTTGTGAAAGGATAAGCTTTAAAAAAAGTAATAACAAAATTAAATTTTTCATTGCCTGATATTCTTTTTGGGAAATAAAATTAGTTTGGCATTTTTGTGTTTTCTTTTGCATAGAACTGTCTCATTGTGATTTTTTTTTGCAAATTGTAAATTGACAACGCACAAAAAAAGATGTGTACACAACGAAAGCTTATTTATTTCAAAAAGTTTTATAACAAGAATTAAGTTTGAAAAATTTCGAAATGGAATTGTATTGGTGTTTTCAGAAACTACAAGTGCTGCTAAATAAGAACAAAATTGTTCGAGCAATAATCAAAGAAATATATAATAGAAATTAACCGAAAATAAGACAATTTACTCTACAAACTTGACGACATAACAGGTACGAATTTTAAACAAAATCCTGGATAAAGTCCTTGAGAAAATTTGAAAAAAAAAAACAAAAAAAATTGTGCTTCCATTTCGAGATGAGGTGCAAAATATATTTGAATTTCTCCTCCACGAAACCACATAAAAATTCTCTGTACCAAATTTGAAGCAAATTAATAAACCCTATAAGAATCTAGCTCTAGCGTCTAGTTTGATGTACAATGTGGACACATTGACACACAGACGCAAATACTGGTGCACTGTGTTTCAGGGGCAGAATTAAATCATTTTCTCGACTCGATTTTCAACATTGCAATTTTATCAAGTAATAGATGAATCAGGATTTTCTTATGAAATAATTTTCTGAATATAAAATTCCAGATTAGTGCAATTCCTAATTTTAGCATATAAAAACAAATTAAATTTTAGAAAAAAATGTGATAGTTGGGAATTTTTTTTGCGCGCAATTTTTAAATCAGACAAGAATTCTGCTAAGAAAAAGTTAATGTTCTCTTGTCCCTTGTTCCCCGGTCGTACATATTTTACACTGAACCATCATGTATCGAATACAATCAAAATTAGCAGCTAATATCTGCGAACCTTCAAAAACACCCATTTTGTCTCAAGAACCCCGAAAAAAAAAAAAAATTAACGACATTTTTGTATGGAATTTCAAATCCTTGCCCCAAATTATGGGAAAACCTATATTAATAATATTTGTGGAGCTATAGATCATTGCATTAGTACATACTATTTTCAATCAATTCTTAGAAACAATTTTAAGGGGCAGTAAAATATCCAATTTATGACTTCCTTAAAGCCCTTGACTATCGTTTACAAAATAGAGTATTTAACTTTGTTAGTTTTAATAGGTAATACTTCTTTCAAACACACCACACCTCTAGAAAGTGGGAGTGGTAAGAAACTTTGTATGAACTTATTTAAAAAAAGGCATTTTCTACACATTCTATTCTAGGTATCTCTCAAATAGCAGAAGCAGACTCCCAGAGAAAGACGTGGCCACGTGAAGGATGGAAACGATTTGTTGGCGCCTTATGCTCCAATCGAGGTTACAGGACTCGATGATGATGATCTCTCTAATATTTTTTTTAAGGCAACGATAAAAAAAAATTGTGGGTAGGATAAAATATTTAGCATTATGTTGTCTTCTTTTTTTACACTTCAGATTCTTTGTTGTAGTGAGCTTAGAGCAAGCTGCATTCTACAATCAGAGTCTCATCATGAGTGCATGTGTTAGTGGTTAGTAAAATTAAGTAAACAAACACAAGCACATACACATAAATACAGATAATTAACAAAACAAAGACAATATACAAAATTAGATAAAATATAAAACATATAAAATTAAATAATCAAAGTTAAAACATTAAAACGAGAGTGGAGCACTGGTTCGAAACAATGTTTTTAATCCCATTTTACTCATGCTAAAATCAACAGATGAGGCGTTCAAGTTGAAAAGTTTGCACATGCGATTGAGAGGTTCGTGTGTACCATAGTTTGTTCTGTGAAAAGGAACATGAAAAAGTTCAAATCTTCGCAGGTGGTGCGATCCTCCGCGGAAATTAATGCCTGCATGGGCTAACAAGTCAGGCGCATCAATTTTACCATTGATAAGTTGATGAAAAAATACCAAATCATTATTAACACGCCTTTGATATAAAGTTTGAAGTTGGAGAAGCTGAATTCTGTGTTCATATGGTGGCCGGTTATACGGATCAGCCCAGGGAAGACCTTTCAAGGCAAAACGAATGAATCTATGTTGTATTGCTTCAATACGGCTTTTATGAATTTCGTAGAAGGGTGTCCAAACTTGGGAGGCGTACTCAAGATGGGGTCGAACATAACAATTGTATAAGGAAAGAGTAACATACGGATCGTTAAATTCTTTTGCCCAGCGTTTTATAAATCCAAGCATGAAACTTGCCTTATTTACAATATAATTAATATGTACTATGAAACCTAGATCAGAACTAAAGTGAACACCCAGATCTTTGAAACTAAAAGCACGACAGAGTGTGTGCTGTGAAATTGAATAATCAAAAGCACTCACTACTCGTTTTTTAGAGAAAGTTATAGTTTGACATTTGACTGGGTTAAGAGAAAGACCGTTTTTCCCACACCAAACATTAAAATTGTCAATATCAGCCTGCAGGAGAATGTGGTCATGACTAGATTGTATTGTTTTAAAAATCTTCATATCATCGCAGCATAAATAAGAATATCACTAAAATGTATACACGAAGTAACATCATTTATAGCGAGAATGAAAAGTAACGGGCCCAAATGGCTTCCCTGGGGTACACCCGAGTGAGCATTGAATGAGTTTGAAAGGAAGTTTCTAAATTTAACTTGGTAAGATCTATTCTCAAGGTATGATTTTATCCATGCTATAAAACAAATCGAAAAACCAAAAGCTTTGAGTTTGAATATAACAATGTTGTGACTAAGCTGGTCAAATGCTTCTTCACCTGTTATTAGGGCAATTTGTTTTGTTTTCAATTTCTTATACAAATTAGTCAAAAAACTACATTTGAGTTAAGAAAGCCCCCAAAAGTGGTCTTGGAAAAAAGTTGTGTATTGAAAAATTATTACAAATTACACTAGCTACAACTTTTCTAGGGAACACACCCCTCGTTTTTATCAACTTGCTAAGATTAGATGACCTTTTTTCTCTTATGGTTATGATGCTTTATGATACTCTTTATCATACCTGAAAATTTCATCTGAATCGGTTGACTGCTTCAGATTTTATAGATTTAAAACCGCTTCTCGATGCAACTTGAAGCACTGTGCGGCGGAGGTCATGGACAAATTTTTTCCGTCACCATTGGACCATGTAGGCCAACGATTCCCTCCACCCGATATCGACGAAGTAAAGATAGCTATATCTTAACTTAAGTTAAATAATGCTGCTGGGGCTGATGGCCTTGTGGCTGAGCTATTCAAAGCGGCTGAATTGGTTAGGAGTATGCACCAGCTCAGCTGCAAAATATGGTCGGAGGAAATCATGCCCGATGAATGGAACCTCAGCATTCTTTGCCCGATCCTCAAGAAAGGCGATCCTCTGGACTACACCAACTACAGAGGCATAAGTCTTCTAAATATCGCCTGCAGGATCTTCTCTGCCGTACTTTGTGAACCTCTGACGCCATTCGTCAACAACCTGATAGAGGCCCATATTAGTGTGGCATAAGGCCAAATATTCGCACTACGGCAGATCTTGGAGAAAACCCAGGAGTTTCAAATCAATACTTACCACCTTTTCATCGATTTTAAGGCCACGTATGACAGCATCTATACAGACGAGCTATTTAGAGCAATGTCTAGTTTTGGCATCCCTGCCAAACTCGTTCGTTTGCGCAGGATGATGATGGAGAATGCACGCTGCTCCATTAAGATCGGCAAAGACCTCACCGACACCTTTGATGTCAAAAAAGGTTTTAGGCAAGGCTACGCGCTGTCATGTGAGTTCTTCAACATCGTTCTTGAAAGAAAAGTGCAAAACTCTCACGTCAACACAAGAGGCACAATTTTTCAAAAATCCGTCCAATTACTCGCTTACGCTGACGACATTGACATAATCGCACGAAAAAAGCGTGATATCAGTGGTGCTTTTGTGAGTATTGAGAAGGAAGCCAAAAAGATGGGTTTAACGGTGAATGTCAACAAGAAAGGACACCCAACACCAACCTCTAGGACAGAACATCACTATAGGCAGCTATAATTTTGAGGTGGTCAGAGACTTTGTCTACCTAAGATCCGCTATAAACTTAGCAAACGATACCCAGTGCTGAGATCAAACGAAGGATTACTCCTGCCAATCGCTAAGGGCTAAGAAGGCAATTGAGAAGCAAGGCCCTCTTTCGAGCAACAGAACTGTCCCTGTATAAGACGTTCATCATCCCGGGCCTGATGTATGGTGCAGAGGCATGGACACTGTTAACGGTGGATGAGAAGGCGTTAGGCTGCTTTGAGAGGAAAATTCTCCGGGTGATTTTTGGTCCTGTCTTCATAGATGGGGAATGGAGAAGATACAACAACGAACTGTTCGGGCCATACAGCGACACCAACTTAGCCAAAAAAAGTGCAAAGCCAACAACTGAGATGGCTGGGTTACCTAGAGCAAATGGGCACCAATACTCCAGCCCGGAAAGTCTTTAAATCCAACCCGTGGGATAGTGCGGTAGAGGTGGACAGCGTAAAAGGTGGCGCACGCAAGTGGAAGAGGACCTCAACCAACTTGGCGTGCAAAGCTGGAGACAGCTTGCTAGAAACCGAGCCGGCTGGAGGAAGCTTATTGGTTGAGGCCCTGGTCCACCCGGGCTATAGCACCCACTTAAGTAAGTAAGTAAGTAAGCAATAAATCTTATTCTATTCTATATTTGATACCAAGACTTTTCTGGTATCGTCAGTTCTAGGTACTGCCTCTTGCGAGGAACTGACAAATTCTCCAAGAGTCATGAATAAGTTCGTCTCATCTAACCGTTCGGACTCAGCAGTTTTGACCAGTTTTGGAATCTTTGATATAAAAACTTTGTTATCCTTTAAAAATAGATGATCTAACTTGCTTTGATAATAGTTAATCAAAAACACTTCGGTCAGAAATGTACACATTTTTATTTTTATTAAATTAGAAATGTCAGTGGTAAAAACTCATTATTTTCATTATGCTTTTGGGATAGATACCGCTTAGTTGGACCCACTGTCTTTACTCTTTCACTAACTTAAATTTTTTTCTGGCGTCAATAACTTTGGCCCAAATTGTTTGAATAGTATTATACATACCTAAATCACAAGTTCCTGCTACAGAATTCAACTGTGTTAACGAAATTCTTTAAACAAAAAAAAAGGGGGGCAAATCTTCCATTGAGGAAGACAATATACAAATAATATCACACGACACCTTCTTTGTGTTCTCATAAAGGTTTTGAGTTATGATTTTTGGAATATTATAAAATACTCCAGGCACACCCAAAACCCAATATTGTTGGGACACGTCGAAACCCAAAAACTTCCTTTATTATGCATTCCTCGTTTTAACGAAAACGAGGAGTGGAAAACACATGGAGGGTAGGTACACGAAGTGGCACAAACGATGGAATATTTTGCAAATTGAATTTATGTGTATACTTAGAAGAGGAAAACACCCTGCTGCAAAAGGATCTCTCTTCTATTATGGCTCTAAGGTAAAAGTATATAGAGGATGTGGGGTATGAGGTGTGTAGCACAAATGTAGAACTGCACGGCACCAAAGAGGTAGAATTCCTGATTTTATTTTACATATTTAAATTAAAACGTGTTTCAGGTTGGAGGACATTTCGTGTTTTGTTACGCTATAAGTTGCACTACAGTTGCAAGAACCTTTACACAAAAATGTCCTTTTTATTTCTATTTTGTTTATTTTTCTACCTAACAGCTCTCTTAACATTTAAAAAGGATCTTCTGCAATGCATTCGTGCATTCAGATGAAGGATAAGTAATAAAACATTTTCTGTTTTTTTCTCCTTACATTTTAATTCCCTTTCTTTTTGTAACACTCGTATACTTGACAACCCTGGAGATCCTGAAAATAGATTTCCGTTAGTGGAGAGGTACTACTACAACAGGAAGAGTGGAGTTGGTTTTATATTTTTTTCTTGTCTATTTTCTGTTAGTTTCAAATCAAATACAGTATGATGAAGAAGGAACCCAACTCAGGGATGCACGTTTAATGATATTGGGGCAACAGGAGGTAAGTAAAGGAGGACACGATGAGTTATTTTAATTAATCGCCAAGTGAAAGAAGATGATGAGAACGAAAAGAAGCAATGTCAAACAGAAAGTTGTTGGTAATTTCTTGGTTCGGACATATTTTAAGAGCTGTTCGACCTGGTTCTTTACAAAAGGATTTGGACTATCTTAATGTTGAGGTAAAATGTAGTGGTTGAGACATTGTATGTAAATGAAGATTAATTCTATTTGCTTGGTTTTTGGCAGTTTAGTTAAAGGGAAAATTTTAATTAAGAAATTCAAAAGAAATTTAAAAATAATTGTCCTTTTTTAAATTTGTGGGGCTGCAGCGAGATTTAGTTTCAGAGGCAATTCTTCTTAACACTTTGGATTTTTTGCTGGAGATTCGAGCTATTACATTCTGTTTAAGAGCTTGATGTTTGGAGAGAATTTTATTTCATATCTTCCTAAGACTGTTCAATTGAAAGCTTTTGCTTCGGAAAAATTGGCAAAAAGCTGGATTTTCGTACATAACATCCCCATGGCATCCTAAGGAAACTATAAAAAGTCCCCATCGATATGAGCCCCGCTAACAATTTAACGTGGGGTCGAAGCCCCCCCCCCCCCAAATGGTTTTTAAAGAATATTTCCCGAACGGTAACTGTTACAGAAAAAATGTAAGACGCTAGGTTGTAGCCCACATGCGTACGAAAATCGGAGCATCGAACGATAAATCCTTGTACGGAGAAGGTAGATAAGAGCAGGTTGAGCGTGAAATGCTTCACCTTAAGATCAGTATCCTGGGCATCAGCGAAACTAGGTGGAGAGGCAGAGCCGAATACAGATCTGACTCTGGGCAGACGAGAATGCTGTATTCCGGAGATGATGAAAGAGAGGGCGGCCAAAGGCTGCATGGTGTCGGTACTATGTTGAACGAAGAAGTGAGGCGTAGTCTTATATCGCGCGTTTCTGCAAGAATAATGACAGCAAGGTTCCGTTCAAAAATTCGTAGCGTCACAATAATTCAGTGCTACGCCCCCACAAATGAAGCGACCGAGGAAGACAAAACCGAGTTCTACACTCATCTAAACTGAGCTTACAGAGGTGTTCCGAGAGCCGATATCATATAGTGATGGCCTTATCAGTTATTTTTGAATAACGGTTATAACAGTTACTGTTATTTTGTAATAACAGTTATTCTTAGCAGTTATTCAGTAACAGTTATTCTGAATAAGCCAGATGCAAAAACTGAGAATGGACTTACAACCTTCTGGAATTAGTGACCTTCTAATGTTTCATAGTGTGTTTGTGAAAACCAAGCATTTCACTTCTTTGCAGACTTAAAATTATCATTCTGAAGTGGTCAGAAGGCTTCTCGATAACCAATTATTGAACAAAAGTTGTCATTACTGTTCTAACCTAACCTTACGTCGGCGATATAAAAAAAAAACTTAAAAACCCAAAATTTTAATATCTGCTCCAAAAAAGATGAATTCTGTTTTCTGGGTAACATTTAGGCCAAACTAGTCGTGACATATCAAAGTATACATACATACATAGTCATCAATCTATCAGACCATGAACTGTCGAGTTCCACCGATGGATGGCTGGAAAATCAATCGATTAAAAAACTTCTGAAAACTACGAAAACTTTGAGATTTATTTCTTGCTCCAGAAAAAGAGAATTTTGGGCTTTTGGGTCAAATTTAAAACGTAATATTATAAAGGTGTCAAAATAAAGTGTATTACCTTTATGTCGATGGATTAAAAAACATCGGTTAAATTTGACAAATATTTTTTGCTCCAGAAAAGGATAAATCTGGGTGCTTTCGAATGTTTGGAACAAAATACTCTGAACATGGCAAAGTATAGTTTGTCACCTATCTGACAAATCATAAATCCTCAAATTCCACCAATAGCCTATTGAATAGACCGGAAAATGAGAGGTATAAAGGAACAATTACGTGCAAAGGTTTTTATTTTTGAATATGTTTGTTTGGCCCATAAGCATGCTTAAAACCAAAAATGCTACTAAATTCACCCATGCGTTTCTGAGAGAATGGTCACACTGGCCACTTTTCAGTATTTTTGGTATAACTCGAAAACTAAGCCGAATTTGACAGTTTAACATATAATACTTTTTGTTCAAAATTAAATTTTCTATTGGAATGGATAGTTCAAAAAATTTTACGAACAAATTTAAGCAGGAAAAGTTAACAAAAACCAACTTAAAAAAAAATCAAAAAATCAAGGATATCTAAATTTTTTAATAAATTGTGCATAACTTTTCGTGAAGCAAAGATAGGGTCAAGACATGCATAGACAAAACAAAGTAGAGACTAAAGGCCTTAATATGGCATGTTCAAAAATTAATATTTGTTCAAAATTGACAGAGATATTCCCATTCAAACCTTATAATTTCTTATAATTTTTCTCAGTTTTGGCCCGAAAGTCCCTTTTTCGGTACAATATGGCAAATTTCACATTCGTAAAAATGTTCGAAATCAAAATTTTGATATAATGTGACATTAGAACTATAGAGAATTTATAAAAAGGATGTAAGTTCGCAATTTCGTTTTTCGGCTGTTTTTAAATGCGTTCAGACCTACAGACCGAACGGCTGGTCCGGTTAACATAAGATTTGGTATTTGGTGCTAGGAACGTTAAATTTGTCATAAAGTACCAAAAAATAGGCTTTCGGGCAAAAACTGCGGAAAATGATGAGAAATGGTAAAGTTTGAGTGGCTATATCTCTGTAAATTTTTAAATAATATGGCTTTTTTGACATTTCATATTAAAGCCGTAAGACTCCAGTTTACTTTGTTCATGAATGTCTTGAGCGTATCTTTGCTTCAAAAAAAGTTATGCGCAAATTAGGAAAAAATTTAAAAATCTTTAATTTTTCGATTTTTTTTGTTGGTTTTTCTTTACTTTTCCTGCTTAAATTTTTTAAGAAATTTTCTATACTATTCATTTCGATAGAAAATTTAATTTTGAACAAAAAGGATTATATGTAAAATTGTCAAATTCGGCTTAGTTTTCGAGTTATACCAAAAATACTGAAAAGTGGCCAGTGTGACCATTCTTTCAGAAACGCATGGGTGAATTTAGTAGCATTTTTGGTTTTAAGCATGCTTATGGGCCAAGCAAACATATTCAATAATAAAAACCCTTGCACGTAATTGTTCCTTTTTAAAAGGTCTATTCAATAGGCTACAATGTAAGGCTACGATATCGATGAACTAAAAAATAAACACAATTTTTAAATTAATTGTTCGCTTCAGAAAATGCAGATCTAGGAGCTTTTGAGTGAAATGTGAAATAAAATACTATAAACATGTCAAAAAATACCTTTTTACCTATCTGACAAGCTATAAATTGTCAAATTACATGCGGGGATGGCTACGAAGTTAATGGTTTTTAAAAACCCTGTGAAAAGTCCGAAAATTTTTACATTATTTTTTGCTCTGGTAAAAGGTAAATCTACAGGCTTTTGGATAAGTTTGGAACGAAATACTATTAAACATATACTAATACATTTCAAAATATAGTTTGTCTCCTTTCTGAAAAGCCATGAATTTTCAAATTCCACTGACGGATGGCTATGATGTCAATGGATTAGAAAATATCTGAAACATTAAAAAAATTGATTATTGCTAATACTCGGAATGAACGAAATATTATGTTAACGTCAAAATAAAGTTTCTTGCCCCTCTGCCAAGCCAAAAACTATCGAATTGTATTAAAGGATGGCTACGATCTCGTAAATAAGAAAAACTTTTCAAAAATCCAATTTTTTCCTCTGAAAAATCGAAATTTTTCAGATTTATTTTCTGCTTTTGGATCAGAATTGGAACGAAATATTATGTTAACGTCAGAAAAGAGCTTATTGTCCATCTGTCAAGCTAGCAACTGTTAAATTCTAATGAAGGATGGCTCCAATATCGATGGAATAAGAATCCTTTGAAAAATACGGATTTTCCTTTGAAAATCATGTGATTTTATGGCTTCTGAAAAATCCAAAATTTTCCTCTGAAAAATCGAAATTTTTCAGATTTATTTTCTGCTCCAGATTCATGCGATTTTATGGCTTTTCAAAGCATAGTTTCTTGTCCATCTGTCAAGCCACCAACTGTCAAATTCCATTGAAGGATGGCTACGATCACGATGTATTAAAAACACTCTCGAAAATCCAAAAATTTTCTTCTGAAAAATCGAAATTTTTCAGATTTATTTTCTTCTCCACAATCATTCGGTTTTATGGCTTTCGGATGACATTTGGAACGAAATATTATGTTAACGTCGAAATATAGTTTGTTGTCCATTTATCAAGCCACCAACTGTCAAACTCCATTGAATGATGGCTACGATCTCGATGGATTAAAAACCATCTGAAAAATTTAAAATTTTCCCCTGAAAAATCGAAATTTTTCAGATTTATTTTCTGCTCCAGAATCATGCGGTTTTATGGTTTTTGGAAGACATTTGGAACGAAATATTATGTTTACGTCAAAATATAGTTTGTTGTCCATCTTTCAAGCCATCAACTGTCAGATTCCATTGAAGGATGGCTACGATCTCGATGGATTAAAAGCCCTCTGAAAAGTCCGCATTTTTCCTCCGAAAAACAGAAATTTTTCAAATTTAATGTTCTGAGTTACTTGATATCTTTATCTCACAACTTAGGTAAAAGTATTTTTTGTTTCAATAAGTTATTTTCACTATACATAACTGAAAATACTTTATACTTAGCTTTTATTTAAGTACCCGATATCGCATCGTTCGTTTCCAGTTATTATTTAAACCAAGAACTCTATCAGTTATTATAGTAACTAGCAGTCTCAATATCCAGTAACTGGTAACAGTAACTGGGAACAGTAACTGGGAACAGCCACTGGAAACAGTAACTGGGAAACTTGATATAAGTTATCTTTGGTAACTGGCGCTAGTTTCGGCTACCAGTTAAGTTATTATAATAACCGGCAAGAAAAATAACTCTTAAGGCAAGGGGTTACTCGATATCAAAGTTACCAATTATTTTATCAAACGGTAGGAAATAACTCTTAAGGCTTAGAGGTTACTCGATATCAAAATTACTAGACACCTTATCAGTTATTATACCTGATAGGAATAACTCTTAAGAAAACTCAATATCAAAATTAAGTAATCAGTAATCATCCGTCGGTGGAATTTGACAATAATTCATGGCTTGTTAGAAAGGAGACAAACTATATTTTGACATGTTTGTATTATTTCGTTTCAAACTTCGGGAGCAGAAAATAAATCTGAAAAATTTCGATTTTTCAGGGGAAAATTTTGGATTTTTCAGAGGGTAGCCATCTTTAAACGGAGTTTGAAAGATGGACAACAAACTATATTTTGACGTAAACATAATATTTCGTTCCAAATGTCATCCAAAAGCCATAAAACCGAATGATTCTGGAGCAGAAAATAAATCGAAAAATTTCGATTTTTCAGAGGAAAATTTTGGATTTTTCAGAGGGTTTTTAATCCATCGAGATCTTAGCCATTCTTCAATGGAATCTAACAGTTGATGGCTTGACAGATGGATAACAAACTATATTTTGACGTAAACATAATATTTCGTTCCAAATGTCATCCAAAAGCCATAAAACCGAATGATTCTGGAGCAGAAAATAAATCGAAAAATTTCGATTTTTCAGAGGAAAATTTTGGATTTTTCAGAGGGTTTTTAATCCATCGAGATCTTAGCCATCCTTCAATGGAATCTGACAGTTGATGGCTTGACAGATGGACAACAAACTATATTTTGACGTAAACATAATATTTCGTTTCAAATGTCATCCAAAAACCATGAAACCGCATGATTCTGGAGCAGAAAATAAATCTGAAAAATTTCGATTTTTCAGAGGAAAATTTTGGATTTTTGAGAGGGTTTTTAATCCATCGAGATCGTAGCCATCCTTCAATGGAATCTGACAGTTGATGGCTTGAAAGATGGACAACAAAATATATTTTGACGTAAACATAATATTTCGTTCCAAATGTCTTCCAAAAACCATAAAACCGCATGCTTCTGGAGCAGAAAATAAATCTGAAAAATTTCGATTTTTCAGGGGAAAATTTTGGATTTTTCAGAGGGTTTTTAATCCATCGAGATCTTAGCCATCCTTCAATGGAATCTGACAGATGATGGCTTGAAAGATGGACAACAAACTATGTTTTGACGTTAACATAATATTTCGTTCCAAATGTCATCCAAAAGCCATAAAACCGCACGATTCTAGAGCAGAAAATAAATCTGAAAAATTTCGATTTTTCATAGGAAAATTTTGGAATTTTCAGAGAGTTTTTAATACATCGAAATCGTAGCCATCCTTCAATGGAATTTGACTGTCAATGGCGTGACAGATGGGTAAGAAGCTACATATTGACGTCAACATAAAAGGTGTGTTCCTTGCCGAATTTCAAACAGTTTGAAACCGCCAGATTTAGTCCGAAGTCGTTCCACACTTGAAAAATTATACTGGTCCGCACCAAATCTGGCGGTCTGAAACTGTTTGAAACTGTTTGGGACTAAACCAAGGAACAGGGTTAATATTTCGTTCCAAGTGTCACCCAAAAGCCCTAAAATCATATGCGAATGGAGCAGAAAATTAAATTTGATAATTTCGATTTATCCGAGGAAAATTCCGCATTTTTCAGAGATATTAACGGGTGATTTTTTAGCTGGTTTGGTTTTGGCAACACTGGTTTTGACAGCTGACGTGTGTTTAGTACCTTGTGTCACTGTCAAACAGCTTCAGTTTGGTTTGCAATTTAACCATGGATCGTCTTACAAATGAACAACGCTTGCAAATTATTGAATTTTACTATCAAAATGGCTGGCCGAGGATCCGCTTTTTTATCGAAAAATTGTGTTCAGCGATGAGGCTCATTTTTGGTTGAATGGGTACGTAAATAAGCATAATTGCCGCATTTGGAGTGAAGATCAGCCAGAAGCATTGCAACAGCTACCAATGCATCCCGAAAAAGCCACTGTTTGGTGCGGTTTATGGGCCGGCGGCATTATTGGGCCATATTTCTTCAAAGATGATGCGAATCGCAGCGTTACTGTCAATGGTGAACGCCACCGAGCGATGATAACAAACTTTTTTTTGCCCGAAATGGAAGTTCTTGACTTGCATGATATGTGGTTTCAACAAGACGGTGCCACATGCCACACAGCACGCGAAACAATGGCGCAATTGCGAGGCGAGTTTGGTGAACAGTTAATTTCACGTTTCGGGCCGGTCAATTGGCCGCCTAGATCGTGCGATTTGACACCATTAGATTATTTTTTGTGGGGTTATGTCAAGGCTAATGTCTATAGGGACAAGCCCGCTTCGATTGACGCACTGGAAGCCAACATCCATGCATTCATTCGTGAGATACCGGCCGATATGTGTGAAAGAGTGTGCCAAAATTGGACTCAGTGGATGGGCTACCTGAGACGCAGCCGCGGTCAACATTTGCATGAAATTATCTTTAAACATTAAATTGCAAGGTTCAAACTATCGATTCAAATAAATATTTCATTCATTTTTTCGAATTTTTTGTGTTTTTTTTTTTTTAAAGTTCTAAACCTCTTAAAAAATCACCCGTTATAATCCATAAAGATCGGAGCTATCCTTTAATGGAATTAGACAGTTTTTGGCTTGGCAGAACGGCAAGAAAATATTTTTTGACGCTTAGACAATATTTCGTTCCAAGTTTCACCCAAGAACCCTAAAGTCACGTGATTCCCGATTATAAAATTAAAACTGATAGATTTCCATTTTTCAGAGTAAAAATGTGGATTTTTCAGAAGTTTTTTAGTCCATGGAGATCGTCGCCATCCTTTAACGTAATTTTATAGTTAATGGCTTGACAGATGGGTAAGAAACTAATATTTCGTTCCAAATGCAACACATTTTGCATAGGTTTGCATGGAGATTCTAGCATCTTTCAAAAAAATTTTGTTGTGTCTGTCTAATCTTCAAAGATTTGTATCTGTCTTTGAAAAACTAAACTCTTTTAAATGCATTCTCTGCTATTCAATAATATTTATCGGTTATTGAAACTGTAAGCAATTATATGAAGTAACCTGAAGAACAAAGTATTTGTTGTGTGGGTTATTTCAATAACTGGTAACTTTGATATTGAATAACTGGTTATAACAGTTATCAGTGAATAACCGGTTACTGGTAACGGTTATCGATATATCGCCCATCACTAATATCATAATTGTCATGGGAGATCTCAATGCCCAAGTCGGATCAGACAACTACGGTCTGGAACGCGTCATGGGGAAAAATGGCTTGGGGTCACGGAATGAAAATGGCGATTTGGTGGTCGATTTTTGTAACGCTAGTCGTCTTGTACTGGGTGGGACAGTGTTTAAACATAAGATTTGCAACAAAATCACCTGGGTACATCCGGATAGTCAAACTGAAAACCAAATTGACCACATCATGATTCAGCAGCGATGGAGGAAGTCAATGTGCGATGTTCGGAGAATTAGAAATGCCGACATGGTAGCGACCACCATTTGGTTCCCATGAGTCTCAAGCTACGAACTGCAGCTGTACAACATCAATCATAGGGTGCAGCAAGGAATTTGAAGTTCAATACAAATGCTTTAAGTGATCCCAACATATGTCGTAACTATGTCACCAACCAACGACCGAGCTTCGTCATTAAACGGAATGCAACATTCAACAATATTGATGAGATGTGGGGTAATATAAAAAGTGTTTTTATGGAGGCTTGATCCGAAACTGTACTCAAACTGACGAGAGTTAGAGACTCTTGGATATCCCAAGACTTCTGGGATAAAATCGAGCTTCGCAAATCGTTGAAGATGCAAATAAATGCCGAAGCGGATGCTCAACGAAAGGCTGAGTTGCGAAGAGAGTATCGCTTAGCACATAAGATGGTTTATCGCTGTGTGAGACGTGACAAGAGGGTGAGGTTAGACGGTCTCGCAGAAAATGCGGAAAACGTAGCAAGAAGAGGAGATATAAGGGAATTGTAGCAAATATTCAAGGAAGTTGTCGGAAAGAAAAGCAACACCAATAATTATTTAATGGATGTAGATGGTACACTTTTGGTATCAATCAAGGATCAGCTGCGCAGGTAGAAGGATCACTTTTGGGCCTTGCGTAGTGAGGATTTTGTTGAGCAGAGTGCTGAAGTGCCCCAGCTTAGCGAGATGCGTAGATCATTAGTGGTATTGACATCGAACCCCCAACAGTACTGGAAATCCAATCTTCGAAAAAATCCTCTCAAAAACAACAAAGCAGCTGGACTTGACGGTATACCAGCCGAGTTCCTGAAAGCTGACCCTGTCAGAACGGCTAGTATTCTGCACCCGTGATACAAGCTGTGTTGTTAAGTTGCCAAAGAAAGGTGATCTTAAGAATTCCAACAATTGGCGTGGTATCACCGTTTTGTCCATTTTCCCAAAACTATCATTCTCGAGTGAATAATGGGTGGAATCGAGTCTACATTCAAGAGGCATCAAGCTGGCTTCCACAGTGGTCTATCGTGTGTCTACCATATCAACATCCTGCGTATCGTCCTCGAGCAGTCGATGGAATTTCAATCACCGCTTTACCTCATGTTCGTGGATTTTGAGAAAGCCTTTGATCGAGTTAACCGAGAATGCATATGGAGATCGTTGCTTGGTAGAGGAATTCCACCAAAAATTGTTGCCATTATTAAAGAGTCCTACAACAACGCAAGGTGTTTTGTTTTGCACAATGGGCAGCTATCCGACTCCTTCGTAGTGCAACAGGGTGTGAGACAAGGGGATGTTCTATCGCCGGATCTGGACGTTAAAAGTAGAACAAATAAAGCTCGTGCTGCCTTCGGTACTCTGTCCCCAATTTGGAAATCCAGTCAAATCTCCTTACGCACTAAGTTGAGATTCTTCGAATCCAATGTCAAATCCGTGCTGTTATATGCTTGTGAAACCTGGAAAGTCACGCCTTCAATCGAAGAAATTGAAGGCCTTTGTGAATCGCTGTCTTCGCCACAACCTAAAGATTTGCTGGCCAAAAATTATCTCAAACGAGGAATTGTGGCGCAGGACAAGTCAAGAGCGGCTGGACGTTAACATAAGAAAGCGTTAATGGCAATGGAGGAAACCAAACGATGAAATTGCAAAGCAGTCTTTTGAATGGAATCCCCAGGGTGCTCGGCGGGTTGGACGACCAAGAACAACATGATTGAAACCAACTGTCTTAGCGGAAGTAGAATCCCAGAGAAAGACGTGGCCACAGTTAAAATATTTAGCTGCAGACCATGAAGGATGCAAACGATTTGTTGGTGTCTATGTCCCAATCGGGGTTACAGGACTTGATGATAATAGTTTTAATTTAAATGATATAATTGTTTATAAAAAATATAAAGAACTTAAGCTTGACTTTGATTTTGACTTGACTTTGACTTTGACCTTGAATTGAATTTGACTTGACTTTGAAAACTTTGCCTTACTTTACTTTACTAAGCTCTTCTTGACTTAATTTAACTTTACACACTTAATTTACCGAATGAATTTTAGTAGCATTTTTATACCGCTTATAGGTTTTTACATAAGGTCTTTATAATGTGAGAAATAACATAGAATTTGAAAAAGCGTAACTGCTTAAATGTTTGGTTAAAAATTAGGATGATAAATGAACATATCAAGTTGATAAAATTTAGCAAACTAATTCTTTCATAAGTTACATTTATTATATTATTTTCAAAACGTCTTCCTCTTCTGGCATCAAGCATCAACATAAAATACCATTTTTGAAATAGAAGAATTTCAATATCGTACAGAAAGAAAAATTCCATGAGAGAAAACTGTCGGTAGCACAAAAATTTCCCATTAACAAATGCCATTCATCATTGTGTTCTCTCCCCCCCCCCCCCAACCCAAGAAGTCTATTAAACACTCCCTAACCCTATTTCTTGTATTTATTTATCACAAAAAAGAATTTCGAAGTAAGAGCGACAGCAATCAAAGAAAGAGCTTTTAAAAGAATAAAAAGTTAAATACCTACATAAATACTGTATGCGTACATTTATATCAGTCTAAACATACATATGTATGTATGAATGTTTATTGAAGAGTGAATAGCAAAAACATTAAAAAAAAGTGGAAGCAGCAGAACCATTATAAGAATAAGAAAAACCTCTTGAGAGTGACAAAAGGAAGCCTCACAGACAACGGCGCATCCAGTCCAAGTCCATTGACGAATGTGATTTAAAGTAGATCCTGCTTTTGCTATTGCTACTTACAAAAAAACACAACGCCAACCAGAGGAATCGGAAAATAATGTGGAAGTTAAGAAGAAGACGACACCAAAACAAAAAAAAAGAGCCCGTCCTCATTGAGTTGAAGAATACACGCTTCCGCAATTTATTTTTCCACAAGATTTGCCATCCAATCAACTTGTCTATTACAGCAATATTGGAATTTTTCGAAGTTCTTTTAGTCTTTTTTTACACTCCCCACACCATCGCACCTTCTTACGATTCCGCGCTCAGCGTTTCCTTAAGCTTTCTAGAAAGTGTGAACAAAAAAACGAGCCTTTACCAATCTGAAGTCCAAAGTTAAATGAAAACGAACTTAAATGAACTCAAGTGAACTGAAAAAAATGCGGGTTCTCCAAAGATTGTAATAAGGGTTTTGTGATATTTGTCTCTGATGGTCCTTAAGTGCCAAACCAAACTAACAAATTCGAACGTTTCCTCAGCATTTCGCATTTGACCACCATCGGCATTGTCATTATCACCATTATCATGGGGCACAACTACTACTACTACTACTACAACTACATACTAACAACATCCAGATGAATGCTTCCGAAGGAATCTCGTCCTTTTATAACACGTCAATATCAAACAGAGTTCTTGAGATCCTTTTAACCAGAGCCGTTGACAGTGGAAGAAATGAGGCCAACCTCATTCTGTTTCCAACTCAACTTAACTCAACTCGGCCACCCTCTTAAGTCTTTCATCAATTATTTATGGCTTTGCGAGGAAAGAATGGGAGGCTGAATATAGTATGTAGGTATGTGTGTGTGTGTGTTTGTGTTTGCACTACTTAAGGACTTTCTTTGAATTCTTCTCTCTTTTCTCATTGGCATTGCCTTCTTCTTCGGCATCCACTTCACTTCATCGCCCTTCTTCAATTCAATAATGGTCCTTAATTTCTTTCTTTTTTTAATTCTCTCTTTATTTTTCTTCGCAGAATTTTTGTAAATAGTACAAGTATTTGTGTGTGCGGGTTGAATATTGGGAAGAAAGTACAAAGATGGATGATTGCACAGAAGGAGTTAAATAACATTAATTAATAGAAAAAAAAGCTGTTGGTATTATAAGGACATCGAAACAAAGTGGACCTAGATGATGTTTGACTCCAGTTTTTGTTTTGAAGATGTTGAAAGAAGCACTAACGATTAGTTAATAGTTTCTTGCATTGTTTTTTTGTTTGAAAAGGATATTTTTTGAGGTGTTTATTTGTTATTTCATAAGAGGTTTGCAGAAGCTACCTACGTTACTTGAAAAGGAATAGAATACCAAACATAATTTTCAAATGAATGACAACAAAGTTTTTCCAAAACAAGAAATTCTCGATTAGCGACATTTAAAATTGTGGGGGAGGAGCAATGATAAACACAGTGTCCTAGTCTCATAGTCAAGACTCGGAAGTGCAGGTGTTTTTTCTGTGAACAGCCATTTCCACATCTCTCCACCTCTCTGATGAAGCCTTTATTACGCGGAATAATTGTTTAAAAATAGGTTTACTTTTGGCCAATAGCTTTTGTTAACATGCTTTGCCACAAAGTTGAAGTGGTGGTGTTGGGATTTTGTGTTAATGATGACGATGAGCAACGTTATTTTACGACGCGACGCAACGCTACTTAGTATTGTTTTTTTCCATCCAACCAACAAACTTCTTCAAGAAGTCAGTGCATATCTACATTATGTAGTTGTCTCCTATTTCACAAGTCAAGATCCGCTACTTGTGTGCGTTATTGAACTGCAGTCTTCCTCTACTTTCGGGTACCTCTTGGGTAGAATCAAAGAATTTTCATGTCGAGACATTGATGGTCAGGCCAATTCCGAGCGTCGTTGTTAGCATCTAACTTTTTAAACTAAGTTAACCCATTTCCGCCTAACGTTGCGAAAACGCAACGTCGTACGTGTGGACGTATAGAACTTTACTGATGATAAATTTGAATGAGCTGATTAGTGATTTTAAAAGTTAATTTAATTATCTAATCGACCTATTTTTGGATTTTTTTCTATAAATTTGTTCTCATGGTTTTTTTGCACCTCCAAAATCGGAAATTTTCGAAATTTGTAGGTAAAATTTTTGAACCACTCAAAAATATCTTCAAAATTATAATTTTTCAAAATAAAGTCAACGGCATGTAAAGATGGGTTCAAATTATATTCTAAAATAAAGTTGACGCAATTTATATGAGTTGCCTGCTTGACAGGTGAGGTGAAAGCACTGCGTTGCGTTTTCGCAACGTTCGTCTAATGTAGTAGCATTTGAACCTAAAAACAATATTTGCACTTCGTTGCGTTTTCAAATCAGAATAAACTGTTTTTTCTCGGAATATTGTGTTTTTATGATTATATTGCACGAATTTTTAAAATAGTGTCAATTTTTGTTGCATCCTGTCAAACAAAAGGATGCGTATTCTAATTCTGAGAAAAGAAAAAAACAATTCATTCAGTGCTATATTGGAAAAACCCTTTTTACCATCCACGCAACCTTATTCTTAGAAGTAATTAGACAGTAATAGACCAAGAGCTAGCGACCGATTTACTCACCTCATTTTAGCAAGGCTAAAACTTTGGTCATAGAAAGATTGAGGCCCGACAATTATAAAAATGCCCGTCTTACACTCCGGTACCCTCCATGAGGCCTTAAGTTTAAGACTTGAAGTTGTAAAAAAAAAGTGCCCATTCACCTCATTTTAGCAAGGCTCATCTTTTAATATATCGTTCATTGATTCAATATATACACGAAAATAACAATGTAAGACGTTTTAGCCCTCCATGACATGCTGTAAGACGCTCGTGTATATGTAAAAAAAATGACCCCATTCACCTCATTTTAGCAAGGCTGGTATTTACACATAATTAAGATGACATATAAACAAACACACATTTCAAGTGTAAGACGTTTTTTCGGTCAATAACCCTCCGTAAGACGCTGAAAACTAAATTTCGTTTAAGTCAAGATAGCCCAGTAAAAATAGATTTTTTCAAGGAAAAAAATTGTAACAGGCTGATTTTTGGTATACACGTTGAGATTGGCGTTACTTATAACCTGTTAAAAGTCCTCAAACATCCAATGCCCGCTAGTCCCGTTAGGGGGGTCAAAGGTCATAAAAATGGGTTTTTGCTAAATATATCGAAAACGGTAAGTTTTAGAAGAAAAAATTGTTCTACAAACATGTAGCTGAGGTAATTTCCGAGTAACTAAAAAAAAACTAACAAGCATTTTTACATTTGGTTTTCAGTATTTGACTTAGAATTAATGAGAGCATTGAATACTAAATAGAAAAGTGATGCTTAATAAGGCAAAATTTTGAAAAAAATCAAATTCAAACAAAAAATTTCACAAATATTGACTTTAAATTGGATTTACGTATGGAGGACACCCCTGAACATATTGCAACAAGAAAATCAGTTCAGTAGAAAATTGAAGCCAAAAAATACCCGGCTCCTGGCCTATATTTCCGGTTTTCTATGCAAAAAATCAGTTTTTTTAATGAGATTCACGCACTAAAAATTATGTATCTTCTAAACGAATTGTGATCCCACTCTGAAACGTGGCCTGTAGTTTCTATATTGTATAAGCTAAATTTTGAAACCTTAACAAAAAAAATTAAAATGGTCGAAGTTTCTTAAAATCTGATTTGAAATGTTAACTTCCGGTTTTCTACCTAAAAAAAATCGATTTCCGGTTTAGATTTCAGTAATGAAAAGAACATCTAATTTACCATTTACTCCAGTAATCAAATAATTTTTCTATCCCTTCATTTAATTTATAAACATTTTTCTTTCAAACTTTACCCCATGGCTTGCCGAAACCTTACAAGCCCATAACTCCAGCACCAGGCCTAAAAATTCAAAATCCTTCTGCATTTATGTTAAGTATCAAAAGAAGTACAAGTGACCCAAAATTGAATGAATTTCAAGACCCGACCTTTTTTTCGCTGTCCGCTTCATGTGAAATGCCCCATATATCAAATTATTCTTAGCATTAACCGTTACAAAGTTACAGTACTTCAAAGACTCACAGTATTTCAAAAGAATGCTTTTTCTTCCACACCACCAGAATGGTCGAGCGCTTTGTGCATTTTTTTATTGTGGTATCCTCAGGAGGCCTTTTCCACAACGTTGGATTTATGAATGTGTGGTTTTAAATTAATTTTTTATTAAAATAATATAAAAAATCTGCATTGTATGATTTTTTACAGCCAGTTGAAGATGACATTGATTATAACAATGTGATATACATACATCATATATGGAGGATTTTTGCTGCATCGTGTTGCTTGGAGCCGGTTTGCAATAATTACATTAGTTATGTTCAAAAACGTTCTGGAAAAAAAGTTATGGTTGTTTTTGATGGTTACAAGGATCACTGAGTATCGTCGTCGGTGTAGATCAGCTCCATTATCAGTGGATATTTTATTTGATGCATCAATGATGGTTCCACCTTCTCAACAACAATTTCTTGTGAATGCAAACAACAAAAGTAGTTTAATTGCTATGATTTCGGAGAAATTTGAGGCAGCGAATATTTCTACGAGGCTTGACGATGCCGATGTTTTGATTATCGAAACAGCTAAAGAGCAATCCAAAATGCGCACTGCTATTGTTGTTGGCGAAGATGTTGACTTGCTGGCGATACTGATAGCAAGAGCTCTTCCTGACAAGAAAATTTATTTCAAAAAACCTGGCAATGGTTTAGCTGAAACAAAGGTATATTCGTCGCAAAGCTTACTCATATACCCAAAATGTCAAGTCAAAATTCTATGTTTGCATTCATTTACAAGATTCAACTTCGGCTTTATACCTACATTAAAGCCAAAATTTATAGGTGATTCAAACATTACGGAAACTTTTATTTCGCTAGAACACCGTCGTAATGTCTCCTGTCTCACACTGTTCTATCGTTTTTTCTACCAACAATGCTCAGATGAAATAGCCAGTTGCATTCCCCCTCTGAAGCAATTTCGCCGTAACACTCGTCAAGCTATGAATGCTCATCAGTTTACCCTTTAGCCAAACTTCGGACGTACTTACAAATATAGAGGTTCTATCTTTAGCCGTACTACTCGGATGTGGAATGCTTTGCCAAACTCGATTTTTCCCCTTCATTGTGATGTACAAGCATTCAAGATCAACGTGCATCGGCATCTCCTATTACACCCTCTCCACTTTTCCTAAATGCTCACGCTGTGTTACATCATAACATTAAAAAAAAGCCAAACTAAAATTCTTCAAACTATTTGAAAAAAGTGAATATCTAATGAAATATGGAGAAATATTTGCCAAACCCAATTGTTCTCATAATATTATTTCCGAAAACGGCTTAAATATACCTACTCCTTGCATTTTACAAAGCACCAGCAGAAGTGGATTCCATCGATACTCTAAGCTCTAAGGTATTCAACATTTATCAGATTGACAATGCTAAATAAAGCTGTGCAATTATCTTCCCTTCCTCCAACTTTTGGTGCTGCTAAATAACATTTATATATACGGTATACCTTCAAGTTCAAACTTGGCTTGGGCACAAAGGTATGAAATCAGAAGACTGGGGTTGGACATTAACAAATAATATTTTGGACCCTATAACAACTTTGCTTCAACCAGCTCCACATGAACTCCTTTGTACCATATTTTGTAACTGCCGTAAGAGTTGTGGTTGTCGAAAAGCATGACTAAATTGCTCTCTTGATTGTGGTCAATGTCATGGACAGTCATGTACAAACTCTATCAAAATTGATGTACAAGAAGAAGAATTGAATGATGACATGGAACAAATACATTCAATGCCACAATAGCCTAGGAAAATTAGACACAAAAATGGCCAAACTTCGAAAAAATTGCGACAAAGCTGATTTTTGGTGGAGTGGCTTATTATGACGTCTTAAGCATTTCCTGAAAAGTACCCTAAATTTGGCCCGGGGCAAAATTTTTTAGGGGGGGTGAAAGGGGTTAAAGTTCAGTTTTTTGGGAATTGCTTCTTAACTATCGGTTTTATTGAAAAAATGTGAAGGTAAAAATTAAAGCTGATGTTATTTTGCACCAAAAATGTTAACATACTTTTTTTCGTAGAACCAATAGTTTCAGAGAAAAACGTTAGAGAACTTCATGGAGCAGTGAGTTAAGTCCAAAAAATTTATAAAATTTTTGCTTATCGCTGGGAAAATTTTGTTTTGTGATTTATGTTTAAGTACAACTCCTTATTGTAAAATCAAGTTTTTGGGGTGGTAGGGGAAAGGGAATGGCCGCCATCTTGAAAACAAGGTTGATTTTGTTTTTGTTTAATAACTCGTTGAAATTGCGTTTTTCAAAAAAATGGCCAAAAGACAGATTTTAGACGATTAAATTATCTAAAAAATGAGCTATTAAACAGCTCTGTATGTTTATTAATCTCAAAGTTACAGCGGATCAAAAGGTCACCTATGCCTCATATATGGTGGGGATGAAATGACGTTTTTTAAAGGTTTTTCGCTTATTTGTGAATTTTTTTGGTCAGAATAGAAGACTCATTTTACAGACAATTAAGAGCAGTGCAAAATATATTCTAGACATCATCAAAAAAACTCACAAATAAGCGAAAGACCTTTAAAAACGTCATTTAATCCCCACCATATATGAGACATAGGTGACCTTTGATCCGCTGTAACTTTGAGATTAATAAACATACAGAGCTGTTTAATGGCTCATTTTTTAGATAATTTAATCGTCTAAAATCTGTCTTTTGGCCATTTTTTTGAAAAACGCAATTTCAACGAGTTATTAAACAAAAACAAAATCAACCTTGTTTTCAAGATGGCGGCCATTCCCTTTCCCCTACCACCCCAAAAACTTGATTTTACAATAAGGAGTTGTACTTAAACATAAATCACAAAACAAAATTTTCCCAGCGATAAGCAAAAATTTTATAAATTTTTTGGACTTAACTCACTGCTCCATGAAGTTCTCTAACGTTTTTCTCTGAAACTATTGGTTCTACGAAAAAAAGTATGTTAACATTTTTTGTGTAAAATAACATCAGCTTTAATTTTTACCTTCACATTTTTTCAATGAAACCGATAGTTTAGGAGCAATTCCCAAAAAACTGAACTTCAACCCCTTTCATCCCCCCTAAAAAATTTAGCCCTGGGCCAAATTTAGGGTACTTTTCAGGAAATGCTTAAGACGTCATTATAAGCCACTCCACCAAAAATCAGCTTTGTCGCAATTTTTTCGAAGTGAAAGTCTAATTCTCCTGGGCTACAAGGAAACACGGATCACCAAATATTAAATGACGATTAAATAAATTTAGTTCAAATTTTTTTTAATGAAAAATGAATTTTAATACACACCTTCGCTAGGCAAACATCGTGGAATAGGCCTCCTGAGGATACCACAATAAAAAAATGCACAAAGCGCTCGACCATTCTGGTGGTGTGGAAGAAAAAGCATTCTTTTGAAATACTGTGAGTCTTTGAAGTACTGTAACTTTGTAACGGTTAATGCTAAGAACAATTTGATGTGCATGTTTTCTGTCGGAAATTACCTCAGCTACATGTTTGTAGAACAATTTTTTCTTCTAAAACTTACCGTTTTCGATATATTTAGCAAAAACCCATTTTCGTGACCTTTGACCCCCCTAACGGGATTAGCGGGCATTGGAAGTTTGAGGACTTTTAACAGGTTATAAGTAACGCCAATCTCAACGTGTATACCAAAAATCAGCCTGTTACAATTTTTTTCCTTGAAAAAATCTATTTTTACTGGGCTATCTTGACTTAAACGAAATTTAGTTTTCAGCGTCTTACGGAGGGTTATTGACCGAAAAAACGTCTTACACTTGAAATGTGTGTTTGTTTATATGTCATCTTAATTATGTGTAAATACCAGCCTTGCTAAAATGAGGTGAATGGGGTCATTTTTTTTACATATACACGAGCGTCTTACAGCATGTCATGGAGGGCTAAAACGTCTTACATTGTTATTTTCGTGTATATATTGAATCAATGAACGATATATTAAAAGATGAGCCTTGCTAAAATGAGGTGAATGGGCACTTTTTTTTTACAAATTCAAGCCTTAAACTTAAGGCCTCATGGAGGGTACCGGAGTGTAAGATGGGCATTTTTATAATTGTCGGGCCTCAATCTTTCTATGACCAAAGTTTTAGCCTTGCTAAAATGAGGTGAGTAAATCGGTCGCTAGCTCTCCGTCTATAACTTCTGCGTAGGAAATCTCAAAGCACAGGTCATTTTTCTAATGAGCGTGGTCCCTATAAGAGAACTCTACTGTACTCAGGTACGGTACTGATGGGAGTGCAAGTGCATATTCCAATTCCCAGAAAAAAATTAAACCAATTGATAAACGCGTGCTGTTTTGGAAAACCTCATTACGTATATAAGTTTTTTGCTTTCGATTTATTTTTTTACTTATAAGCTGTGAGTTATGCGGTCAAGTTGTGTAGTTAAAAAATATATCTGTGTTAAAAAAAGTGCAAAAGAACTCGAAGAGTTATTGATGAACCCAAGTTCTGACGAAGAAGACGAATTTAATTTGAATTTAGATGCAGCAGTTGAAACAAATGTTATAATTTTGCATCCAAAAATTGATGCTGTAAGCGATAATGAGGAGATTAGACGTATCAAGTGAAAAAATACGAAAAATTTATGAAAAAATCGGTAAGTTTATAATATACTATTATTTAGAATATATCCTTTCTTGAAAGAGTATAAGAGATGACCCTTTCTTTTCTTCTCTCAGGTAATTTGAATCCTCGCAAATGTTGGAATTATTTCTTGATAATGACATAATTAATTTATATTGTTGAAAGTACAAATGTATGCTAATGTGGACAAAAATAATCCCACGTTCAAAACTAATTGGAACAAAATTCGTAGATTCATTGGAATATTGTATTTTTTTGGTATGCATACATTGTCTCAGTTGCATTTGTATTGGTCTAATAGTCCAATATTCCGATGCGATATAGTAAAAGATGCAATGAGTTTTGATCGTTTCAAAATTATCAAATCAAAGGGCACGGTAGTGCCCAGCCAAGTTCGCGGCACTACACCCTTTTTACAGGAACAAACTCAGGCGATTTTCAACCCCCCTCTAACTTCAGTACCAATAAAGTCAGAAACTTCAAATTCGGAGTATTTGCTGAACTGATCAAACACAGGTGGCTGACCAAATTTCAACTCTTAAGCATTAGTGGTTCCCAAGATATAGGACTTCAAAAATCGCAAAAACCGTAACTGACCGACTCACTGACTCACTGACAGATCATCAAAATTATGGAGCACTTCCCGACATCGTAGAAACTTGAAATTTCGCACAACGGTAGGCCTTGTGGTACATACAAAGGAAAAAATCAAAATTCTGCAATTTTCTATTCAGGGGGCGTGGCATCCACCCACTTTCTTAAATATTCTATAAATTATATGGAGCCTTTCCGATTGTTGTAGAATAATGAAAATTGGTAAGTTGGTAGGGTTTGAGGTACTTAGAAAGAAAAATTGAAAAATTGGAATTTTCAATACAGGGGGCGTGGCATCCACCCACATTCTTAAAAATTCTTATAAATTATATGGGGCATTTCCGATTGTTGTAGAACGATGAAAATTGGTAGGTCGGTAGGCCTTGAGGTACTTAGAAGAAAAAAATCGAAAAATTGGAAGTTTCAGTTTAGGGGGCGTGGCATCCACCCACATTCTCAAAAATTCTTATAAATCATGTGAAGCACTTCCGATTGTTGTAAAACAATGAAAATTAGTAGGTCGGTATGCCTTGAAGTACTTAGAAGAAAAAAATCGAAAAATTGGAAGTTTCAGTTCAGGGGGCGTGGCATCGACCCACATTCTTAAAAATTCTTATAAACTATATGAAACACTTCCGATTGTTGTAGAACGATGAAAATTGGTAGGTCGGTGGGACTTGAAGTATTTAGAAAGGAAAAATATCGAAAATTTGGAATTGTCCATTCAAGGGGGGTGCTATCCACCCACTTTATCAGAATTGCTATTATTTGTATGGAGCACTTTCTGTTGTCGTAGAATTATGAAACTTTGTAGAGCGGTAGGGCTTGATTTTCACCTGGCAAAATAAATCTTTGCAAAAAGGTGTGAAATCACAACAAAAACATAAATGTTAAAATAGGAGCCAAGTTCTTATGTGTACAAGAAACCTGTGTGTAAAAAGTCAGCCAAAAAAAGTAATGAGATCTAAAATATATGCCAAGTTTTAAGTTCATGAAGTTTAATACCAAATATCTTAAGTAGAGTAATATCGAAACAATTCCAAATCATGACAGAAATTTGGTAATTAATGATTACTGATTAAAATTTGGTGGGTTCACTGGTCAAGTTTTTATACATTTTAAATTTGTGATTAAGTAAGTATTTAAGAGAAAACTTGCCAAGTAAATCCACCAAATTTTAACCAGTAATCATTAATTACCAAATTTCTGTCATGATTTGGAATTGTTTCGATATTACTCTACTTAAGATATTTGATATTAAACTTCATGAACTTAAAACTTGGCATATATTTTAGATCTCATTACTTTTTTTGGCTGACTTTTTACACACAGGTTTCTTGTACACATAAGAACTTGGCTCCTTTTTTAACATTTATGTTTTTGTTGTGATCGTATTTACATGTTTGTAATAACAGTACAATCGATCCCAGCGAGAAGTTTGCGAAAATTACAATGCTCAACGATATGCTCAATGAAAGATTTATGCAGTTTGGAGTATTCTCCCACCATCTTTCAATAGATGAACAAATGATACCCTACTACGGACGTCATTCCGCTAAAATGTTCATTAGAGGAGAACCCATTCATTTTGGATATAAGTATTGGAACTTGTGCTCACATGATGGATACTTGTTTCAATTTATTCCGTATGGTAGAGCAAGAAATGAGAACTCCTCTGAGTTCGGTTTGGGAGAAAATGTTGTACTGAGATTACTTTCGAAAATCGATATACCAAGCAAACACACGGTTACTTTCGACAACTTTTTTACGTCGCACAAACTTATCTATCGTCTTTCAAAATTGAATTACTTCGCAACTGGTAATTTTTATTTATTCTTAATTTTTATAGTGAAATATCAACCGTTTTAATATTTACAGGCACAGTTCGTGAAAATAGCAGTGGTAAAGCAATGTTGACGGATTCAAAACAAATGAAGAAAACAAGTCGTGGTTCTATTCATTTTGCATTCGAAAAGGAAAATGAAATTGCAGCTGTGCGTTGCAATGACAATTCCATTGTAACAGTTTTATCAAATCATTTGATGGACCAACCAATCAAACAAGCAAAACGGTTTGATCGCAAAAAGAGGAAACACGTAAACATTCAAATGCCAAATGCAATTCGCGAATACAACATAACGATGGGAGGAGTTGATTTGTTCGACAACGCTACAAGCAACTATCGTATACGAATTCGAGGAAAGAAGTGGTACTGGCCACTTTTATCAAATGCACTCGATGCAGCATTGGTAAATGCATGGAAGTTACACTGTATTTGCAAAAAAAATGCTAAGGA
Source organism: Dasysyrphus tricinctus (assembly GCA_963921185.1). NCBI lineage: Eukaryota > Metazoa > Arthropoda > Insecta > Diptera > Syrphidae > Dasysyrphus > Dasysyrphus tricinctus. Next base: position 113,440,164 of record OY992530.1, read on the forward strand.
AACAGCAATGACACAACTAGAATTTAGGACGTTTGTTGTAGAGTCCTTGTTGCGATCGGAGTCAAATGTTCAACATGTGTAACGAAGGGAAGGAAACCCCAATGAAGTGGTTCGTTTCGATGACATCAAGCATACAGTCACCAAAACAAAAAAGCGTCTTCGATGTCGCAAGTGCTCCAGCCAAACCGTTTTTTCCTGCAAGAAATGTAATATCCCATTTCATCCAAAATGCTTCGACGCATACCACACAAAAACCCAGTATTTATAAGCATATCTTGATATAGTGTATACTTTCTCATAAACTTCTTCATTGTAACTTTTAATTTATACCTATTTATTACATTTTTCATAAAATTCTCAAATAAATTTCATTCATGTTCCATCTTAAAAAAAAAAAAATTAATAATTTTGCTTCCCCTTTCGCCGAACGTGAGTTTTCCGGGAAACTATAAGCTTTTCCAAACATTTTTTTTGGGATTTCCCTTAGTTAGACCAAAAATAGACAGTGTATGAAATTTCACGTTTCTAACTCAACTGGAACTGATAGCCGTCTTAAATGGGTTAACGGTGTCGAAAGCAGCCTAAGAATCTACACAAAACGCATACAGTTTTTTATTTTGACCAGTCTTCCATTGAATAAGAGTGATTGAAGTATATAAAAATGTTGTCGATAGTAAAATATCCTTAGGTCGTTTGACGGCACTAATTTCTACTACCTCTGCTTGTTCCTGCTCCACATTACCATTGGCCTCTATTCCAAAAACTAAAGTTTTTGGTGGCTTGAATTTGCAGGTACTTTATAGTCCTGTGAAGTTAGCAAAAAAATTGTTTAAAATTGAATAAAAAATGAGAGTTCCCGGTAGCAAACAAAGAGTTCTAGAGTTCCTCATACTTTTTTTCAATAGTTCTGGCAAATGGAGTGTTTAAATAAAAAACAAAGTTTTTTTTGATAACTTCACGCAGCAAGGACTTTTTTGAGAAAAAGAGTTCTGAGCATGTTTTTCACCTTCAAATCAAGAGTTCTAGAGTTCCTGATGGGTTTTAGAAAGGGTTCTACAAATTGAAAAAGTTAAGGCAATTTAAGGTGCCCATGGAATTACAACCAAACATTTTCAAAATCCAAAAAATAAAAAAAAGAGTTCTGATTAGAGTTCCCGATAGCAAACAAAGAGTTCTGAACATTTTCCTCTTAACTTTTTTTCTAAAACTAATTTTTCAAAAGTTATTCGCAAATTTAGGTGCCATGCCATGCCATGCCCGGAACTCTTTTTTATTTAAACACTCCATTCGCCAGAACTATTGAAAAAACGTATGAGGAACTCTAGAACTCTTTGTTTGCTACCGGGAACTCTCATCTTTTATTCAATTTTAAACAATTTTTTGCTAACTTCACAGGACTGTGCTATTTGATTCTCCAGGAATCCTACTTTTTCCTGAAACGAGTTTACATGGAATTTTAAGTTATCATTTTCTCGTCCACCGATAACGACAAGGAACTTCTTCAATGTCATTCTTCGTCGCCAGATTTTTTTGTTTTGCATCGAATAACTCTTCCAGATCCCTTCGTTTATCGTTTATCCTGGATACTAAGTCCTTTGAAGAGTCTGTTGCACGATCTTCGTTAGTTGGCACAACAGCGTCTTCCAGCAATCCTAGTGAGCGATGTGTGTAGACTAAAACGTCATCTGTATACATGTGAACTAAGCAATCTACAATCAGGAAGAATATTGATAAAAAGTTAGAAAAGAGGTGGTCCCAGAACAGACCCCTGTGGTACCCCAGAATATACTTAGAATGGGACAGAGCTGGGGTTGACCGCTGTCAACCTCAACCTCAATTTGTTCTCTAATTTTCAAGTGATTACAAAGAAGACGAAGAGATGCGTTGGAAAACTAGAAAATGTTTCGAAGTTTAGAAATGAGAATAGAATGATCAAAACAATCAAGGACCTTTGAGAAGTCCAATAGCACCATAATACCGTTGTTGTCATCATTCAAAACAAACCGAAGATAGGATGTAACTTTAATGTCAGAGCTTTCCCCCTCTATTTTCCAAAAAAAAAATATTTTGAAAATAAAATTCGGTAAAAAATTAGGGATACCTATATTTTGTACTCACTTAAAGCTGATTTAAGTCCATCCAAATATAGCGACGAACCGCAGGGTACATATGTGTACATATTTAATGTTCATATATAAACATTTTATATTCAATGCAGTTCAAGTAAACCTTTGCATTTTGTTGTTCTTTTGATAACACTCCAAATCCAATAAAAAAACACAACTCACACAGGAGAATGTGAATCACTTTTAATCTCTTTATATTCCATGCGCTTACCAGGCATAAATATTTCCAACTTCAAGACACACATAATAATCCATTCGAAAACCAGTCCTATGTACATATATATCAAACTTGCAAAGCCTCGTTCTCTCATGGTAGATATCGGGCAATAAATCCCAACATGCTTGACTCCTCTTAACCAACTGAAACTGACGACAAATCCCAAAGCCCGGTACAGTATTCTTCCCAGTTGAATTACTGTAAAGGCACACATTGAATCTTGTGTGCATCTGAGGTCTACTTTTGCAACAATATTTTATGTCCTTTCTCTCCCTCTCTGCCAATGAGCCAAAGGTCTAGAATCAAAATCTACGAGACTATGATTACTTTGGCACGTATCGTTCCTTGTCTGCCTCTGCATCCTGCCTGAATCCCCTATATAACCATATTGAAATGTAGATTTTCATAAGAATTGTGTGTGTGTAAACAAACATACACAGCAACATTAAAGCAAGACGTCCCACTGGTTCCACTGAACCAATTGAATCCTTTTCCCAGCAATAATGCTTCCATCAGCCTCCTTCCTACAAATCCAATAATTTTTCATTTAAAACATTTTTATACACAAATTGTATCTAAAGTACAGTCTTATAGTGGGGGGCGTGGGGGTACGAGTAATAAAAAAACGTGATCAAATTAGCGTTTCAAATTTATTGCAGACAATTCCTGCGGGATTTTTTTAAAGCTCTCTTCCTTACATTGCCGCATTGTTTTGTTTTATTTGTCTCCTCATTGGCTGATGAGGCTGAGGTTATTATGGGTTCCAAATTAAATGATAGTCGACATTCATTTTTATTTACATTTATTTTACGGATTGGTATTGGCCACGTTCAAACACCGAACTAAAGCGATCTGGATAGGTTTGTGTTGTTGTAATCCCTTGTTAAAACACAGCTGATGACGAAACAGCTGTTGGCAGAAAAGAGATCCCAAGCTATCCTAAAAATTTTAGGATACAAAGCTATCCTATGAGAAATGTCAACAACAGCTGACTTGCGTTCAAACACATACATGGATACAAAGCTATCCTAGATAGGCTATCTATTCAAACATTGAACGCGCCCATTGGGTGAATAAATTTGACCCTGACCGGGTTAACGAGAATCGATGACTGTGGCACTGTGGGTTACTTGGGATTAAAAAGAAAAAAAAAAAATACTCTAATGAGATCCAACAAACAAGCTGCCAATAAAAATAAATTTTCTCACAATACTACCCCAATTTGACATAGATTATTATCCTGAATTCTTTCCTCTTTTTTTCTTGATGCTTATTATAAAAAAGAACAGTTGTTGTGGGCATTGGTCATGTAGTGTTTAATATGCCAGCCGGGTTTTCAAGTTCGATAAAACTGCAGAAATGAGAAAAGTATCCTTTGTGAAAAGTTTTTCTGAATTGCTATTGCACATTATCTTTTTATTTATAACGACTCCCTGCCTACTCACAAACTACAATACTTGGGAATTGGGATGAAGAATCAAATGGCCCAGTTTGAGAAATTGAAGAATATTTCTGGGAAGCTTTATGCAAGAATACTCGAAGAAAGTTTAAATTGATTTAAGTACGTTGCATTGCAGTTGCATATATGACCTTGGTTTGCCTAAACCATTTGAATACAAAATGAAGATTGGAACGTAGATAAGGTATAAATGAGGAATTAGCATTTTGCTTGCCTACCTTAAATGAAACGTTACAAGACATCAAATAATCATTAGCTAGTTCGCAGGTTATGTGAACATCAATTCTATTATCTGTGGAAGTCTATTTATATGTTCAAAGGGTAGACACGGTTCATTCAATAGGACACAAGCGTCCAAAAGCTTTTTTTCAAAGCGAACCTCTGTCTATCAACTCCTACTCTCACCGGGAGAGTAACGAAATCCCGATTTACAAAATCCCGAATCACGAAATCCCGAAAAATTTAAGAATAAAAATCCCGCGGACAGAAATTTTTAGAAATATTTGCCGGGATTTTCAGTACTTTTTTAAACAATACTATTGGAAGAATATAGTAGGTGATTGAGTATTTTTTTGGAATTAAATTTATTTTTGTGAGAGAAGAATTTTACGCGGGAGATTTGATTACTTTTCGATTGAAATTGGATTTTTATTCTGGCGGCCAGAGGTGGGTCTGGATTCTGGACAGAGCTGGGAATTTTTTTTTTCAAAAAATTATAAAAAAATATAAGCATTTTCAACTTTTTTTTTTGTAAGATTTCGAAAAAAAAACACTTTTTTTCTAAGCTTTTTTTTATAAAAAAAATATAAACTTTTTCGACTTTTTTTGGAAAAATTTAAAAGAAGCAAGAATTTTTTGAAGAAAATTTCTATAAAAAAATATGAACTTTTTTTGGAAAAATTTAGAAAAAGCAAGATTTTTTTGAAGAAAATTTCAATGGAAAATTGAACTTTTCTCAACTTTTTTTTTGTTTTTCAATTTTTCTTCGAAATATGAATGAAAATATTTCTTTTTTTGGAAAATTTCAATGAAAAATTAAACTTTTCTCAGTTTTTTTTTCGTTTTTTAATTTTTCTTCGAAAGATGAATAATAGGTATAGAGCGGGAGGCGGCAATACAAAATTCCCACCCATCGAGGTAAAGAAAAATTTGGTTATATTGCATTAGGTTGCCACTAGGTGATATAGAAAAACTTGGTCGTAAACCCTGTATCCTGGTCAGACCGGCTGGCCGACCAAAAGAAGTGGTCATATTTTAGGGGTGCTACCACCCATCGAGGTAAAGAAAATTTTACTTATATAGTGTTTTGTCTTTGTTAGGTGATATAAAAAAGCTTGGTCGTCCAGCCCATACCCTGGTCAGATCGGCTGGCCGACCAAAAGAAGTGGTCACTTTTTAGGGGTGCTACCACCCATCGATTAAAGGATGAAACCTACATCAAATTAAAGGGGCAACTTTCACCTATCAGAATTTCAAGGTCGTCCGGGGCATAGCTTGGTCACTTTCTCTGGCCGACCAGATTTATGCATTTGTCTAAGATTATGCGATACTCACTTGTACACATTAATTATATACTGAATGTCCAAACCTAATGCTTCAAACTTTAATTGGTGAAAGACCAGGCCATGACCAGTCAGAATTCCATAACTTGTCCATACTAAATCCAAACCAGTTGGTAGAAATACCTAAATAAACTGCAATTATGATCAAAGCTAATTTTTAACTTATATTTTTGGAGTTGAATGATAAACAAAAATTCCATTACGTAATATTTGCTAGGTCTTTTAAAAACTTGCCCTATTTTTTCAGTTTCTTAAAAGATATAAAACTTACCACAAGCAGTCTTAAGTCGAAAGTTATAGCCATTTTAATTTAATAAGAAAGAGTTCTGAAACACATGACACATTCGTGTTGAGTAGGTAGTGCAGCACCCAATGCAGAATTGCATTATTTTTCTATTTGCCTTTTTTTGTATGCCAAATATCTACAGCTTAACGACAATATAACAAAATGAAGTTATATGCAATAAGCTTTTCAACGATGAACGACACATTACTCTGGACTTGGTAGACCAGCTCCAAATGCGGAATTGCATTATTATTCTATAAATCGTGTTTGCCTAATATCTTTTGAGCCCCATGTACTACAGCATAATGACAATAGCCCTGTTTTTTAGTGCATTTTTATCTTCGCTAAGAAAGAAGTAGCATGTTAAATACAATAACAAATACGGAATTATACCAGTTTATTGCTGTTGGACAATGTCCAAATGTGGAGTTGCATTATTGTTTTTTTCAGTGCTTTGAAGCCAAATATCTCGCGACTCTCATGGTTTAGAGCTTAACGGCCACATAACAAAATGATGTACTCACAATAGCCATTTCGAAGACGTATGACATATTCGTGTTCAGTTAGTAGACCAGCCCCCAATGCAGAGCTGCATTATTTTCCTGTTCGCCTCCTTTGATGCCAAATATCTCTCGAACCCCTTGGTTTACAATTTAACGGCTATATAACAAAATAAAGTACATGCAATAACCTCTTCAAAAATATAGCACACATTACTGTTGACTTGGGAGACCGGCTTCCAATGCAGAATTGCATTTTTTTTTTAAATATTGCGTTTTTGTCAAATATCTCTCGAATGACACCACTTTCACCTTAATATTCTTGAAAGATAATTAAGTACTTGCAATAGCCTTTTCAATGAAGTATGACACATTCCTGTTGAGTTGGCAGTCCAGTGCCAATGTAGAATTGCATTATTATTTTATTCAACTTTTTGAATGCCAAATATCTCTTGAACCCCATGGTCTACAGTTTAACGGTTACCTACAAAAATAAAGTACATGCTATAACCTTTCCAACGATGCACAACACATTGATGTTGAGCAGGAAGACAATGTCCAAATGCAGCGTTGCATTATTTTTCTTTGTCGTGCTTTGAAGTCGAATATCTCGCGAACTCCATGGTTTAGAGCTTAACGGCCATATAATGAAATGATGTCATAACAATATCCTTTTCAAAAATGTAATGACAATTGTGTTAAGCATATGGGCCAATTTGCTCATTCTCCTTTCATGATGCTATGTGAAAATTTGGTGTTTCAGAACTCTTTCTTATTAAATTAAAATGGCTATAACTTTCGACTTAAGACTGCTTGTGGTAAGTTTTATATCTTTTAAGAAACTGAAAAAATAGGGCAAGTTTTTAAAAGACCTAGCAAATATTACGTAATGGAATTTTTGTTTATCATTCAACTCCAAAAATATAAGTTAAAAATTAGCTTTGATCATAATTGCAGTTTATTTAGGTATTTCTACCAACTGGTTTGGATTTAGTATGGACAAGTTATGGAATTCTGACTGGTCATGGCCTGGTCTTTCACCAATTAAAGTTTGAAGCATTAGGTTTGGACATTCAGTATATAATTAATGTCTACAAGTGAGTATCGCATAATCTTAGACAAATGCATAAATCTGGTCGGCCAGAGAAAGTGACCAAGCTATGCCCCGGACGACCTTGAAATTCTGATAGGTGAAAGTTGCCCCTTTAATTTGATGTAGGTTTCATCCTTTAATCGATGGGTGGTAGCACCCCTAAAAAGTGACCACTTCTTTTGGTCGGCCAGCCGATCTGACCAGGGTATGGGCTGGACGACCAAGCTTTTTTATATCACCTAACAAAGACAAAACACTATATAAGTAAAATTTTCTTTACCTCGATGGGTGGTAGCACCCCTAAAATATGACCACTTCTTTTGGTCGGCCAGCCGGTCTGACCAGGATACAGGGTGGACGACCAAGTTTTTCTATATCACCTAGTGGCAACCTAATGCAATATAACCAAATTTTTCTTTACCTCGATGGGTGGGAATTTTGTATTGCCGCCTCCCGGTCTAGTACTGTTCCTCAAGAAAACTTGACATTGGCGCCTGCCAGACGACTTTAAATACCCGAAGCGGAGCAACGGAGTTGCGTGAGCGGGACAGGGGACCCAAAAAGGAGGGTTAAAATCCTGAGAACCCGCGAAGCGCGAAGCGGGCCACGCAAGGTACTCCTGCTCAAGAAAACTTGACATTGGCAATGAAACTAGCTATTAGCGTCATATTTACGGCAAAACAAAGCGTCCTAGCGACTTATAAATCCAGATTCTTTAAATGCAAAAGAAACTTTTCATACCCCAAATCCTATAGTGAGCGCAGACAGGGGGGTTGCAGGGGGGCAGCATGTCCCCCCATACACTGTTTATTCGCCACCCAAGGTTCTTTTGCTCAAGAAAACTTGAAATTGGCGCTCAATTATACGATGAATGACCATAAATCTTTAAACGCGATTTGCGGCTAAACTAAACGTCCTAGAGGCATCAAAGTTTACATCTTTAAACTTGATTTGCGGCTAAACTATCCGTCCAAGCGACTTTAAATAAAGAAACTTTGCATACACCCAACCTCGCACCCACCCCAATTCCTATAGTGAGCCCAGACAGGGGGGTTGCAGGGGGGCAGCATGCCCCCCCATACATATCTCACTGTTTATTCGCGTTTATTCGCCACCAAGGTAATTTTGCTGAAGAAAACTTGAAATTGGCGCTCAATTATACGATAAATAAACATAAATCTTTAAACGCGATTTGCGGCTAAACTAAGCGTCCTAGAGGCATCAAAGTTTACATCCTTAAACTTGATTTGCGGCTAAACTATCCGTCCAAGCGACTTTAAATAAAGAAACTTTGCATATACCCAACCTCGCACCCATCCCAATTCCTATAGTGAGCCCAGACAGGGGGGTTGCAGGGGGGCAGCATGCCCCCCCATACATATCTCACTGTTTATTCGCGTTTATTCGCCACCAAGGTAATTTTGCTGAAGAAAACTTGAAATTGGCGCTCAATTATACGATAAATAAACATAAATCCTTAAACGCGATTTGCGGCTAAACTAAGCGTCCTAGAGGCATCAAAGTTTACATCCTTAAACTTGATTTGCGGCTAAACTATCCGTCCAAGCGACTTTAAATAAAGAAACTTTGCATATACCCAACCTCGCACCCATCCCAATTCCTATAGTGAGCCCAGACAGGGGGGTTGCAGGGGGGCAGCATGCCCCCCCATACATATCTCACTGTTTATTCGCGTTTATTCGCCACCAAGGTAATTTTGCTGAAGAAAACTTGAAATTGGCGCTCAATTATACGATAAATAAACATAAATCTTTAAACGCGATTTGCGGCTAAACTAAGCGTCCTAGAGGCATCAAAGTTTACATCCTTAAACTTGATTTGCGGCTAAACTATCCGTCCAAGCGACTTTAAATAAAGAAACTTTGCATACACCCAACCTCGCACCCACCCCAATTCCTATAGTGAGCCCAAACAGGGGGGTTGCAGGGGGGCAGCATGCCCCCCCATACATATCTCACTGTTTATTCGCGTTTATTCGCCACCCAAGGTACTTTTGCTCAAGAAAACTTGAAATTGGCTCTCAATTATACGATAAAAAAAACTTAAATCTTTAAACGCCATTTGCGGCTAAACTAAGCGTCCTAGAGGCATCAAAGTTTACATCTTTAAACTTGATTTGCGGCTAAACTATCCGTCCAAGCGACTTTAAATAAAGAAACTTTGCATACACCCAACCTCGCACCCACCCCAATTCCTGTAGTGAGCCCAGACAGGGGGGTTGCAGGGGGGCAGCATGCCCCCCCATACATATCTCACTGTTTATTCGCGTTTATTCGCCACCCAAGGTACTTTTGCTCAAGAAAACTTGAAATTGGCTCTCAATTATACGATAAAAAAAACTTAAATCTTTAAACGCCATTTGCGGCTAAACTAAGCGTCCTAGAGGCATCAAAGTTTACATCTTTAAACTTGATTTGCGGCTAAACTATCCGTCCAAGCGACTTTAAATAAAGAAACTTTGCATACACCCAACCTCGCACCCACCCCAATTCCTATAGTGAGCGCAGACAGGGGGGTTGCAGGGGGGCAGCATGCCCCCCCATACATATTTCACTGTTTATTCGCGTTTATTCGCCACCCAAGGTACTTTTGCTGAAGAAAACTTGAAATTGGCGCTCAATTATACGATAAATAAACTTAAATCTTTAAACGCGATTTGCGGCTAAACTAAGCGTCCTAGAGGCATCAAAGTTTACATCCTTAAACTTGATTTCCGGCTAAACTAAGCGTCCTAGCGACTTATTAAATGCATATTCGTGATCTAGGAAGTGCCAGTTCTAAGAAATTAAAAAAAAATTGGTAAAAAAAGTATTTTTCAAAACTTTCTTAAAAAATATTTACAGTTTTTGGACCAAATTTGCTCAACTATTTTTTCTTCAAAGTTTCTTTATATCCAGATTCTTTGAATGCAAAAGGAACCCCAAATCCACTTTCTCTTTGTGTGGTTCTTTCTTTGGAAATGAAATTTCCAAAAATATCTCTTTACAAATTTTCGGTCGTCCTGAAAAGGACGGATTTGTCCATTATGGACGAAAAAAAAATAAAAGTGGTTGCTCAAGCAATGTTGAGAGAGTGAGCAATTCGTTTTAAAAAGTCGACATGGCCGATCAGACCCCGGGTTGCCAGAATTGCTTGAATGGCCTCATTCTTCTTGATAATTTTGCTTTTGGGTGGAGCATTACCCATTCTTATGCCTATTACGGTAGACTTGGCAATTACTGACTCTTTGCCAAGGTCAGCAATAATTTTGTACACCCCAGCATGACGTTTGCCTACAACAACCTTAAATGTGAAAAAAATGAAACAATAAGAAAATTATAGATTTTTTTGATTTTAAAATTAAATTACCTTTAAGCGTCTATGCCATGCCTCTACGCTGTTTTGTGTCCTAGGGAAATCCCTTTCAGCAGCAGAGGCACCGATGGTCCAGAATGATGGTGGATATCGTGGCGGTGTCGTTGTTGTTCCCACATAGTTTTTACGAAACCATTGGTACAGTGGTTTTGCCTCCACACTTACCAAGGAGTCGTACGCTTCCTTGAAGTAATCGCCAATATCTTCAGCTGGTGCGAATGTGAGGGCCTTCAGCATCCTGACTTCCATAGCGAAATTCTCATCACAGCCATATTTTGTTGCTAATCCGAGGCTTTGAACCCTCCTCCAAATAATCTGCCCGAAATGAAAGAGGCATCCGTGGGTCTTTGACTGCGGAAAAAAGGCTGACGATGATGCAATAATATTTTTTTCAAAGTCCGACACAATGTCTTCTGGCAGCAGAGATATCTGGTTTTCGCGGGCGATTGACAACAAATCTTGCCAAAAGATATCATATGCCTCCCTGGTTCTGCTGCTCATCAAACAATAGATGAGAGGGACCACCGTGCCTTCAATTTTGCCGTGAACTGAGAATAGCTGCCCCATAATGGAGGGAACCACGGCAAACGTCCCATCCACTAGCCAGCACTTCGCTTCCGACAGCATTTGGATGCTGGTCGTGGTTCCCATCAATATATTTTTGCCGGACCCGGAGGAGTGGACACTTTCCTTAAGAACAAAAAGTTCACCGTCCACTTTTTTTATACCTTCGGGTATATTGATGGCCTCCAATGAAGTCGGCTCCTTTAGTAAGCTTTCTCGCACACGGTGAATTTTCATTTTTTGTGCGGACTTCGATGGCAAATGGGGTCGGGCAATTTCGGGTGTCAAAACCACGCTTTCTCTTGCTATGACGCTCGGAGGGAATGGACCTCTAGCAAGTGTTTTCACCAGGAAATTGGTTTTGGCGACTTCTTTCTCGTAAGCAAGGGGAGCATGGCTGTGATTATTATTGATGCTGACGATGGCATAATTCAGATCGGTCTGAAATGTTTGCATCCTTGCTTTGCAAAGAAGTGCTTTTCTTTCACAGCAACACCAATAAGCCTTATTTTCCATTTTCTTTTCTAGGTGGAAAATATACCCGTCTTTTGATAATTTAACTCCACCTTTGTTTGTTCTTATAACCTAATTTTGTTAGTAATAGAAAAATTTTGTAAGAAGAGGAAAAGAAAGCAGTGTTAAAGAAATAAGACGCGAGAAAATTTAAATCAAGGCTTTTTTTACATTGACAAAAAAAAAAGAAAACCAAAAGAGAATGTAAGATAATAACAAAATTAAAAAAAAAATAGTTAAAAAACAAATTGCACCAAATAAAATTGATTGAAAAAAACAAAACACCAAATGTTTACCACTTTCAAAGGGGAAGGGCAGGTTAGTAGCTAAATAAAAAAATCTTATTTAAACACGAATTGCACAAAATAACAATATAAAACTAAAAAATTATAAAAAATATAAACATTGTAAACAATTAAACTTTTCTCAGCTTTTTTTTCACTACCAAAATATAAACTTTTTCGATTTTTTTTGGAAAAATTGAACTTTTCTCAACTTATTGCTTATTTCGAAAATTTCAATCAAAAATTAAATAAAAAAAACACAACATATTTACTACCTTTAAAAAAGAAGGGCAGGACAGCAACAAAAAAAAAACTTATTTAAAAAAAAACTGCACCACAAATATTTAAACAAACACAAAACAAGAACGAGTTTAAATCACTTTATTATAATATAACTTTAAAACTTACCTCAGCATAGTTAGCCATTTTATATTTAGCAATTGAACTTGACTTTTTCACTTTTTTCACTTTTTTTACTTTTTTACTTTTTTACTTTTTCACTTTTTCACTTATGACACTTTTTTTCACTTTTTATCACTTTTTATCACTTTTAATTTAAATCGCTTTTTATAATTAAGCTTGGACTCAACATCATGAGAATCAACGAGCACGAACCATACAAAATTGGCTTTTTAACGCTTTTTTTGGTCAAAATATGAGAAAAATATTTACTTAATTCATTTTTAACTATTTGAAAATCAGCTTCATGTTTTTTTTTTATGAAGTCTTGAAAGTATCTTGATTCAAAAAATTAGAAAAACAAAAAATTCTCTAAATAATATTGTTTTCACCTGTAAGCTTGTGAAACGCATTAAAAAAAATTAAAATATTATTTTTTAACCAGTAATTTGAATATTTGAAAAATAATCTGCGGCTGAGCTAAGCGACTTAAATGCATATTTATCTTTAAAATATATTTGTCGCAAAAGCAATTATTTTTTTAAAATTTTTAAAAAATTTTGTTTTCTTCATGAAATTTTCCAAAAAGAAAATTATTCTCTGTCCCAGTTCCAGACCCACCTCCAGAACCCTTGTCCCAGACCCGCCTCCGTCACACCCACCACCGACAGACCCAGCCCCGTCATACCTACCATCGTCGTCGGAGGCGACATCAACGTCGTCGTCGTCCAGATCCAGACTATAGCCGTCCGTCCAGATCCAAACCATAGTCGTCCATCCACATACAGACTATAATCGTCTGTCTGTCCATCCAGACAGACCACCAACGAACTAAAATTGAAAAAACCAAGTTTTTATCTCTTTACCTGTATTTGGCGCAAGTATTTTTTTTTTTGTAAACAAATATTTACAAAAAAGGTTGTTGTGTTTTTAATGAAATTTTCAAAAAAAAATTATCCTTTGTCCCAGTTCCAGACCCACCTCCAAACCCTCCTTCTGCATACCTACCATCGTCGTCCATCCAAATCCAGACCATAATCCTCGGTCCAGATTCAGACAGACCACCAACACCGTCGCCCTAAAATTGAAAAAAACTAGTTTTCATCTCTTTACCTCGAGGACTAGCCTCTACCGAGTTCTAATAAGAACTGAAATTTAATTCGGAATCACATTTCCTTATATACTACTTGCTGTCGACTTATAGGTATGCTTCGTTCTCGTTGATTCTCATTCAATCAAGGCACTAATTCCTATGGAAAGATACAATTGTATGCTCCGTCGCAAAGTAGTAGAAAAGTCGGGATTTCGTGATTCGGGATTTTGTGATTCGGGATTTTGTGAATCGGGATTTTGTGAATCGGGATTTTGTGATTCTGGATTTTGTGATGCGGGATTTCGTACCCAACCCACTCTCACCTCTCCGTGGTGAACATCGGGTGCATAGTAACTTTAACTGACGTTGGGGTTCCAGTCCTTGTGGACGGTTTATGGAGGCAGCAAACGAGAGAGGGAGGAGGCGTATTCCCACTTAGGCACTTCTCCTCTATCTAGGCGGCAACGCAAGAATTCTCGAGATGGAATCAACGGTGGCGTCTACAGTTCCAGTTAGGTTGAACTACTAAGTGAACACCTTATACGGGCTACTACGACATATTCGGAGCTCAGGCCCATAAGGAGCGGTGATTCCGGCTCCCCGACAAATTAAGGGTCTGGTCCTCCAGGTTGGGGGTTGTGCCGTCGGGGTGACTTCCCGGCCACGTTAAGCTATTTAGTTGCGAAGCAACAACAAGCCTCGTATACGGACGGATTTACTGTTGACGAACCTAGCAAACGAAATAAGGACAACGAACTTCGGATCTGCACGTTGAATGTTCTGTCTCTCTTTAGACCACGTGCAGCTACAAAGCAGACATCACCACCATCCAAGAAGTGTGAGCGGATGGGGCGGGCAAAAGAAAACTGAAAGACTGTGACATCTACTACGGTGACTGTTACCTACCACAAGGGCAGCGTCTCTTTGGATGTGGAATCGTCGTTAGAGGAAGACTTAGCCAAGAAGTCCTGAGTTTCAACCATGTATGTGAACGAGTGCCTCACGACAATTCGCATCATGGTTAAATTCGCCAACATTAGCCTCATATGCGCGCATGCCCCACAGAGGAGAAGGATGACGAGAGCAAGGATGAGTTCTACGAGCTCCTGGACAAGACATATGAACAATGCCCTAGCTATGACATTAAAATTGTCTTGGGTGATTTTAATGCCAAACTAGGAAGAGAAGATATCTTTGGTGGCACAATCGGAAGATATAGCATGCACGACACCACCTCCGATTACGGACTCAGGCTAATCGACTTTGCTGCGGAACGAAACGTTGTGGTAGCTCGTACGCAGTTCCCGCATCTGGTCAATCAACCGCCAACCAGATTGACCACATTTCGATCGACGCAAGGAACTCCTCCAGTATCAAGGATGTCCGAACGTTCCAAGGAGTCAACGCTGACTCGGACAACTTCCTCGTTGTAGGGAAATACTGTGAGGAAGTTTAACGTCGGACGGCTACAGTCACAAGAAATCGCCAGGTCCTTTTGCGATTGAGTCTCTCGCGCCCTCTTAAATTGTCCTATGTTGCCAACTGTAAGTATCGAGAACTAGTGGTGGAACTGCCAGAGATGCTGCCTCTGACGTGCTGGGCCTTGCACGACCACCCCAGCGAAACCCCTGGTTCGACGAAGAATGCCGGCAGCAAAACAACAGCCATACAAAGCTGTGCTGCATAGAAGAACCAGAGCTGCTCGTGAGCTCTACGAGCAAAAGAGGAAGGGGGAACTTAAGCTTCAAAGAAGTAAAGTGAAACAGCATGATAAGCGCATGATCAAGGAAATAGAGGGATGCCATTGCAGGAATGAAGTTAGGAAGTTTTATTAAAAAGTAAAAAGACCCTCCCAGGGTTACAAGGCTAGAACCAAAGCCTGCAAGGTATGGTGAAATTATTTAAACGCGAATTAAAGTTAACGATGGCGGAACTGCAATCCGCAAGCTCAATGGATTTATATTAATCCAAACAAACAAAGTTATAAAAATAATTGATTAAAGCAACCGAGCATGAAAACTGCGTGCGCCGCGACAAGACAACGAAATGAGATAAATGACGAACTGTAAAGCGATGGGCGCGTTTAATAGATAACTTTCACAACTGACAACACATAAAGTGCTGCCACCCAGTAGCTCAACAATGGGGTGGGTTCAGTGATTAAAATTATTTTATTAATCGAACTCGATTAATAAAATGAATAAAAAAAGAAATCAAATGGTAAATATAAGCATTGAATAATTACATATAGAAGTGGACACCGAACATTTCTCAGTTGACTATACGCCCCATCAATTCGGTGGTGGAAATAAGAAGCTCAAATTTCCTTTTCATCATTGAATTTCCAAACCCATTAGTGGATGCAAAATGTCTTATTAGATTTCTTTTTAGCATGGAGATTCGGAGGGATATTTGAGTCTGGCATAGAATGAAGACAACAACAATAACAACCACTTTGGTTTGGAATACCAGATAGTAAAACTTGTCTGGTATGCCAGGCAAGGTCAAAGCACTTTCGGTAGACATAATGTTTTTCCAAGTGTTGTTTTTTATTTTGCTTGTTTTTGTTTTTGTTCTCATTCAGAGAATGCAAATATGGTGCCTTATTGGAATCACATGTATTCTTACACAGATAAGAAAAATAGATGGTATTAATAAGAAACTCTTAGGAAGGAGAAAGAAAGAATAGGCATGTGCTTTTATTTAAAAGCATATTGACGCAAAACATGCTCGCACAACTGATAAGAACGAAGTCCGCACACTGATTATATTACAATTTAATTTATTACAATTACAATTTAAACGGTAAATCTGTTTGGCTTAAAATTTGATACAGAGCATTTTAATGTGATTTCCTATATCAAAAATTTTGAATTTTTGTTAAGGTTAACATAGAGCCCGAAGCTGAGATAAATCAATTTAAATTATTTAATTTTTACGTGCGACTATATGTTCATAATATGTAGGTACTATAGGGCATGTCTTGCATTCGTTAAAATAATCGAACTCGAGATTTTGTCAATCAATTATTGACAGTACCTCTCATAAAACACTTTGTTTTAGTTTCTCATTATCGGTTGAACCAAATTTGATTATTTTTTAATACAGAAGACTTGAAAAGTTTTTTTTTTTTTTATTTTTTCAAAAAAAACTTCAAACACGTTTTTTTACGATGCAGCCTTGAACCCTAGGAGCAAGTTTGTTCGATCCAGTCATGCATTTTTTTTTTTTGAAAGTAGATTGTTCTATTAAACCTTTTCTGTCCTATTAAGAAAAAACTGTTATTTTAATACTTATTTACAAGTTAACTAGTTCCAGGATTAAGAATGTTTTGGACTCAACTGAAACAGTAAACAATATTGCCTGTACGGTGAGTTTGGAAAATTCGTAATCCATGGATTAGTTAACTTGAAAATAAGACTGAAAATTAAATTTTTTTTATTAATTAGGCCACAGTTAACTATCATAGAAACGATAATTTAAATGATTGATTTTGAAACGGTTGGAAATCAAAATCAGTGGTTATTTTGATGCCAAAATAAAGGGCAGTTCTTAATTATTATATCTGGCATAAGAAAAAATTAATTTTATTATTTCAGGGATTGAACTACCTTACCAATGATCATTGAAATGTTCAAAGTCTTTTTATGTGGAAGGTTGGGCCCACATGAATTTTTTTTTTACTAGAAATACTAATTTAGTCTGGAGCTTTATATAATTCTTCATCAAAATAATGAATTATTCTGCTTTCTAAATACCTAAAAATGAAAGGAAAAAATTTTCAATAAAAGTGATCCGATAACTGGCCGCCTAAGGCAACTTATTTGTAGGTCATGGGTATTCTTAAAAATTATTGTAATAAAACTATGTACCATTTTTTTGGAAATTATTTAAGGGAAAATACAATGAATCATGCTACGTTGTATTTATTTTCTTAAATTTTTTATAGGTATTTATTGCTAGGTACCTATGTACCTACGCAAATATATGGTAGGTCTATTAGGCTATTGATTATGTCATATAATAAGGAACTAAGACGTTCATGGGATTTTATTGTAAAAATCATCAAAGGTGTCATTGAAAATGAGAAAACCGCGGAGTGATATTAAATTGGAGGATGCATTTTTTAGAGGGGGGTGCAAAAGAACCCTTTTTGGTTTTTTGCATATAACTCGAAAACGAAAATGAAAAATAGCAATTTTTGGTTTTTTACGTATTTGCTTAAAACTTTCTTTCAAGCAGATATAGGTATAGGCATTGTACCATATAAAAGAAAGATAATTAAATTTCTTTTAAAATAAATAAAAAAAAAACGGTTTGGATAAAAATTGACCGAGAAAAAGTCGTTCAAACTAGGCTAATTTTAGGTTTTTAAGGCTTTATGAATAGCATTTTGGCTTTTTTGATGGACTTGTTAGATTATGCGCTCAAACTCACTATGTCACTGATGAGTTCAAGTGAGTAAGCCGAACGAAACGCCAATTTGTAGGATTAAAGGCCATAAAAAGCTATTTTGAATCAATAATTCAACAAGTCCAATCCTTAATGCTAAGTCTTCTACTTGGCTGATTTATTTCAGTAGTATATAGAATTTGTATTATAAAACCTTCTTATAAAAATTTTTAATTTTTTTTCTAGATCCATTTTGATAGTTAATTTTATTCTCCACAAAAGAGGTTTTGAGAATTATCTATTAGCTATAAAAGGGTGCTTTTGCACCCCTCTCTCCAAAATGCACCCTCTAATTTAATAGCACTCCGCGGTTTTCTCATCTTCAATGACCCCTTTGAAGATTGTGATGCTTTTTTAGTTTCCAGCTGAGGTAGGCCAGCGGGGTCCAGGGTTTAACCGTAGAAAGCAAGGAAAACTAGGGTTGAGTAAGATTTGGAACTCCAATATATTTTTATTTTTATTTTTTTTTTCATTTTGTTATTCTTAACGCGGTATTCTTATGATTTTAAAATTGTCTTAATTTACAAAATATTATTATTTATGCTAACATGGTATTTCATATACTTGACAATTCGTAATTTTTCTTAAAATAAAATAACATAATAATATGATAAAAGTACTTCGTATAAGCAAGGTGGGAATGGTTCCCTGGTCTGTCTGAAGCTCAAGGCAGCGTAGATTGGGACGTACTCCCTAGCACTTGAAACAAACGACAGAACAAAGTTATAGTCGGCGGAGCAGCGAAGGAACGGGTTCGCTAGTCTGACCGAAGCTCAAGGCAGCGTAGATTGGGACGTACTCCCTAGCACTTGAAGCAAAACGGCAGAACTAAATTATAGTCGACGGAGCAGCGAAGGGACGGGCTCGCTAATCTAACCGAAGCTCAAGGCAGCGTAGATTGGGACGTACTCCCTAGCACTTGAAGCAAACGGCAGAACAAAATTATAATCGGTAGAGCAGCGAAGGGACGGTTTTGCTAATCTAACCGAAGCTCAAGGCAGCGTAGATTGGGACGTACTCCCTAGCACTTGAAGCAGACGGCAGAACAAAATTTAAGTCGGCGGAGGAGCGAAGGAACGGGTTCGCTAGTCAAACCGAAGCTCAAGGCAGCGTAGATTGGGACGTACTCCCTAGCACTTGAAGCAGACGGCAGAACAAAATTTAAGTCGGCGGAGGAGCGAAGGAACGGGTTCGCTAGTCAAACCGAAGCTCAAGGCAGCGTAGATTGGGACGTACTCCCTAGCACTTGAAGCAGACGGCAGAGCAAAATTTAAGTCGGCGGAGGAGCGAAAGAACGGGTTCGCTAGTCTAACCGAAGCTCAAGGCAGCGTAGATTGGGACGTACTCCCTAGCACTTGAAGCAGACGGCAGAGCAAAATTTAAGTCGGCGGAGGAGCGAAGGAACGGGTTCGCTAGTCTAACCGAAGCTCAAGGCAGCGTAGATTGGGACGTACTCCCTAGCACTTGAAGCAGACGGCAGAACAAAATTTAAGTCGGCGGAGGAGCGAAGGAACGGGTTCGCTAGTCTAACCGAAGCTCAAGGTAGCGTAGATTGGGACGTACTCCCTAGCACTTGAAGCAAACGGCAGAACAAAATTATAATCGGTAGAGCAGCGAAGGGACGGTTTTGCTAATCTAACCGAAGCTCAAGGCAGCGTAGATTGGGACGTACTCCCTAGCACTTGAAGCAGACGGCAGAACAAAATTTAAGTCGGCGGAGGAGCGAAGGAACGGGTTCGCTAGTCAAACCGAAGCTCAAGGCAGCGTAGATTGGGACGTACTCCCTAGCACTTGAAGCAGACGGCAGAGCAAAATTTAAGTCGGCGGAAGAGCGAAGGGACGGGTTCGCTAGTCTAACCGAAGCTCAAGGCAGCGTAGATTGGGACGTACTCCCTAGCACTTGAAGCAGACGGCAGAACAAAATTTAAGTCGGCGGAGGAGCGAAGGAACGGGTTCGCTAGTCAAACCGAAGCTCAAGGCAGCGTAGATTGGGACGTACTCCCTAGCACTTGAAGCAGACGGCAGAGCAAAATTTAAGTCGGCGGAGGAGCGAAAGAACGGGTTCGCTAGTCTAACCGAAGCTCAAGGCAGCGTAGATTGGGACGTACTCCCTAGCACTTGAAGCAGACGGCAGAGCAAAATTTAAGTCGGCGGAGGAGCGAAGGAACGGGTTCGCTAGTCTAACCGAAGCTCAAGGCAGCGTAGATTGGGACGTACTCCCTAGCACTTGAAGCAGACGGCAGAACAAAATTTAAGTCGGCGGAGGAGCGAAGGAACGGGTTCGCTAGTCTAACCGAAGCTCAAGGTAGCGTAGATTGGGACGTACTCCCTAGCACTTGTAGCGGACGGCAGAACGAAATTTAAGTCGGCGGAGGAACGAAGGAACGGGTTCGCTAGTCTAACCGAAGCTCAAGGCAGCGTAGATTGGGACGTACTCCCTAGCACTTGAAGCAGTCGGCAGAACAAAATTTATAAGGAGGCGGATGAAGGGGGGGGGGGATATTTTACGGCGTAAGCCAAAAAGTTTTGAAGCTTCTAACTGGTACACACAAGTAGCCAGCAGCGTACCTCTTTATTAGTGTTACTAATAAAAGCGAGATCTTTCTTTGCAAGAAGAATCTGAATTCTAGTGCATTTTCCACCCTTACTAGTCAACTTTGCTGACATAACCAACTGTGGACTATAAGCGGGTAAATGAACTTCGTTTGTTGACGTAACCAACTGCCATCAGATTACCTCCATTGAAAATCGCATGGGCGCTTTAGGGTATGAATTGCTTGGCGGCAATTAGGTAGTTGCTGACGTCGTAGCAAGCGGCAGGTTGTATCCTCTGTTGTACTTTGTATGGGTGTCTCGTTCGTATGCAATACTTGTTTATTGCTTCAGCTGGTTAATTGATGTAATGAAATCCAAGTGTTTTGCTTTCCCTGTTGGGTGGTGCGGGTGATTACGAGTATAAAGTATGTGACTTCGTTACATTCCCCCCTTTCTTCGGCAGACGAGACCTCTCGTCGTGAATTCCATCTGGAATGCAAAGCTTTTAATAATCGTATTCAAATATAAGATAATTATGTAAAATTTTTGTTTATATAAATATATTTTTTTTTCTGTTCTTTTTTTTTTCTCAATATATTTTCTTCGCATATTTTTCTTTTAATTATTTCGGTATTTTTTTTTTTTTTTTTTTTTATCTTAATTAATTTTTTCGGTATTTTCTTAAAGCTAATTTACATAGGCATATTCTGTTTTTTTTTTTTTTTTTGAATAAAAGAAAACGGGGGGAAAGGGTAAAGAACAATAATTATCGGCGACAGTCGGCTTTGGTTTAAACTTAGTACAGCGAGTCATCCGATTGATACGAATTGGTTTTCGGGTCATGGTTGCTGGGCTTGCTGCGGTTCGGATCGGCGGGTGAGCAACATGCTCGAGGGATAACAGGTGGTTGAAGCTTGTGCCTTCATAACTCTAGTTGTGCATCCTGAGGTTTCGGTTAGGATGAGTCACGGCTTTCTGTTCGGCCCGAGATTTGGTCGATGTCTGATTCATTTTTATTTCCGGGGTAGAAATCGGAACTGTGGGGCTGCTTCGTTCGGAATTCGGTGATGGACTGAATGATAGTGGAGGTCCACATTCCGTGACGGCTGGATTTCGACAAAGCTCAAACGATGGATTCAGAGAAGAATACTCTGGTTGACTGTCTGGATCGATGGTCGGGCTTTGAATGACGAAAGCTGCGGTCTGCTCATCTTCAATAATATGATTAAGTTCGGCGGCGTCGGATTTTGAAGATGGCTGATAGTTTTTGGGAAAACTATTTTGCTGTTTGATCGGGAGGTTAGAAATCACCGAGCAGGTATGAAATATTTCTTCATCCCCCTGGGGTGGATTCAGTGCTTTCGGCGGTGATATCTGCGGAGGTGTCATCTGCGGTGGAATCTGTGGCGGTGGCTGCACCTCGTCTTTTCGGGGTTTAACAAGTACCGCTCGAAGTGGTGTCGGTGACATCTGCGGAGTCTGCTGCGGTGTCTGCGGTGGTATCTGCGGATGCATCTGCGGTGGCATAGTAATAACGGCAACGGGATTTCTTGTTGTTGGAGAAAACGGTGTGGGGGCTGACGGGAGTCGGAAATTTCGTTCATCATTCTTAATCGACTCGAATTCTTCAGCAAGGTACGCAAGTTCATCGAGGGTATTAAAGTCCTGACGGCGGATATACAATCAATACTCAGGTCGCATATTGTCAAAAATTCGATCGATATTATCGGCCACGGAAACTCGGGGGTGCTGTCTTATTAGATACTGTGCGGACAAAATATAATCTTTCGCTTTTTCGCGGGGTCCTTGACGTTTGCGTAATATTTCCTCCTCTAGCTTGTGTAAAAACCTAGCAGGCAGGAAATGTCTTATGAACGCTGCCTGGAAATCCTCCCAGGTAACAAAACTGTCACTTTTTACTCGGAGCCACTGTAAAGCGCTTCCGCGGAAAAGCTCAGGTAGTGTCCGTAACATATCGTTGGGCGGGATGTTGTAACATCGTGTCAGCTCGGTTAGCCTCTCGAAAAATTCCAACGGGTTTCCAGAGGAATCGAATCTCAGTCCCCATTTTCGGACTGTGTTCATTCTCTCAGCTTCGTAGCTCAACGAGAGTCGGCTGGATGTTGGACTTGGGTCTAATCTCGACGGCGGCGGCGGCTGCGGTGGCAGTGTAGATTCGGGGAGTGAAGTGCCTGTAGAAGTATGAGGTCGGTAAGCAGAAGTCATTTGATAGGTCAGGTTGTAAGCTGGTTGATATATCGGAGGGTGCATGATACATGGTTTCCTCGGTCCTGGCACGGCTAAGAACGATGATGCTTTAAACGGGGCTAGCGGGGCGGGAATATCAATTTGGCTTATGAACGGCTGCGTATTGGTAGGCGGAGTGTCGTTAGATGTATCGGCGTTGTTTCTTTTCTCAACGAATCTTTCCCATTCTTCACGTAGGTTTTGTGTGGAAACATCTGTACGGAACTTTTTAAAGTGTTGGCCCAACCTCTTACGCAATGTCGGTACGGTACCACTAGTGTCCAACTGTTGGTCTTTTAACAAGTGGATAATTTCGGATTTCTCTAAGAAATATATGAACCCAAGGTTCTTATACGGGTTGATGTCTTCCATTGGTGAATCGTCGGATTCGGATGCGGACATGTTGAAACGGGTCGGCGGCGGATTGGTTTACGGATCGGTGGAACTTTCTCGAAAGGTCACGGTGAATCGGTGTCTGGTCACGGATAAATCTTTCCAAAGGACTTTTCGGAGAAAAACGGATACGGCGGCGACGGTGTTGCCTTCGAAAGATTTACGGTCGGTCGGTGGGAGTTCGGATGATCCTTCTAAAAGTCCCTGCTCGGGCGCCAAAATGTGATGCTTTTTAGTTTCCAGCTGAGGTAGGCCAGCGGGGTCCAGGGTTTAACCGTAGAAAGCAAGGAAAACTAGGGTTGAGTAAGATTTGGAACTCCAATATATTTTTATTTTTATTTTTTTTTTCATTTTGTTATTCTTAACGCGGTATTCTTATGATTTTAAAATTGTCTTAATTTACAAAATATTATTATTTATGCTAACATGGTATTTCATATACTTGACAATTCGTAATTTTTCTTAAATAAAATAACATAATAATATGATAAAAGTACTTCGTATAAGCACGGTGGGAATGGTTCCCTGGTCTGTCTGAAGCTCAAGGCAGCGTAGATTGGGACGTGCTCCCTAGCACTTGAAACAAACGACAGAACAAAGTTATAGTCGGCGGAGCAGCGAAGGAACGGGTTCGCTAGTCTGACCGAAGCTCAAGGCAGCGTAGATTGGGACGTACTCCCTAGCACTTGAAGCAGACGGCAGAACAAAATTTAAGTCGGCGGAAGAGCGAAGGGACGGGTTCGCTAGTCTAACCGAAGCTCAAGGCAGCGTAGATTGGGACGTACTCCCTAGCACTTGAAGCAGACGGCAGAACAAAATTTAAGTCGGCGGAGGAGCGAAGGAACGGGTTCGCTAGTCAAACCGAAGCTCAAGGCAGCGTAGATTGGGACGTACTCCCTAGCACTTGAAGCAGACGGCAGAGCAAAATTTAAGTCGGCGGAGGAGCGAAGGAACGGGTTCGCTAGTCTAACCGAAGCTCAAGGCAGCGTAGATTGGGACGTACTCCCTAGCACTTGAAGCAGTCGGCAGAACAAAATTTATAAGGAGGCGGATGAAGGGGGGGGGGGATATTTTACGGCGTAAGCCAAAAAGTTTTGAAGCTTCTAACTGGTACACACAAGTAGCCAGCAGCGTACCTCTTTATTAGTGTTACTAATAAAAGCGAGATCTTTCTTTGCAAGAAGAATCTGAATTCTAGTGCATTTTCCACCCTTACTAGTCAACTTTGCTGACATAACCAACTGTGGACTATAAGCGGGTAAATGAACTTCGTTTGTTGACGTAACCAACTGCCATCAGATTACCTCCATTGAAAATCGCATGGGCGCTTTAGGGTATGAATTGCTTGGCGGCAATTAGGTAGTTGCTGACGTCGTAGCAAGCGGCAGGTTGTATCCTCTGTTGTACTTTGTATGGGTGTCTCGTTCGTATGCAATACTTGTTTATTGCTTCAGCTGGTTAATTGATGTAATGAAATCCAAGTGTTTTGCTTTCCTGTTGGGTGGTGCGGGTGATTACGAGTATAAAGTATGTGACTTCGTTACAAGATTGTTACAATAAAAATTCCAGGAACGTCTTACTTCCTTATTGCCCTTTTTTTTAGGACATAATCAATAGCCTTTTATACAGGGTGTCCCGGACCTGAGTGGAAGAATTTAAGGGTGTGGTTCTTGGGTTTATTCTAAAAAAAATAATGTAAAGGGGGAAAGTTGTATCTCCCCTCCCTGAGGCAGGGAGGGGGGGGGGCGCAGTTTCTGAAACACTGACTTTAAATGCAAACAAAAAAAAAAACATTAAAAATCAACGAAAATACATCTAATAATTTGCTATAGTTTTTTTAAAAGCTAATACTCTATTCTTGCATTTGGTTTTTAAATCAAGTTGTTTAAGCGAATAGTTTTTGAGAAATTAAATTTCAAAGTCCACACAAGTGCAGTTCTTTTACCAAAAAAGCCCGAAAAAATTAATTTATCCATGAATTAACCATACTTTAACTCTTTTTTCGGAGTTTTTTGGTAAAGTACCTTTTGTTTTTTCTTTATTTCTCAAAAACTAAGAAAGATTTTTACATTTGGTTTTCGGTAATGGACTAAAAACAATGAGGACATTGAACATTGAACACAAAAAAAAAAGCACTCAATTACATAAAATTTTGAAAAATATCGACTTAAGAAAAAAATATCACATTTTTTTTTTAATTTTGACTTTGAAATTTTATTTCTCAAAAACTATTCGCTTGAAGAACTTGATTTAAAAACCAAATGCAAGAATAGAGCATTAGCTTTTAAAAAAAACTATAGCAAATTATTAGATGCGTTTTCGTTAATATTTGATAAGAGTCCGTGAAAATCAACGAATAATTTAAAAGAAGGTGGAACAGGTACCTTCCTGCATATAAAAGACTTATAATTAAAAATTAATTCACTGTCTATAAATCTCAAGAAAAAAAAAAAAAAAAAAAACTAAAGCAAAAACAAAGCCATCATCGTAAACATCCCAAATTGGAAGCAAGCACTAACAACAATTTTATTTAATGAATACAAAAGCAAAACAAACCAAAAAAAGAAAATATAATTTTTTGTCTCCACCTCACATTTTGTGTTAACCTTGAGTCCTTGAATGGCATTGAAGAAAAAACCTGAAAAAACAAAACTTAAACGGCTACTCAGTTTGTCGCTGTTGTTCATTTTCATTCTCAATAGGAATGTCTTTTTTTTTTACTCTGCCGAAGAACAAATTTCCCAAAAGAAGTCAATTTCCTAAAAGGAACAGATTTCCCAAAGGAACAAATCTCCAAAGGAACAAATTTATTAAATGGTTGTTGTATTTGATAGAGCGACATATAAAATATTGTCCACCTAGTGGACGTTTTGCTGGGTGTCCCTTCTATTTGTAATTATTCAATGGTTATATATACAGGGTGTCCCGTAATGAGTGGATAGTACTGCAACTGGTGATAGCAGGCCTTATGACTGCTCAGAAAAAAATAATAAAAAAAATATTTTTCTTGTGGTCTCCATGGTATAATTTATTTTCGAAAATGTAAAAAATTTAGGGTCTCCTAAAATACCTAATTACAACGGCCACCCATAAAGGATTCTTATTATTTTTGTATTTTTATAATATTCTTGAATAACCGTTTTAAATGATGGGTAGAAAATTTTAACACCAGCTGATGCATTTTTTGTGTTATAATTTTTTAAAATTATTATTTTATTCAAAAATAATTTAATATTTTTTTTCACCAAAGTTTGAAAAATAATAAAGGGAAAAAAATGTATGAGAATATAAGTGGCAAATTTGATAAAAATTGGCCTGTTTAATGTACTTTCCAAAATGGTATAACACATGTTTGTGTCTACAACCATAACCAATAAAATTGGCATTTAATCTACTAAAGTAGTTTTTTTTTAACATTTACCAGATGAAATTAAGTTACAAAGTTAAGTTAACACACCGACGACGAATGAATGACTCATATTGTTTTTTAAATTTTTATTGCATTTAAAAATAATCGTTCTTAAATAAAGGCAGTAACACTAGTTGCTGGATTTTTTTTAAATAATTTTTTTAATTAATTTTTTAATCAAAAAGTGATTATATATTTATTTCATCATCTTATATAACCAAATAACATTGGACCACATTAATGATTTTCCCCACCCCTCCCCTTGCACGATGGCGGGGGGAAAAAGGCCGTTTTGGGAAAGAAAATTTGCTAAGCCAAGAAAAGTTAGAAAATTTTAGTATTATTGATAAAATTTACAGATTGGTGTCGACGCAGAGTTTCAAAATCTATTACATTACATCCAAAGTGGATTGAAAGCCTGCTTTGATTTTTGAAAAAGTCAGTTTCAAAGTGATTGAGAGGGGTCATATGAAATAAACTTTGACGTTTAAGCATAGTTTACAGTTCCCATGCAAAAGAAAAATCAAGAATAGTTCTTCTATTTTTTAAAATCATAAACTGTCAAATTTCACAAATGGATGGCTGCAATGTCAATGGATTAAACAAACTCTTTAAAAATATGAAAATATAGTTAATTTATTTATTGCTCCGGAAAAGGGCAATTTTAGGGCTTTGGGTGAAACGTGAAACTCTTTCTGCGTCAAAGAATAATTTTTTGCCCATGAAAACTGTCAATTTATACCCAAAGATGGCGATGGATTAAAAAAACCTCAAAAAAATCGAAAAATTAAAATTTTATATTATCTCCGGAAAAGAGCAATTTTAGAGATTTTGGGTGACATTTAAAAAAAATACTTTTTGGGTGTCAAAGTAGAGTCTGTCTTCTATTCTCTAGACTATTAACTGACAAATTCCGTCAAATGATGCCCACGATATTAAACAATATAAACATATATCAAGTTTCACTCAAATCTCAGATATCAAATTTACACTATTATTCCATAGCGCATAGAAAATATAGTAGAGTAAAACAACCCAAAACTATGCCAGAAAGAGCAAGAGTGCGAATGAAATTAATGAAAATAGTTATAGGAATATCTGACTAACAAGAACAACACAAAAAAAGTAATATAAAATAGATCAGTAATACTATCGGTCTAAAAAGTAATCGAACGAAAAGCCAATGAACGATTCCAGAATCGGAACTAGTGGTAGTAGTAGTAGTCGAGTGAGAAAGTATACTTAAATCGTTCAAAGTTAATATCGAGTGAAAAAGCGATTGAACGAAAATTGCATTACTGAATGAACGAATGTATAACTAAATACTATCGAATAAAATGAACATTTAGCTACTATCGAATAATTCGATAGTTTTTATTCGATAGTTCCCATCACTGATTTCATGTGCATTTTGCGTGTTGCATATCCATGTTGCATGTGCATGTTGCATGCGGTTGCATGTGCATGTTGCATGTGCAAGTTGCATGTGCAAGTTGCATGTGCATGTTGCATGTGCAAGTTGCATGTGCAAATTGCATGTGCAAGTTGCATGTGCAAGTTGCATGTGCAAGTTTTATGTGCAATTTGCATGTGCAAGTTGCATGTGCATGTTGCATGTGCAAGTTGCATGTGCAAGGTGTATGTGCAAGTTATATGTGCATGTGCATGTTGCATGTGCAAGTTGCATTTGCAAGTTGCATGTGCAAGTTGCAAGTGCATGTTGCATGTGCAAGTTGCATGTGCAAGTTGCATGTGCAAGTTGCATGTGTAAGTTGCATGTGCAAGTTGCATGTGCAAGTTGCATTTGCAAGTTGCATGTGCAAGTTGCATGTGCAAGTTGCATGTGCAAGTTGCATGTGCAAGTTGCATGTGCAAGTTGCATGTGCAAGTTGCAAGTTTGCATGTGCAAGTTGCATGTGCAAGTTGCATGTGCAAGTTGCATGTGCAAGTTGCATGTGCAAGTTGCATGTGCAAGTTGCATGTGCAAGTTGCATGTGCAAGTTGCATGTGCAAGTTGCATGTGCAAATGCATGTGCAAGTTGCATGTGCAAGTTGCATGTGCAAGTTGCATGTGCAAGTTGCATGTGCAAGTTGCATGTGCAAGTTGCATGTGCAAGTTGCATGTGCAAGTTGCATGTGCAAGTGCATGTGCAAGTTGCATGTGCTTGTTGCATGTTTCATGTGCATGTTGCATGTGCAAGTTGCATGTTGCACGTGCAAGTTGCATGTGCAAGTTGCATGTGCAAGTTGCATGTGCAAGTTGCATGTGCAAGTTGCATGTGCAAGTTGCATGTGCAAGTTGCATGTGCAAGTTGCATGTGCAAGTTGGCATGTGCAAGTTGCATGTGCAAGTTGCATGTGCAAGTTGCATGTGCAAATTGCATGTGCAAGTTGCATGTGCTTGTTGCATGTGCAAGTTGCATGTGCAAGTTGCATGTGCTTGTTGCATGTTGCATGTGCAAGTTGCATGTGCAAGTTGCATGTGCAAGTTGCATGTGCAAGTTGCATGTGCAAGTTGCATGTGCAAGTTGCATGTGCATTTGCATGTGCAAGTTGCATGTGCTTGTTGCATGTTGCATGTGCAAGTTGCATGTGCAAGTTGCATGTGCAAGTTGCATGTGCAAGTTGCATGTGCATGTTGCATGTTTCATGTGCATGTTGCATGTGCAAGTTGCATGTGCAAGTTGCATGTGCAAGTTGCATTTGCAAGTTGCATGTGCAAGTTGCATGTGCAAGTTGCATGTGCAACTTGCATGTGCAAGTTGCATGTGCAAGTTGCATGTGCATGTTGCATGTTGCATGTGCAAGTTGCATGTGCAAGTTGCATGTGCAAGTTGCATGTGCAAGTTGCATGTGCAAATTGCATGTGCATGTATAATGTTGCATGTGCAAGTTGCATGTGCAAGTTGCATGTGCCAGTTGCATGTTGCATGTGCAAGTTGCATGTGCAAGTTGCATGTGCAATTTGCATGTGCATGTTGCATGTGCATGTTGCATGTTGCATGTGCAAGTTGCATGTGCAAGTTGCATGTGCAAGTAGCATGTGTAAGTTGCATGTGCATGTTGCATGTTGCATGTGCAAGTTGCATGTGCAAGTTGCATGTGCATGTTGCATGTGCAAGTTGCATGTGCAAGTTGCATGTGCAAGTTGCATGTGCAAGTTGCATGTGCAAGTTGCATGTGCAAGTTGCATGTGCAAGTTGCATGTGCAAGTCGCATGTTCAAGTTGCATGTGCAAGTTGCATGTGCAAGTTGCATGTGCATGTTGCATGTGCAAGTTGCATGTACAAGTTGCATGTGCAAGTTGCATGTGCAAGTTGCATGTGCAAGTTGCATGTGCATGTTGCATGTGCAAAATGCATGTGCATGTTGCATGTTGCATGTGCAAGTGTCATGTGCAAGTTGCATGTGCAAGTTGCATGTGCAAGTTGCATGTGCAAGTTGCATGTGCGAGTTGCATGTGCAAGTTGCATGTGCATGTTGCATGTGCAAGTTGCATGTTCAAGTTGCATGTGCAAGTTGCATGTGCAAGTTGCATGT